>CM075212.1:27317738-27785265 GCA_037577465.1 Liposcelis bostrychophila
ATTTGAAAACAAGATTTGCTCTTGCAATTTCAATAAACATCATAATTTAATGAGAAGACATTTTCGATCCTAATTGATATTCATTATTATATTTTTTTAACGGGATATGGATCTCTATTTTTTTTTTTTTAAATAGAGATCCATATCCCGTTAAAAAAATATAATGTAATTTAATTTAGAGAACTCAAAAAAATTTTTAAAAAGATTACCCACCATACCACGCTCTCATTCCATATTCCTCATCACCCTTCAGAACTTGGGCACAGACAAACACATCAGACGTAACCTCACTTTCAAGTATCATTAAAAAAAGCGTTAATACTTCCGCGATTGCGAATCCACGATTTTCTCTAAATGATGCATCTTTTAAAAATATCACGCACGTGTGATTCAGAAAACAAGAATTAGCAATATAAGAGACAAAATCATTTCACCACGAAAGACGCGTAACCTTCAGCGTCAAAATTCCTAAAGGACCCAAACAAAATGGCGGAGCAATGGAAAGTTGATTCGTATTCGTCTCGTTTCATACAGTTACAAGCGAGCTCCGACGAAATTTTTTGTAACTAATAAATAACTGTTATCTGTTGTTCCTAAAAAATGATTTCGTAAGTTCATTCCCTTCGATGTTTCTGATTAAAAAATTTTGATAAAGTTTTTTATGTCATATTTTAGCTTTACAAATAATTAAAAATGATGAATATTACATTGAAATGGGGAAAAAATTAAAAAAAAAAAAAATTTATTTCTCTTCACAGTTCGCAGGTTTCTCAGGATTTTCTTCCATCTGATTGAAAAAAAAAACCTCATATTTAGCTTATGAACAACTTAAAAAACTAACGAAAAAAAGATTTTGAACCTGCATCCACCGCTTCTTGAATTTAATTAATTTATTTATTTTTCTCAATGGCACTCTCCTGAATGAATTAAAGCATTTAAAAGATGATAAGATGCGCTAACTTCAATCTTACAAACGCAAGGAAAAATTAAAAAAAAAAAAAAAATCAAGAATATTTTAGCGGGTCAGCTCGGACTCTCGGTTCCTCTCATCAAGGTCAACCGGAATTCGAGCTGGCCTGCTCGCAACCCTTAAAACAAAATTATTTTATTTTGTGTTTTTTTTTCTGTTCATAATTTTTCAGAGTGGCCGGAAAGAGAATTTTATGACTAAAATAAATGTCATCTGGTCAAATCCAAAAATCTTTTCCTTTTATTTTTTTTAATGACAAAATGGTTAAAAATGCTTCTTTTTCAGGACCTAATTATTTTTAATTTAAAGTTTTATTGACTTTACAAATAGCTTTTCACAACCTAAATTATTTTAATCGGGCAACTGAAAGCGCATTTGTGGGCCTAGCTGCCTAGCAAAACAATATTTTTAGAAAAAAATTGGTTTTAACACTGATTTGCAATTTGAACAGCTACTTTAAACTATTTTTTAATAAAAAAGAGTAGACCTTTAATAAGCCAAGCATAACCAAACAAGACCCAACTTTAACGCTTACGCTTTTTAACTACTACAAGACTAACTTAAGCTTATGCTATTTTAACTTTTCAATGTTGGTAGCTGAACCTTGTGCCTTTGGACCAGGATTAAATATACTTCAAAAAATTGTTAGCCACAAAGGCTAGAGTACTAAATGATTATGAGACTCCCCGTCCACTTAGTCAGTGTGAAAAAAGTATAGAGTTATTTGACCAGTGTTACAACATCTTTGTTTATTTATTTTTTTTTTTCTAAAGGAAAAACCATCCCTCCCCCTGCTATAACTTGTATGGATCGGTTAAAAGTTTTGCCGGGCCGGAAAGATTTCCCAATCCGCCCCTGATTTTTATCCTCTTCTTCGACCATGAGCTCAGAAAAAGATGTCTAATGCTTTAAAAAAATGTCTTGTGACAAAATCATCTTGTCAAGAAACAACCTGCTTGTTGTTATGAAGCATTTTTGTTTTGCCTTTGAAACATTCCGGTTTTGTTGCAAGACAAAACTTGTTCAAGACATTTCCTTTTTCTGAGTGTTTTTGCAATCATTTTTAATCGTCTACTTCCATTTGAGGGGATGTTATTACTCGACAGAAAAATTGAAGATAAATATCTTACCTGAAAATGAAAAAAGAAAAATAATTAAAATAAAACAACAATTTTGTTAATGATTTCATTTTAGAAATTATATAAGCTTCTTTAAAATATATTTTTTAAACAACAAAATTTAAATATGTATAATTTTTGCATATAATTTTTTTATGAAGTATACGGTAAAAAATTTTATGTTAAAATTTGAATGTAAACATTTTTTATGTTGACAAATGACGATTGCTTATTGGTTGATCAACAATCATATTGATGCAACATAATCGTTTTATGTAAAATTTACATGGAAAGTGTATGTAGCCTCTTTTTTTTACTAGTGAATTACGTTACTTTTAATATAAAACTTTTTACCGTGCAGGAAAATTTGCAAATATGCTTATTGAAATTTTTTTTCATTTTATGCATACATATTTATGCACTATTATATCTGTACGTCAGAGCCGAAAGGTTCAATATGCAAATTAAAGATGGCCGTTTGTTATGGATAAACAACGTTTAGCGGACATCTTTAATTTGCATTGAACCTTTTGGCTCTGACGTACAGATATGGAAGAATTAAAAAAAACAAAATTCTGGTAAAAATGTGAAGTTCTTTGTACATAATTTATGCCTTTTTTATGTATGACTAAATTTCTGTATAATTTATACATGATTTTTATACAATTTATGCATCTATTTTTCTACGGGTACATAAGGATTTCACGGCCAATCAGCTCTCTGTTGTGAACTTTGTCCCTAAACGTCTTCATTCCCGAAGATTATCTAAAAATCGTGCACAAAAACGACTACATGTATGCATTAGCAATTGAATCGTTTTCACTTCGGAACCATGCCCGCAGAACTTCAACTTTAAGAGAAAAGACCCATTTGCGTGAGGTTCGCGATCCTCTCTTTAATAGCTAAACAAAAGTTTCCATTGATGAATCTTTCTCCAAGGTGGGATTTTAAACACGTAGGTTAAATACTTTACGCACGCTCCGGAATTCAGGGGCAGACAAGATCACCTTCTGTAGTAAATTGAGGCATTTCGTTCATGAGAGAGACTATTAAATTCCTGAAATTCGTTTAATAAAAACGAAAACCTTCCGCCCCCTCTCTCCGTCCCAGTAAAGTGAATAATTAGTTGTTTTTTTTCCCCGAGAAAAAAAAAAGTTTTTTGTTTAAAATGAAATGTCTCGCTCAAACATGTCGGTAGGAATTTTCTTATTCATCGAGTGAAAAGGGTGCCTCACGAAATACCGGTATTTTAAAACCGGTTCTAATTTTCTGGCAAAACTAAAAAAAAAAAAAAAAAAAAAATCTCATTGTCATAAAGAAGGAAGAATTTCGAGAAAACTCATTCACGTAGCCCGAATCGAATCTCTTGGGGAAATCTGACGCAAGAAACCAATTGAATAAACCTATCTAAAATTTAAGAGGCACTCCATTCCTATGTTTTTTAACTAGGGCAGACAAAAAAACTTTGTGGAGTTCCTTGAAAATATTCACATCTTTGCTACTTTTTTTTGTTAAGTCAATTTTTTTCCCCCCGAGGAAAAAGGAATTATAATTTTTTTTTTCTTCCCATACAAGGGAGTCATTCGGTGAGCTTGAAAAAAGGAGGCGGGTTCTCTACGCCCCCTACATATTTTTTGCTTCCATAAGGTACGTCTAAGAGTCTTAGGTTTCACCCCCCCCCCCTTAGGCTGGGGCATGCATAAACTCACTCAGAAATAAATGAATAATAATGCGAATGCAAAAAATTTGTACCAGAGGTACGTGCTTTATCATTTTGGGCACTGTTAGGGTGGACGTTAAGGGGAAGGAAGTGCAATCTCGCTTTTTTATTTGCCTCTTTAACTGACTCTTCAAAAATAAAAAATAAATAAAAATGGGGGGGGGGGGGGAGTGGCATGGAAGTTCCACCACTCAAAAACTGACATCCTTTTTGAAATCTACACAGTAAAAAATATTATGTAAATATGGGATTAGGAGTCCACATAAATTTTTTATGTTGTTTCTGTTTATGTTTACCTTTTGGAGAAAAATAACAGAAAAAATTTATGTGGACTCCTAATCCCATATTTACATAATATTTTTTACTGTGTAAGGCCCCTGAAAACCCAAGAAACGAATATAAACAAAGAATTTTTGAAAAAAAAAATTGAAGGGGGGGGGGCGCGTAGCTCCTGAATGAGTCGGCCGATTTTGCTTAGAATTAACTGGGACCTAGATCTTATTGAAGTGATTGTAAGTATCACATTTCATCGTTCCAAGTTTCTGAGATAACATGCTAACAAGATTTGTTACACACTCAGATAGACAGACGCACAGACACACGGTAAAAAATTTTATGTTAAAAGTAACATAATTCACAAGTATAAAAGAGATTACGTACGCTTTCTATGTAAATTTTACATAAAACGATTATGTTGCATCAATGTTGATCAACCAGTAAGCAATCGTTATTTGTCAACATAAAAATGTTTACATTTTTCGCCACTTCGATTTAACTTTTCAACTGATTTCCTATGTTTAACTTATATAGTTTACGAACTTATAATCGTGATTTTCTTAATAAAAAGATCCATATCCCGTTAAAAAATAAAATAAAGATAAAAATGCTTACATTCAAATTTTAACATAAAAAGTGTTACACATGGAATGTGTAGCCCTTTTTCAGGTTTTTAACATAAACTGCATTTATAGCACTAGTGCTATAAATGAACGGTAAAAAATTTCCGAAAAGAAACCACATTTTTTTCGCGAAAAAAAAAAATTGCAAAATTTTTTTTCTCTTATGGCAATTTTTCGAACTTTAAGCTAAAGTCGCCACGCTTTCCCGTCGAGTAAAAAATTTAAAACAAAATTCGGGTTTATCAGTTCGCAAAAGAAAACCATTCTTGGAGGGAAGCGATTTGAAATTCGACAACTGCCATAATAAGGGTCCCCATACACACTCCCATTTTTTGGTTCAAATAGACAACAAAAAATGAGATCGGAGAACCGATCAAATTGCTTTATCGACTATTTAGATAATTCTCAAAAATATGATTAGCTTTTCGATCAAAGATCTATCAAAGCCGAGTACGGGCATAAAGAATTCGAATTTCGGAAAAATAATTTGGAATTCGGAATCCTCTATCCCGATAATATTCTCAAAAATATGCTTAGATTTTTGATCGGTGGTCCATCAAAGCCGCAGTACGAGCACAAGGGATCCGAATTTCTGAAAAATTATTTCAGATTCGGAATCCTCTACCCCGAAAATATTCTCAAAAATACGGTTAGATTTTTGATCAGAGGTCCACCAAAGCCGCAGTACGGGCATAAGGAATTCGAATTTTGGAAAAATTATTTCAGATTCGGAATCCTCTACCCCGAAAATATTCTCAAAAATTCGGTTAGATTTTTGATCAGAGGTCCACCAAAGCCGCAATACTGGCATAAGGGATTCGAATTTTGGAAAAATTATTTCAGATTCGGAATCCTCTACCCCGAAAATATTCTCAAAAATTCGGTTAGATTTTTGATCAGAGGTTCACCAAAGCCGCAATACTGGCATAAGGGATTCGAATTTCGGAAAAATTATTTCAGATTCGGAATCCTCTACCCCGAAAATATTCTCAAAATGCGGTTAGATTTTTGATCAGAGGTCCACCAAAGCCGCAATACTGGCATAAGGGATTCGAATTTTGGAAAAATTATTTCAGATTCGGAATCCTCTACCCCGAAAATATTTTCAAAAATACGGTTAGTTTTGGTTAGCTCCCACGAAAAACCCGCCAATCAGCATCCAAATCGCTTTGTTGACGTAATCGATGACGTCATATCGTGACGTTTCAAAAGTCGACATATCGGTTTTTAGGCCTATACCCATACTTTTAGCCCTGCTCACCGTTTCTGAACCACTCAACAGAATTTAACCAAATTTCAATGGTAGCGTATCTGGATGAATATCTACTGCAGTACGAAAATAGGACTCAATTGGTAGCTGCGTTCGCGATTTATAGTCAAAAAAGATCTTGAAATTGTTGAAAATTTAACATTTTCACTCACTGCTTCCGAATCCCTGGATCGATTTAACTCAAAAACTAATCAGCACCTACATTTCATTAGAAGTTGCTACCCACCAAAAATCATCGAAATCCGTTCTTTCGTTTTTCTGTTTTTCCTCCGACAGACACTTTTTTTTCCACATATATTCATATATTCATACACACATACACACATACACACATACATACGCACAAAGCGGTAGCTTTGGCGACCGGAAAATGTGCGCACTTTTGCGTCACTTCTGCGACCGCACATTTTCCTTGGAAACTATTAAATTTTTTTTTGTTTTATTGGGCTGGGGGTCATTGGTCCTCCTTGAATTTTAATTACGAAAAAAAAATTACAATAATTACTCTTTTTTATTGAGATATTGAAAAAAAACCAAATACATGAAATTTTCTGGATTCGGTCCTATCATAACGACAAGAGGGGAAAAAAAAAATGGATTGAAATTTTTTGCTACTCTTCGTAAGTTAAACATTGACTGTTAACTTTTTTGAATTTATGATAAAGTTTTGAAATTTAAAGTTGAAATTTATGAACGAATTTATGATAATTAAATCGTTATGTCAAGTTTAAGCTTATGATAAGCTAAATGTAAAAATATTAAAAAAAATTAATCACCTTTGATTAGGAAAAAATATACCTATACCTTATAGGGCGTGGCTTAGGTTATTAAGGCTACGCTTTTCAGGAAAAGCATCTAGCGGTGATCTTGAAAACTACGTTAGTTTTTATTTCTAAATTGATATTTTTTTTTCTAAATTTAAATAAAAAATAAAAAATAAATAAATAAAAAAAATAAAAAAAGCAAAATGTTTGAGACGAAAATTTTAAATAAGGAGAAACCAACGAAAAAAAAACTCATATCTCAAACATTTTGCTTTCTTTTTTTTTAATTTAACCTAAGCCACGACCTATAAGGTATAGGTATATTTTTTGCACGTTTTTTTTTCTTCTTCTTCTTCTTTCAAGTGCCGTCTCCGCGACGAAGATTGGCTATCATCTGGCATATTTTTACTTTTGAGACCGCCGCTCTAAAAAGACTCAAGGAATCAACACCAACCAGTCTCTGAGATTCTTAAGCCATGAGGTCTTCCTACGGCCTTGCTTGCGCTTACCCTCGATTTTTCCCTCCATCACAAGCTGAAGGAGGCGGTACTTTTCATTTCGAATCACGTGGCCGAAATAATCGAGCTTCCGACGCTTGATCTCGTACAGCACTTCCACTCCTTTCCCATACGAGCCAAGACGTCAGTATTTCTCACCCTGTCAGTCCACGAGATTTTAAGCATTCGACGGTATACCCACATCTCAAAAGCCTCCAACTTCTTTTCCAACGCCCTAGTTAAAGTCCATCCCTCGTGTCCATATAAGAGCACGGAAAAAACGTAACATCGGACGATACGGACCCTTGTTTGGAGACTCAAGTTGCGATTGCACAACAGGTTCCTCATTTTGAAGAAAGTTCCTCTGGCTTGCTCAATACGTGCTCGGACTTCCTGGTTACAATCCCAAGAATCATTTACGCAGCACCCAAGATATTTATACGAGTGGACCCGTTCAATTTCCTTTCCGGCAATAAAGATTCTCACGTCAACATTTTCCCTGCTGACAACCATAAACTTTGTTTTTCGCGAATTTATGGTTAAGCCGTACCGATTGCTCATTTCGTTAACATGATCGAGCAAAGTTTGCAGATCTTCTGCACTACCTGTCGGTAAGACCGTGTCGTCTGCATAACGCATTGCAAATTTTTTTCTTGAATTGCAATTTTTTTTGAGCATTTTTAAAGCAAATTTTAGGGAACCAAATCAAGGTTATGCATGGGGTATTTTTTATCTTTTAATTTCTGTCAGGTTTAAAATTAAAAAAAAAAAGATCAGACTGGGATATGGAGGCATATCCTACGTAGAACTATTTGGGGTACTATCCTATAATATTGCTACATTTAAACAATGTGCAAAAGCAGCCTCTCTACGAAAGCTGCTTGAGGAGTGAAGTGAAACTTCTTGAACGTCAAATGCCATACGGATAAAGGAATAATTTTATTTATTTGTTCGTTAATTCGCACCTAAAAAATTTAAAAAATTATTTAATATTAAATAATTAATATTTTAATATTAAAATTTTAACTGCGAGAATTTTAAAAAATTTATGGTCAAAATATAGTCAAAATTTTCGAAAATTTTCGATTTTTGACTAATTTTTTTGGTCAAAATATAACATTGGCGAAATAACATTGAGACAAAATCATCGAGGTGTTAATCAAAAATTATTATTAATTAAGTGTTATTAATTTAAGTAATATTAATTTTTGCGCGTTTTTCCTCCAAAAAATCGAATTTTTTGACACAAAACACTTAAAAATTTCGGTAAAAATGTCATTTTTTTTTCTAGCACGGAAAAAACTTAAAATTTTCTGCTTTTTCTTTCTTTTACTTTACCTGCTTTTTCTTTTTTTGCTTTTTGCTTCTGCTTTTTTTTTTTTTTGCTTTTTCTGCTTTTGCTTTTTCTTTTTTTTGCTTTTTCTGCTTTTGCTTTTTCTGCTTTTGCTTTTTTTGCTTTTGGCTTCTTCTGCTTTTTCTTTTTTTTTGCTTTTTCTTTCTTTTACTTTTTCTGCTTTAGTCCAAAGTTAAAAAATTATCAGTCAAAATTTTGATTAAAGTCTTTAAAGTTAAAATTTTAATATTAAAATATTGGTTTAGCTCATATTCTTGGCTAAAAAAAAAAAAAAAAAAAAAAAAAAAATAGTCAAAATATAATTTTCTAAAGGCTTTTACAAAAAGCTTACATTCTGGCGTTTTACAAAACGCCTCGATTTAAATTTTAACTTCGAAAATTTAAATTTAAACATTTAAATATTAAAATTTTAAATTTAAATTAATTTAAATTAATTTTTTCATTTTATCCTAAAGGATTTATGGTCAAAATATAAATAAAATTTTCGAATTTTGACTAAATTCTTTTAAAAGAATTAATTTTTGACTTTTTCAACCAAAAATTTTAATTTTTTTTTTTTAAATTATAAAATAACTGACGTTACAAAACGCCTAAACACTTTGTAAAATAAAAAGCGTTTTATGAAAAGGCTGATCAGGCGTTTAATTCAAAACCGTAGGCTTTTTGTAATACGCCTGAATCAAGGATTTAGGCTTTTTATGAAACGCAAAAAAAAAAAAAAAAAAAAAATCCAATCCCTTTTCGCCTCCTTTTTGTCCTAGACCATTTTAGCTAAAAGAATTTCTTTTTTTTTTTCCTTGTCTCAACCTTGAAATTTTATAAACTGGGTCAAGTTTCACTATTAAACTGGGAAAAAATCTTGAACTGCTCGCCTTCAAAAGCTAAACATAAATATTACAGATTAGGGTTTGTCAGCGTTAGTTAATAATTTTTGAAGTGCAGCATCAGATTGCTTTCTTTCGATGTTTCAACAGGTATTATGTGCACTAAATAGGTTGCATTATTAATCCATTGCTATATGTAATTTATGCAAAACGATAGTTGTATGTAGCATAACGCCTTGTAATTGTAAAAGCGAATTCCTAGAACTTAAATATAAAGTTAAAAATACAGGGGGACTAAAAAGAAAAATATGTGAATTTTCACATCTTAAGATCATATTTTAAGTTCTTTTTGTATAGACTTTAAAATTTCGGAAATTAAAAGTACAATGGGTTGAGATAATTTTGTGTTTTATTAACAGTGAAACACAAATTACCCAATTTGAGATTTATCCCTGAGTATTTATATTTATCTCAATTTTCGAGTCATAACTAAATACAAATCTTGCTTTTTAAAGAAAAGATTTCGAATAGGTAATGAAAATTCAAGAAGTTAATTTTTCAGAGATTCTTGAATGGTCGTTTCATATTTTTATTAAGTAATGTAGCTAAAAAAAAAATAAGAGTAAAAAAAGTTAAGATATAGCGAGTATAGGTGATTTAGAGATTCAGGCGTTTTACAATACTCCTACATACATGCTTTTCCACATCGATCCACGATGTTAGATTGAGAGAGGGATTCAGGATTTTATAAAAAGCTTACATTGTGGCGTTTTACAAAACACCTAGATTCATCTTTGTAAACGCCTGAATTTAAGCGTTTTGTAAAATGCCAGAATCTAGGCTTTTTATAGTTCAGGCTTTTTACAAAACGCCTCGTCGATCAGGCAATTTAATAAAAGCTTAACCAGGAATTTGAAAAAAAGCCTAAACAGGCATTTTAAAAAGCAGGCTTTTCACAAAATGCCTTGTCAGGATTTTCATTAAATGCCTAATCAGGATTTTGATTAAATGCCTGGTCAGGATTTTAATTAAATGCCTGGTCAGAATTTTAATTAAATGCCGGCTCAGGCTTTTCTCGAAATGCCTGGTCAGGAATTTCATTAAATGCCTGGAGAGGCTTTTGAGGAAATGCCCGGTCAGGATTTTCACGAAATGCCGGCTCAGGCTTTTCACTAATTGCCTTGTCAGGATTTTGATGAAATGCCTTGATTAAATGCCTGGTCAGGATTTTGATTAAATGCCTGGTCAGGATTTTTATTAAATGCCTGGTGAGGCTTTTGAGGTAATGCCTGGTCCGGATTTTCAGGAAATGCCGGCTCAAGCTTGGCTTTTCACGAATTGATTTGTCAGGATTTAGATGAAATGCCTGGTCAGGATTTTGATTAAATGCCTGGTCAGGGTTTTTCAAATATGCCAGGTCAGGGTTTTTCAAAAATGCCTGGTCAGGATTTTTATTCAATCCTAAAGCTTTTTGCCAAACGCCTGGCGAGGCTTTTCACCAAACGCCTGGTGAGGCTTTTCACCAAACGCCTGCTCAGGATTTTTACCAAAGGCCTTCTAAGGCATTTTATCAAATGCCTGCTAAGGCTTTTTGCCAAACGCCTGATAAGGCTTTTTACCAAACGCCTGATAAGGCTTTTTACCAAACGCCTGAAAAGGCTTTTTACCATACGCCTGCTCAGATATTTCACGAAACGCCTGCTCAGGCTTTTTACCAAGAGTTTGGTAAAAAGCCTCACCAGGCGTTTGGTAAAAAACCTGATCACGCGTTTGGTAAAATGCCTTAGCAGGCGTTTGGTGAAAAGCCTAGCCAGGCGTTTGGTGAAAAGCCTAGCCAGACGTTTGGTAAAATGCCTTATCAGTCTTTTGGTAAAATGCCTTATCAGGCACTTGGTAAAAAGCCTTAGCAGGCGTTTGGTAAAGTGCCTTAGATGGCGTTTGGAAAAAAGCCTGAGCAGGCGTTTGGTGAAAAGCCTAGCCAGGCGTTTGGTAAAAAGCCTGAGCAGGCGTTTGGTGAAAAGCCTAGCCAGGCGTTTGGTAAAAAGCCTGAGCAGGCGTTTGGTGAAAAGCCTCACCAGGCATTTGGTGCAAAGACTCACCAGGCGTTTGGTAAAATGCCTTATCAGGCTTTTGGTAAAAAGCCTTAGCAGGCGTTTGGTAAAGTGCCTTAGATGGCGTTTGGTAAAAAGCCTGAGCAGGCGTTTGGTGAAAAGCCTCACTAGGCGTTTGGTTAAAAGCCTGAGCAGGCGTTTGGTGAAAAGCCTCACTAGGCGTTTGGTTAAAAGCCTAGCCAGACGTTTGGTGAAAAGCCTAGCCAGGCGTTTGGTAAAATGCCTTATCAGGCTTTTGGTAAAATGCCTTAGATGGCGTTTGGTAAAAAGCCCCACCAGGCGTTTGGTGAAAAGCCTAGCCAGGCGTTTGGTAAAATGCCTTAGCAGGCGTTTGGTGAAAAGCCTAGACAGGCGTTTGGTACAAAGCCTGAGCAGGCGTTTGGTGAAAAGCCTGAGCAGGTCTTTGGAGAAGGCGTTTGGTGAAAAGCCTAGCCAGGCGTTTGGTAAAATGCCTTATCAGGCTTTTGGTAAAAAGCCTTAGCAGGCGTTTGGTAAAAAGCCTGAGCAGGCGTTTGGTGAAAAGCCTCACTAGGCGTTTGGTTAAAAGCCTAGCCAGACGTTTGGTGAAAAGCCTAGCCAGGCGTTTGGTATAATGCCTTATCAGGCTTTTGGTAAAAAGCCTTACCAGGCGTTTGGTAAAATGCCTTAGATGGCGTTTGGTAAAAAGCCTCACCAGGCGTTTGGTGAAAAGCCTCACCAGGCGTTTGGTGAAAAGCCTAGCCAGGCGTTTGGTAAAATGCCTTAGCAGGCGTTTGGTGAAAAGCCTAGACAGGCGTTTGGTACAAAGCCTGAGCAGGCGTTTGGTGAAAAGCCTGAGCAGGTCTTTGGTGAATAGCCTCACCAGGCATTTGGTGAAAAGACTCACCAAGCGTTTGGTGAAAAGCCTAGCCAGGCGTTTGGCAAAATGCCTGATCAGGCTTTTGGTAAAAAGCCTGAGCAGGCGTTTGGTAAAATGCCTTAGAGGGCGTTTGGTAAAATGCCTCAGCAGGCGTTTGGTAAAAAGCCTGAGCAGGCGTTTGGTGAAAAGCCTCACCAGGCGTTTGGTGAAAAGCCTCAACAGGCGTTTGGTGAAAAGCCAAGCCAGGCGTTTGGTGAAAAGCCTAGCAAGGCGTTTGGTGAAAAGCCTAGCCAGGCGTTTGGTAAAATTCCTTAACAGGCTTTTGGTAAAAAGCCTTAGCAAGCGTTTGGTAAAGTGCCTTAGATGGCGTTTGGTAAAAAGCCTGAGCATGCGTTGGCGGAATGCCTGGCCAAGCGTTTTTACCAAATGCCTCTTTGGCTTATTACCAAACGCCTGGTGTGGCTTTTTACCAAACGCCCTCTAAGGCATTTTACCAAACGCCCTCTAAGGCATTTTACCAAACGCCTTCTAAGGCATTTTACCTAACGCCTGATAAGGCTTTTTACCAAACGCCTGCTCAGACATTTCACCAAACGCCTGCTCATTATTTTCACCAAACGCCTGCTCATTATTTTCACCAAACGCCTGGCTAGGCTTTTTACCAAACGCCTGATAAGGCTTTTTACCAAACGCCTGATAAGGCTTTTTACCAAACGCCTGATAAGGCATTTTACCAAACGCCTGGCTAGGCTTTCTACCAAACGCCTGGCTAGGCTTTTCACCAAACGCCTGATAAGGCTTTTTACCAAACGCCTCGCTAGGCATTTTACCAAACGCCTGATAAGGCATTTTACCAAACGCCTGATAAGGCATTTTACCAAACGCCTGGCTGGGCATTTTACCAAACGCCTGGCTGGGCATTTTACCAAACGCCTGGCTAGGCTTTTTACCAAACGCCTGATAAGGCTTTTTACCAAACGCCTGCTAAGGCATTTTACCAAACGCCTCGCTAGGCATTTTACCAAACGCCTGCTCAGACATTTCACCAAACGCCTGCTCATTATTTTCACCAAACGCCTGGCTAGGCTTTCTACCAAACGCCTGGCTAGGCTTTTTACCAAACGCCTGATAAGGCTTTTTTCCAAACGCCTGATAAGGCATTTTACCAAACGCCTGGCTAGGCTTTCTACCAAACGCCTGGCTAGGCTTTTCACCAAACGCCTGATAAGGCTTTTTACCAAACGCCTCGCTAGGCATTTTACCAAACGCCTGATAAGGCATTTTACCAAACGCCTGGCTGGGCATTTTACCAAATGCCTGGCTAGGCTTTTTACCAAACGCCTGATAAGGCTTTTTACCAAACGCCTGCTAAGGCATTTTACCAAACGCCTCGCTAGGCATTTTACCAAACGCCTGGCTGGGCATTTTACCAAACGCCTGCTAAGGCATTTTACCAAACGCCTGATAAGGCATTTTACCAAACGCCTGCTCGGGCTTTCTACCAAACGCCTGGCTAGGCTTTTCACCAAACACCTGCTAAGGCATTTTATCAAACGCCTATCTAGGCTTTTCACCAAACGCCTGCTCAGGCTTTTTACGAAATGCCTGGTCATGCTTGTACTTGCTGGCAATTCATCAACTTCATAAATCATGGCATGTTTTTTTTTTCAATCGCCCGGTCAGGCATTTTAATTAAGCACCTTAGAATTTCATTGCAATCTTAGGTGTTCGATGAAATCATAGCTGCCTCAATTATCGCCTACTTATCTTTTTATTTTGATAAGGCTATGAGGTTTTTTCTGTTTGATTTTTTTTATTTGACTTTAATTGCCACTTAGAATAATTGCAATATTAACAAAATAATTTTTAATTCCCCGCAGCGGATTTGATCTTGAGAGTACGCAATCGAGCCACCCCGTGTCGAGTACTCTACCGATACGCCACACTGGTGTCAATATGATGAGTATTATTCTACGTATATATGGTTTGCATCTATAAGCATTTCGTACAGAATAAAAATCATTTTTTTTTTTTTTTAGCGGAATTATCAATTTATACAAAAACGCATTTATTTGGTTTTCAAAATGAAAAAAAAGAGAAGATTCTTTTAAAAGTTAATTTTTTCCCCGTTTTCATTTTTTTTTTTTTTATTTATTTATTTTTAGTTTGAATTTTTTGTAATTTAAAAGATTGAGAAGTGATGTTTGAAAATTTTGGTTTATAAAGGTAATATATGGTCTTTTGAAAGCTCCAAAAAAAAAAAAAAAAAAGAAAAAGAAAAAGAAAAAGAAAAAAGCATTTGAAATAAACTTTGTTTTCCCAGGAAATTAAGATCGTTGCAGGTTTCGAAATATGAATTGAACCTTACACATCTTGTTTTTGTGTGAATATTTTATTCAAATAAATCTTCTTAAAATATCCGCCACTTGATCAGGTATTTTAAACCGCAGTATAAGGAACCTTACCAAATATACTCATAATAAGCCTTATCAAATATACGCATTTATTTCGTTAAAAAAAAAAAAGATTCTTTTAAAAGTTTATTTTTTCCCCGTTTTCAATTTTTTATTTTATTTTACTTATTATTTTTTTTCCCCCTTTAAATTTTAATTTTTTTCATTTAAAGGATCGAGAAGTTATGTTTGAAAATGTTGGTTTATTTTTGGTTTTTTGAAAGCTCCTTTTTTTTTTCTTCACTCCACGGTAAAAAATTATCTGTAAAATCAACATATTTTGTCTGTTCAAAACGGTCCACCAATTTTTATATGTCAATTTAACATACTGCAGTTCTGTAAAAATTTTTTTCAGAAATTAATATTCTAAAATTTGCCGAAAAATTCAATGGCATAAAAAACAAAATGACATATTTGAAATCTGTTAAATTGACATATGAATTTGTTAAAAATTTAACAGATTACCGTTAACATACAAAATTGGTGGACCGTTTTTAACATATTAACAGATAATTTTTTACCGTGCAACCTTGAAATTTTATAAACTGGATCAAGTTTTGACCACGCATATTCATGCGTTGAATTGGATGTGTCACGCGGTTAACAGTCTGTCCGTTTAGTTTTAAAATTTTCAGTCCAGTAATCCAGGACAAACCTGGAAGTTCGGGACATTTTTCCTCGTCTTTCCCCTCATCTCCTTGGTTTTGCTTGAATTTTTTATTCAAATAAATCTTAAAATAACCGCCACTTGATCAGGCATTTATAATTTCCTTGATCAAATGTTTCTTCTTGTATTTTTGGTACTAAATTACAACTTGTTCTAAGTGAATCGAAATGTCAAATTAAAGTTTTTCAATCGAAATTTTTTTTTATTGTAGAGGAGTATGCTGTGATAAAACTACTAAACTGTGCATAAAACTACTTTCATGCAAGGAAACTTGGGTCTATTAAATAAGAAAGCTACTACTATCAGGCTAATTTTCAAAGATTCCTATTGGTACCTAAAAATCCTATTAAAAAAAAAAAATTTAATTTTTTCACCTTTTACTTTTAAAAGGTGAAAAGCTTTTCTCAACAGGGAAATTGGTCACCTAATTACAAAAAATGTAAAATAAAATCTTCCTTTGCATATTGTTCCTTTCAAGTTTTTCTATACTACAACCAGCTTTTCATTTTATTTTTTCTATTATTTAGGCCAATAATATTTTTAACTGCCCGGGAGCAAATTTTGGAATATATCAGTCAAAAACCTAAAACAGTCACAAAAAAACTCATGCTAATGTCAAAATATATTTACAAATTTTACCTTACCGCTTTTTAAATCTTTTAAATTTATGATTGATCCTAAGTAAGTAACTCAAGGAGTAAAAACCCAAAAGATGTTTAAAAAAACCGTTTCCAAAAGCCTTTTTCACGATGAAACATTTTTTTTAAAAGTAATGAAGAGTGGAGCAACAATTACGAGGCATTATACCTTCAACAATCGTTTTGCATATATTACATAGCAATGGTTTTAAGCATTTATCACATACAAGTGAAATAAATCATTTTAAATTTTAAATTATTTTAATATTTTCGCATATTTCATACGCGATTAATAATGCAACCTATTTAAAGCACATAATACCTGTTGAAACATTGAAAGAAAGCAATCTGATGCTGTACTTTCAAATGATTAACAAATGCTGACAAACCATAATTTGTAATATTTATGTTTAGCTTCTGAAGGCGAGCAATTCAAGAATAATTCTACGTTTCACAAGCTAAACATTGGTTTGAGATTTTTTGAAAATTTTTTGGAAAATTGGTTTGAGAGTTTGTGAATGTTCACAAGCCTGATAACAGTACAATTGATTTCATTCTTAATAGGCCAACTCTTTCTGACCCAATTCTTTATTGGCTTAATAAACAAAATGCAAAATATAAAATTCAGTCAAATTTCCCCAGCATAACGAATGCAAACGAGCCTACATGGAAATATAAAATCCATTCAATGCATTGTCAATGCAAATCATTTTTTTTTTTTTTTTTTTTTTTTTTTTTTCTCCAAGAGAAAAAATTTAGTCATATGCTTTTTGGTATTCCAAAGTCATTCATTTTTATACTTTCTCCAATTACTTTGATTCGGTTTCATGTTTGGAAACAGGCGGATAAAAAATTTATCGTTAGAGTTTGATTAAATTAAAAACTGAAGTTGATAGTACAGTATAAATCTATATTGAATTGATGAAAAAAAATTATTTCATGTTATTCAAAATATAAATTATAGACAACTTTAATTTAAAATTGATTTAAACATTTTTGAGAAACAAAGCCGACTTTTATTGGTACAAATAAATGGTCTATACCACAAATTCCTGAATATTGTCCGTATGTATAACCAGAAAGGATCTAAAAATTGATCTTATATTTAACCGACATGGATTAGCATCGATTTTAATCCTCATCGAAGGCAAAGTTTATGAATGGATAACATCATTTAAAGAAATCAGCAATTTAAGAGCAACATTGAAACGAAAAATTTTAGAATTAATCTGAAAACCCGAGCCGAACCGAACCCATTCTTACATTAATATGGTTTTTTTCCATAAAACTCAAAGCCGCCAACTTTTCACTGGTCTGATTTCTTAATTATTTCCTCCAATGATCCACAGTCATAATTATCATTTTAATTTTCATATCAAAAGCTGAGAGTCTAGGTTTCCTGCTACCTTGTATAATAATCAGTCTAATTAAAAAAATCGGGTAGGCTCTAATCTAATTTAAAAAAATCTGGAATTGCCTCTGCAACTGCAAGAATTCAAGCTATTAAGAAAATACCTGATCAGGTGGCGGATATTGCCTGGAGTCAGGTTTTTAATGAAATGCTTGAAGTCAGGCCTTTTTATAAAACGCCTGAATTGCCTGGAATCAAATTTTTAATAAAACGCCTAATGAGTAGTCCATTTTTCCTCGCCTTTCCCCGGGGAATTAAACTTCTAAAAGGTGAAAGGTTTTTCTCAGTAGGGAAATTGGTCACCTTATTACAAAAAATGTAAAAAATGATTTCCCTTTGCATAAGCATGAAAAACTGCATTCTTGAAAAACAAAAGAAGAAAAAAATTATATATTTTCTCTTTATATCTGGCTTATGGATAGGCGGAAATTTGTTTTGATTCCGTAAAGTTTTAATTTTTTTCAGTTTTTTGTTTACTGTTATTTTATTTAAAAGTAGTTTAATTTTAAAGTGGTATTTTATTTAAAAGTAACTTTAAACATTTTTTTTAAATAATGAAGAAGCACTATTAAACAGGGGAAAAAATCGGAAATAAAACGATTTACTCATCATTATAAAAAAAAAATTAAAAAAAATTAATTGCAAGCTATTAAGAAAATACCTGATCAGGTGGCGGATATTTTAAGAAGATTCATTTGAATAACAAATTCAAACAAAAACAATATTTAGTAAAAAAAAAAAAAAAAAAAAAAAAAAAACACCTTGAAATTTGCTTTTTCATTTCAGGAGAGAGCTTTTTATTTCTTAAAGCAACTTTAAAAACAATTTTACTCATTTTTTTTTTTTTTTTTTTTTTTTGAAAAAATCCACGATCCAATTCCCACGAAAAATCTTACAATATAATTTTACTCATCATTTAAAAAGAAAAAAAATTAATTGATTTTTAAGAATTTAAATTTAGACTGCGCTAAGCTGTTATACTTAGCTTATCGTACTGAAAAGCAAAAAAATTCCGTAACATCGAAGAATTTTTTTTAAAAATTATACCGAGCGGAATTTTTTCGTTTTCCAATAAGCTAAATATAATCAGCTGTATATAAACCATTGGAGGGGAAATCTTTCATTCAAATAGACTTGCTTTGAGGTCTGAGGCTTCGGTGCTGTAAAAAATTTGGCGCAAAAAGTAAAAAACGTGATTATTTCCTATAGGAATTTTTAACGAAAGCTTCATAGAGGATTATTTTGTTCTTCAAATAGGGCTGAAGGTATACCTCGAAGATACACCTCAAACAAAAAAGCCTTTGCTCCGAAAAAAAAAAAAAAAACACTCAGGCGACCGAGTGTTTGGTCGCCAGAGTGCAGAGGTCGCCTAAGTGATAGGATATTTCGCACACGCGGTCGCTAAAGTGGCGGCAATGTGCGCCCATACACACACACGGCCACCATCCAAATTTTGCTTTTTTCGGCATCAGGGGACTTCAAAACGTGTAAAAATATCAAAAACTAAAAATCTGAAATTTGTGCTAAAAACAATGCTTTATTCTCCCTGCGGTCGATAAAGCAAAAAAGGATCAAAAATTAGGGAATGAAATCCATTCCGTAATATTCAGAAAAAAAAAAAATCCCGCTATGCAAAAGCGTTTGTTTTTCCTGCAACTTTTTTTTAATATAAAACAAAAACAAGCTCAATTAAACGAAAAATCGAACATCAAAGTGATGGGAGTCATGGGGTCGAGGATAATAAGATTATCCAGGTTTAATATTGTTGATTGATTGACGTTTGAGGTGTCTTGTTTACCCAATTAGCTGGGGGATGATAATGTTAGGAGATCTTTAGCTTGATTATATGGTCATTCAACTCCCCCCATCCAGTCTCGATACAACATAAAATTTAACTTTCCTTCGATTAAACAGGGACTTGACTTGTGTTTACATGAGGACTTGGGCTTTTAAGAGCAAAACTTGACCCGTACAACGTGTTTGTGAATACTATACGGATGATTGAAAATTTATTAAATGCTGCAAGTTCAAACGAAAATAAGCAGCAAGACAGCGGTTTTTTTTATTTTTATTTTTTGTACCCCTGCTGCCGCGGTTGACTTTTTTATCCTCATTTACCTTCGGTCTATTTCACCTAATTTAGCTTTTTTTTTCGTCACGAAAATGTAATGGCCAAATTAGGTTGTCCCTTATTTTGGCAATTTTCGAATTTCAAATGTCTTACCCCCAAAAAATGGTTCTCCTTGGTGTACTGGTAAACCCGGATTTTTTAAATGGAACACGGTAAAATATTTTATGTTAACAATTTAAAACAGGGCTACACATTCCATATGTAACACTTTTTATGTTAAAATTTGAATGTAAACATTTTTCTGTTGATTGTTTATTGGTTGATCAACAATCAAATTGACGGAACATAATCGTTTTATGTAAAATTTACATAGAAAATATATGTAGCCTCTTTTTTTTACTAGTAAATTATGTTGCTTTTGACATAAAATTTTTTACCGTAAGGACTTCGCGTCGCTGACTATAAAAATCGATAATTTGATCTGCAATGATTCGTCTTGAAGCGATCGATAATTGCTAATAATAAATGAGGGAAACAGCAATTCATATCGATGACCAAGAGGAAATCAAAAGGAAACCTTAGAGGACACTTGAGCGGAAACCGAAATGACAACTTTGAGAGTTAGCAATGTAACAACAAATGATGAGGATGTGTGGAAACTCATGGGATGAAGTGGAACTACTCACTTTTAATGCACAAATCGGTTCAAATTGTACAGGAAAATAAAGCTGATAAATCGACTAGGATTTGACCTACTCATGCCAGAAATATCGCTGCTCCAGAATTATACATTAGGGTGGGCGAAAATAAAAAATGTCGGAATTTCCAAATGCCTGATAGCGCTATCGCTTTGGCTTATCATTTGTGCAAAATTTTTTCCTTTTCGAAATTTTTTTTAAACGACGTCTTGGTGGGGCGCAAGAGAGTCAAAGTTTCGGAAAATCCAATAAGAGATTAAAATTCGGCCTTTGTATTTTTGTGAAAAAAAGTACCGTTTAGGAAACGGTACTTTTTTTCACAAAAATCGGATTTTCAACGTAGATTTCGAAAATTAAATATGTTTGCGTCCAGCTTTTTCTGTTCTTGAGATATAGACTAAGTTCGCCATGAAAATGTCAAAACTCTAAAATTTTAATATTTTTACCATATTTTTGACAACAACTCAGTAACAGAAATACACGGTAAAAAATTTCATGTTAAAAGTAACATAATTCACTAGGAAAAAAAGAGGCTACATTTGTTTTCTATGTAAATTTTACATAAAACGATTAAGTTGCATCAATCTGATTGTTGATCAACCAATAACCGGTCGTCATTTGTCAGCATAAAAATGTTTACATTCAAATTTTAACATAAAAATGTTACATATGGAATGTGTAGCCCTTTCCCAGTTTGTTAACATAAAATTTTTTAGCGTGTAGCTACACGCAAACCGACTTAAAATTCGAAATCTACGTAAAAAATCCGATATGAAACAGTACTTTTTTCACAAAAATCAAAAAGTCGAATTTTCATCCCTCATGAAATTTTCCAAAACTTTGACCCTCTTGAAATAAAAATAAAAAAAAAAAAAACAGGTAAAGCAAAACGCTTATTGTTTTTCTTTTTCAAACTCCTCCAATCGCTCTCAAATCGATGATGCAGTAAATAAAATTAACGAATGATTAAATTTCAAAGGAAAAATATTTACATAAAAAATTTGAAAGACTTCAATTTCCTTTTATTGTCCAGCTTGTTGATTAGGAAGCATCAACCTTTCAAACATCGGATGTTCAGCGTTTTTAAAATGTTTCCTTTTTATTTTCCACGTCTGTTCCAATTTTAAAATATTCGTATATATTTATTGAAAAACGAAGGGGAGGAGGGGACGAACTTTTACAATCAAGGCAAGTGGGTGATGAGATATTTGCATTAAGGTGCTTCTTATTTTGGCAATTCTCGAAATTCAAATCGCTTACCCCCAAAATTGGTTCTCCTTGGTGTAAAAAAATTTTTAAAAAAAAATCGGGTTTATCAGTACACCAAGGAGAACCATTTTTGGATATAAGCGATTTGAAATTTTTGAAATTCTAAAATTTCCAAAATAAGAAACACTTTAATGTGTATCTTTGACAATCTTCTACTTTAATAATAAAATCCATCTATTACTTATTACTCAAGTATAGGGACCATTCCAGTATCACGTCAGCATAATTTTTGTAATCTTTCCGCAAAAAACTGGTCTCCTCTTACAGAAATATGGTTTCAGAATTTTGTAGCAGACACTCTCCCTCCCCTAAGATGGTAACGTAATATTCGGGTGACCCCTTTACTTGCTTTCTTTTTACTTTTTAAAGCGACGCCAAATTTTCTTTTTCCCTAGTCATTCACCTTTGGTTCGTTAAAAAAACATAAAAAAGAAGGGGAAAAAAAATTACGTCCCGGCTCTTCTCCCCTTGTCTCTTTCTATAAAATTTTATGCTGCAGTAATTTTAAAATTCTGCTTCTTTTGTAACTTCTCCGTGAATTGAATGGGAAAAAAAATTTTTTTTTCTTTTTGCAAAGCGCATGCTTGTTACGTGTTCGAAGATTTTTTATTTTTTACATAAGTTTTTTTTTTTTTTTTTTTTTTTTTTAAGTTTAAAAGTCAGAGAAAAGAAAAATCATTCAACCATTCCGATTTTTTTTTCACATCCTGCTTCGAGAATTTCATCAGACGATATGCTTCGACGGAGAAAAGCAGAGGAGGGGGTGTCGAAACGGAAAATTTTTTCCTAGTTGAACGCACCGTATTTTGGCAGAGCTAAGAACATTTCTCTGGGGAGTTCGTCAAAATGCGAAAGTTGAAAAATCAGAAAAAGAGTATTTAGGACGCCGCATTATCAGGAGCATCAAATTATTTGAACATTCAAAAATCAAAAGGGGTTTCTGCAAAAAAATTATTTAAATTCTTTGGCCGGACATTTAATATTACCACACAATCCTCGTGATAAACGAACCTTATTTCCCAGTAAATTCGTGGCAGCTTTAAATTTAAAAATCGCAGCTTTTTTGACCGTTTCCGGTCAAAATTTCCATCATGTCCGCAACTTACACTCAACACATTAGTGAATGTTCAAATGTGAAAATTCAAACCTCTAACTTTTTTTAAAATCCAAAGCGATTCTCGATCCTCGATTTTCTTATTTCCCGATAAAAGTAATTTTCCGGTTAGAAAATAAACCAAGTTTCCTACGAATGTTCGCTAAAACCTTTTTTCTTCTAAACGACACCCATGGGTTTGGTTATTTTCAGCTCTCGATTTTATACGTTTCCCTTTGAATATATCATTCACATTCTTTTGAGCAAATTCTGACAGGGTAAGTCAATTTTTCCGACCTTGTCACAATTTACGATTAATATTTTTTTTCCCATCAGCAAACGGTTAATTGAAAAGGCATGATGTTCTATTCGGAAAATGAGGTGGTTGATTAAACTTCGCCTTTTTTTTTTAAAATAACGATATGAAGTCGATGTGTGCGTTTTTCTGTAGAAAGAGAACCGACTGTAATGAAATTTAAAATTAAGTTACATTTACTAACTGAATGTCTGAGGCTTTTTTTTATAGCTTATATGTGATTTATGCCAATAAAAATTGATTCTTGGATTACATTTTGATTCGGAATATTTTGAGTAGCGTTGCGTGACTAAAGGGAAGGCGTTCGCGTTATATCAATAACAATTTGGACATTTTGACGAAATCATATACTTATTTAAAATTTTATTTAAGTTTTTTTATTCTTATTTTTTTATTATTTTTTTAAGAAAAATGCATGGCGATTTTTCGATTTCTACAGCATTTTTTTTTCTGCGAAATAGACAGATGAAAATTCGATCACTGGGCCCAGTTGTTACTTACATATGTAATTATCGATAAAAATTTCAAAAACTTCAATTTGGCCAGTTTCCAATGACCTGAGAATTCGAAAATATGCCTAGAAACAGCTAAAAACACGATTTTTAAACAGGCTCAAAACACTGGAACACTAATTTTAAAATATTATTAGAGTTTGCATCGTCACATTTATTTTGATTCGGATTTTTCGTTGAAAGCGGCGATGCCGACGTACGAAAAAACTTTAAATAAAGTTTAGGCATAAAGAAAAAAAAAAGCCAAACTTCAAAAATTCAATTGATAGAAACTTTAATAAAATGCAAAATAGTTGATTCATGTTTTATTCATCAAGGTATTAAATTTTAATCCCGCTTTTTTCTTCCTGTTTTGGTTGTTATGGGCATTTCTTAAATAGGTTTTTCAAAGGCCGACCTATCGCTGAAGAAATAAAAAACAACAGTATTTTCCAGACAACAAACGAGAGAAAGAGAGATGAATACAAAATTATACTGTACAATTTAGTTAATTAAAAGTTATTTATTAAAATTTTAATTCGAATGATCATCAAGAAAAGTAAATTAAAATTTCTGAAAAAAAAAAAAAAAAAAAAAAAAAAAAAAGTGATTTTTAGTCCGAAAAAAAAAAATGCATCCCACGCCAACCGGGACGCGTGTTATGTTTAGCTATCCGGAAAATAAATTAATCTTCGCTCGAATTGCCTTTTTCTTGTAAAATATAAAGGAGGAAATCCTTTCCACGTAAAACTGATTACAGTTCGGAGAACTTGCTCATCCCTTTTTTTTCGGGGAATTAAAATCGTGGGTTTCGGATATTAATCACCTTTAAAAGGCGCGTATTACGAATATTGAAAACCAATTTTAAATAGTAAATCGTTTATCATTTTCAAAAAACGCCCACTCGAAATATTTAGATTATAACAAAAAAAGAGAAAGACTCATAATTCCTTCCTGTTTTTTTTTTAAGCTTTTCTTTTGCGACCTTTTTCCCAATCCGACGTATAATATTTGAACAGACGTGATATTTTTTTTTCTCTCGAAATTTTTATTATTATCGATAATTTTTTTTTTTTTTTTTTTTTTTGGAAATGTAAGCAGGGTCTTCCCCAAAAAAACGTCAGGGGGTATGAGCCATATCCCTACTTGGGGCTACGTCTAAAATTTTTGGTTGCGGCCGAATTTTCGTTTCAAAAAATGTTAATGACCCCACTAAATCCTCCAAGCCCAGATGTTAGTCCACGTGCCCCCTTTTTTAAAAAGTGTTGCATATAAAATGTGTAGCCCTTTTTTAAGGTTGTTCACATAAAATTTTTTACCGTGAAAAGTTTTTAATAAAATTCAAAAAATGTATTTGAAACAAATGTTTTTTAATAATCAATTCTTAAATAAATTTTTTCAATCATCAAAAATCATCGAAATCTTTGTTTCAAAAAATGTGAATGATCCCCCTAAATCCTTTAAGCTGTTATATTAGTCCATATGGCCCCCTTTTTCAATAAAATTTTATCAAAAATCGTCAAAATCTAGAAAATTTACTAAAAATTATCCCTTTTTTCTTAAAATTAGTCAAAAATTTAGAATATTTTATAAAAAAATTATATTATAAATTTCAATGAAAATTTTTTAAAATTTTTTATCAAGTATTTTTGATAATATTTTATTGAAAAATTTATCTAAAATTTTTGAAATATTCATTTTTTTTATGTTCGGTGTCCAAAACACCAAGACAAACGGACAACCGGACACGACAAAACTATCATGGTGCGCCCTAAGACGTAGTCCTACGTCAAAAAAAAAAAAAAAACTGAAATTAATTGCCAATTTAGATCATCAATTTTCGCTGTACTCACGAAAATCATTCGGTTTCGTTAATAAAATGCAAATACATAAACTGTACATCTCCGTAAATACAACACCTCATTCAGGAAATGAGTCCAGGTTAAGAAAAAAATTTCCTTAGATGAAAAGTCACACGATTAAACCGAAAATGAACCTCTCCAGTCTTCTTAACAAAAGGGTAAAGCATCAAAAAGTAAATTTAGCTTTTGTTTACGTCACCGAAAAATCTATAATTTAGATCCAACCCCCCTTCCTCTTCCCGTTCGGTCGAACTGATGCTATTCGAGAGAAAATGAAGGGCTTTTCGGAGTAAATCGCCATGCTAAACGATAACCATTTTCGCTTGTAAATCGGATTTTAAAATTTTTGGAAAAAAAAAATCCGCGAAATCCGTACATTTTTTTATTTTTTTCGTACTTCAATTCAATTCTCGTTTACATTAAAGCCTGTAATGCTATAGGGAGATTTTCCGTCAATTTTGTTTCCGCTTTAAATCAATTGTTTTTTTTTTTTTTTTTCTTTTTTTTTTAACGCAATGAAATATTAATGCGGATATTAAATCTTTCAAATTTAACGGATATTCTGTCTTGCTAAGCACGAACATTTGTAACCTAATCGCGAAAAATATTATGAACTCCTCGCTCCCGTTCACTCATTTACGAAAAGAGGGAAAAATTTTATTTTATTATTATTATTATTATTATTATTATTATTTGATGAATCTTTTTTGATGAATCTTTTAAAACAACCACAAAAAGATCCCACGATCAAGTCAAAACTAGGTTCGGAGGCCAATAATTTAAATCACCACTGGTATACACTAAATGGGGAAAAAAAACACTTAGATATGAAATCCCATCTCTTTTTAACTTAGTAAAAGCAGAAGTCCTATCGTTGAAAAAGATCAGCGAAGTGAAAACAAAAATCAAAGAAGAATTATTATTAAATACCTGCCTCTAGATAAGGAGATAATGAAATAAATGAAACATAAGGATGTTGTACTCGTACTCATTTGCATTTTTGGTTTTGATTTTAGTTTCATTATCATTTTCACTTTTTCGTTTTTTGGAAAATTTGAAATTTTGTTAAAACATAAATAATAATCCTCAAGGTGGTAGAGCGAGAAGCTCTTTATCCTTGTTGAAACAAATTTGTATAATCATATTTAGACAATATATTACCATTGACCATTGACCATTATTTTTTTTTTTTTTTTTTTTTTTTTTTTCTAATATGTTTTCCCCCCTCTGAACACAAAGGGTTTATATTATTATATTATTAAATCATTGCATTTAATTTACGGGATAAAATAATATCCCGTTTTATTATTGTGACTTAGATCATGGTCGAGCTATTATGCAATTAGTCGCTTTTAATTGATTAACAGTTGAAAGCACCGCAAAATGATAACATCCGTTAATTTTGTCTGAACGATTTTAAAGAGTAATAACTGCAAATGGTGGAATTAATTCTTTTATTATGAATTTTTGGTAATGGTGGATGACGTGCTCAAAAAAAAAAAAAAAAAAAACAAAAGGGTCCGAATTTTTGTTGTTTCAGGAGAACCACGTGTTTTAAAGGTCAGATTAATAATTTCCAGAAAAATGTGAGTCACCGTGACCTAGCCTACTTAAAAAAAAAAAAAAGATTTATAGCATTTTGTCAAAATGAGCACATATCGGACCTTCTCAGAGATTCCATCCAGACGGTGGAAAACCCTTTTTAAGTCTTTGCAAAATTGCTACTTTGCTATTGAAATCCTTTTGCACATAAAAGACTTCTCACACAGTGGTCGCTAGTCAAGAGCAAAGCGATCGTACGCGGTTAAAAATTCTATGTTAAAAGTAACATAATTCACTAGTAAAAAAATGAGATCGGTGAACCGATCAAAGTGCTTTATCGACGAATTATGAAATGTATATTATAAATAATATACATAACGGTTAGATTTTTGATCAGATGTCCACCAAAGCCACTGTACGGGCATACGGAATCTGAATTTTGGAAAAATAATTTTAAATTCGGAATCCTCTACCCCGAAAATATTCTCAAAAATACGGTTAGATTTTTGATCAGAGATCCACCAAAGCCGCATTACGGGCATAAGGGATTCGAATTTCGGAAAAATTATTTCAGATTCGGAATCCTCTACCCCGAAAATATTCTCAAAAATTCGGTTTGATTTTTGATCAGAGGTCCACCAAAGCCGCAATACTGGCATAAGGGATTCGAATTTCGGAAAAATTATTTCAGATTCGGAATCCTCTACCCCGAAAATATTCTCAAAAATACGGTTAGATTTTCGATCAGAGGTCCACCAAAGCCGCAGTACGGGCATAAGGGATTCGAATTTCGGAAAAATTATTTCAGATTCGGAATCCTCTACCCCGAAAATATTCTCAAAAATTCGGTTAGATTTTTGATCAGAGGTTATTCTCCCTGCGGTCGATAAAGCAAAAATACGGTTATATTTTTGATCAGAGGTCCACCAAAGCCGCAATACTGGCATAAGGGATTCGAATTTAGGAAAAATTTTTTCAGATTCGGAATCCTCTACCCCGAAAATATTTTCAAAAATACAGTTATTTTTTCGTTAGCTTCCCCGAGGAACCCGCCAATCAGCATCCAAATCGCTTTGTTGACGTAATGGATGACGTCATATCGTGACGTTTCAAAAGTCGAGATATCGGTTTTTAGGCCTATACCCATACTTTTAGCCCTGCTCACCGTTTCTGAACCACTCAACAGAATTTAACCAAATTTCAATGGTAGCGTATCTAGATGAATATCTACTGCAGTACGAAAATAGGACTCAATCGGTAGCTGCGTTCGCGATTTATAGTTAAAAAAGATCTTGAAATAGTTGAAAATTTAACATTTTCACTCACTGTTTCCGAATCGCTGGACCGATTTGGCTCAAAAACTAATCAGCACCTACATTTCATTAGAAGTTGCTAACCACCAAAAATCATCGAAATCCGTTCTTTCGTTTTTCTGCTTTTCCTCCGACAGACACTTTTTTGTCCACATATATTCATACACACATACACACATACACACACACGGCCACCATCAAAATTTTGCTTTTTTCGCCATCAGGGGACTTCAAAACGTGTAAAAATATCAAAAACTAAAAATCTGAAATTTGTGCTAAAAACAATGCTTTATTCTCCCTGCGGTCGATAAAGCAAAAAGGGGCTACATGTATTTTCTATGTAAATTTTCCGTAAAACGATTATGTTGCATCAATTCGATTGTTGATCAACCAATAAACAATCGTCATTTGTCAACATAAAAATGTTTACATTTAAATTTTAACATAAAAAGTGTAACATGTGGAACGTGTAGCACTTTTTTAGGTTGTTAACATAAAATTTTTTACCGTGTAAAAAAAGGGGCTACATACACTTCCTATGTAAATTTTACACAAAACAATTATGTCGCATAGATATGATTGTTGATCAACCAATAACCAATCATTTGTCAACATAAAATTGTTTACATTCAAATCTAAACATAAAAAGTGTTAAATATGGAATGTGTAGCCCTTTTTCAGGTTGTTAACATAAAATTTTTTACCGTGTAGGTAAAATCTATAAAAAGAATCTGGGCGTCAATAGTTTCGGTTTTCTGTGTAGTTTAAAATCAGTTGTCCATAATACAAAATTCAAAATGGCGGATTCAATATGGCGGATGAAATTTCGAATTATGAGTTGATTTTCATAAAACTGAATATCCAGGGGTTTTCGGGGTAGTTGAATACGAATCTGATATCAGTTTCTCGATCTTCGTTTTTCGATCCACCCTACAGCCCGTGAGACTCTCAATAGTCTCTGAACCGCCTACACGGTAAAAAAATTTGATGTTAACCTCTAAAAAAGGGCTACTCATTAGGGTGTGTCATTTTAAAAAAATTTTTGAAATGTTGGGGGGCACGTTGAAAATCTGCTTCTTTTAGGTGTAAAACCACTAAAAAAATTTTTTTCAAATTTTTTTTTAACCGCTTAGTGGCCCCCCAAGGCCACTTTAGCTTTTTAAAAATTGGCCAACTAAGGTCTTTTAAACTCCATTTTTTTTCTCCACTTTAAGGGCCTGCAAAATATTTTGAAAAAATGTTTTCTTATATTTTCGAGGTCGTAGAACACGAATTTCACCATCCCGAATTTTTCCGATTAACCCCTGTGACGTCATTAGCGTTTTTATCGAGCTTATAGCTGATTTTTCCGTCTGAAATTCGACTTAATCTCGATTTTGGAGCCCTGAAAATTTTTTTATTTTATTGGTGTCACGTATACTGATGCGAAAATACCCGTAGAACACGAATTTGACCATCCCGATTTTTTCCGATCAACCCGTGAGTAGGGGCATTAGTGTAATTTTGGTTTTTTGGGGCAAAAATGAATTTTTTTGCCAAAAAATGGCAAGAACTCCTCACCAGTTCGATTTAGAGGTCATGTTCAATCAAATTTTTTAGTCAGGACACTCTGACGAATAAAGATTTTTTGTGTTCCGAATCAATTTCCAAAATTTTTTTACGGCCGGAAAAAATTTGAAATTTCAAAAAATTACAGATAGAATTTTCCGACCTTAAAAAATTTCGGAAATTGATTCGAAACACAAAAAATCTTTATTCGTCAGAGTGTCCTGACTAAAAAATTTGATTGAACATGACCTCTAAATCGAACTGGTGAGGAGTTCTTGCCATTTTTTGGCAAAAAAATTCATTTTTGCCCCAAAAAACCAAAATTACACTAATGCCCCTACTCACGGGTTGATCGGAAAAAATCGGGATGGTCAAATTCGTGTTCTACGGGTATTTTCGCATCAGTATACGTGACACCAATAAAATAAAAAATTTTCAGGGCTCCAAAATCGAGATTAAGTCGAATTTCAGACGGAAAAATCAGCTATAAGCTCGATAAAAACGCTAATGACGTCACAGGGGTTAATCGGAAAAATTCGGGATGGTGAAATTCGTGTTCTACGACCTCGAAAATATAAGAAAACATTTTTTCAAAATATTTTGCAGGCCCTTAAAGTGGAGAAAAAAAATGGAGTTTAAAAGACCTTAGTTGGCCAATTTTTAAAAAGCTAAAGTGGCCTTGGGGGGCCACTAAGCGGTTAAAAAAAAATTTGAAAAAAATTTTTTTAGTGGTTTTACACCTAAAAGAAGCAGATTTTCAACGTGCCCCCCAACATTTCAAAAATTTTTTTAAAATGACACACCCTACTACTCATTTTTTATGTTAAAAAAAATAGAATGTTATTGTCTATCCGTAAAACATTCATTTGTTTTTAGTAGTGTTTTGTTCGAGGCTACAGGCAAATGTTATGTAACTTTTAACATAAAATGTTTTACCGTGTATGAGATAACCAACTACCTAACTTCAAGCGGGAATTATCCACCAAAACAAAAAAAGATAATAAAAATGTAACATTTCTGCAAACAAAATTCGTCAAAAAAAAAAATGGCAAAAGGGAAAATCAATTTCCGTTGAATGAACCGATGTAAATTGACAGGAGGACAAACGCACAAGAATGAACTAATTTAGTAATGAACTTGACAGGCTATCGATTTAACTTCATATCCGAAGCTTTATGGCTACACGGTCTTATATAATATACATGTTGTTAGTGCGCTTTGAATAATCGTCATATGACTCCTAGTTATGCCTGACACATTCTCGAAAACGCAAGACGTCAACACGTCTTTATGTTCTAATTTTTTTTTTTCAGGCTATCTCAGGCTTTAGGAGGTTTGAAAAGCTTTGCTCGGGAAATCCGAAGTCGTAAAAATGGAAGTAAAAAAAAAAGTTTAAAAGTTTCATCTGTAATCAATATTTTTAAAGAGAGATTTTTTATTTCTTTCAAGAGATTAAATTTTCGAGGTTATTTTTACGGTGGAAAAAATAGAAAGAGAGAGAGAGAAAAAAAAATAGAAAACATTTATGATTTAAAAGTTTATAATTAAACGGACTTCAAAAATGATTTATGACTTGGACTCTCTTGTGGGATTTAATCAAACTTGCTAACTAGACTGATTACTTGTAAAGTTAAATCTCATGTGCGCTATGAAAGAACAACTTTCCTTTTGCAAAGTCTGCAAGATATGCAGAGAAAGTCCGCCGGAGTAAGTTCGCTGGGACCTTATTGGTGAAAGGAAGAACGCTTTGGAGATACCAGGGGGCTACTTTGTACACTTTTTGACGTTTTTTCCAAAAACAAATGTAAAACGTAGAAAAAAGTTCATATCTGTTTGTACCAACATTAAAAAGCGTTCTTCAGCTTTAATTTGATACCCTGATATAATATCTATACTTGTTCTAACACGAATAAAAACTCGATTTTCTGAAAGCAGTCGTTCTACAAAAATGGGGCTACTTTGTACGATCGTGTTTATACCTGAAGATCTTTAACAATTGAAGAGAATATGACAAATTATTGGTTTCTGTAAACGGAAAATGTCTTAATAAAACGATTGGTACTTTTTGAAGTGAAACTTCTTTAGAATCGCTGAGAGTAAATTTTTTGGGGCACAGTGTTAGGCCAGAAAGTGCGCAACAATTTAGGCCAGAAAGTGCGCAACAATTTTAGGCCAGAAAGTGCGCAACAATTTAGGCCAGAAAGTGCGCAACAATTTAGTGGCACAATGTTACACCAGAAAGTGAAGATTTTCGGCAACTTCTTTAGAATCGCTGAGAGTAAATTTTTTTCGGGACACAATGTTAGGCCAGATAGTGCGCAACAATTTAGGCCAGAAAGTGCGTAACAATTTAGGCTAGAAAGTGCGTAACAATTTAGGCTAGAAAGTGCGGAACAATTTTAGGCCAGAAAGTGCGCAACAATTTAGGCCAGAAAGTGCGCAACAATTTAGTGGCACAATGTTACACCAGAAAGTGAAGATTTTCGGCAACTTCTTTAGAATCGCTGAGAGTAAATTTTTTGGGACACAATGTTAGGCCAGAAAGTGCGCAACAATGTTAGGCCAGAAAGTGCGCAACAATGTTAGGCCAGAAAGTGCGCAACAATTTAGGCCAGAAAGTGCGCAACAATTTAGGCCAGAAAGTGCGCAACAATTTAGGGGCACAATGTTATTCTAGCGATTCTAAAGAAGTTGCCCAAAATCTTCACTTTCTGAAACTTTTTTAGAATCCCTGAGAGTAAATTTTTTGGGGCACAGTGTTATGCCAGAAAGTGCGCAACAATTTAGGGGCACAATGTTATTCTAGCGATTCTAAAGAAGTTGCCCAAAATCTTCATTTTCTGAAACTTCATTAGAATCCCTGAGAGTAAATTTTTTGGGGCACAGTGTTAGGCCAGAAAGTGCGCAACAATTTAGGAGCACAATGTTATTCTAGCGATTCTAAAGAAGTTGTCCAAAATCTTCACTTTCTGAAACTTCTTTAGAATCCCTGAGAGTAAATTTTTTGGGGCACAGTGTTAGGCTGGAAAGTGCGCAACAATTTAGGCCAGAAAGTGCGCAACAATTTAGGGGCACAATGTTATTCTAGCGATTCTAAAGAAGTTGTCCAAAATCTTCACTTTCTGAAACTTCTTTAGAATCCCTGAGAGTAAATTTTTTGGGGCACAGTGTTAGGCTGGAAAGTGCGCAACAATTTAGGCCAGAAAGTGCGCAACAATTTAGGGGCACAATGTTATTCTAGCGATTCTAAAGAAGTTGCCCAAAATCTTCACTTTCTGAAACTTCTTTAGAATCCCTGAGAGTAAATTTTTTGGGGCACAGTGTTAGGCCAGAAAGTGCGCAACAATTTAGGCTAGAAAGTGCGCAACAATTTAGGCCAGAAAGTGCGCAACAATTTAGGGGCACAATGTTAGACCAGAAAGTGAAGATTTTCGGCAACTTCTTTAGAATCGCTGAGAGAAAAGTTTTGGGACACAATGTTAGGCCAGAAAGTGCACCACAATGTTAGACCAGAAAGTGAAGATTTTGGGCAACTTCTTTAGAATCGCTGAGAGTAAATGTTTTGGGGCACAATGTTAGACTTCAAAAAAAAAAAAATTATTGCGCACTTTCTGGCTTAAAACGTTGCGCACTTTTCAGTGAAACGTCAGGAGTAAATTTTTGACCAACACAATATGCGCCACAAAATATGGCAGTCTTCACAGTTAAAAGTTCAAATAGTCAAATTTTTTAATTAAATTTTTAGAGCATTATAAGTGAAATAGGATAAGTGAACTTCTTAAGTCACAAATGTTTGAAAAGATCTGTGGTTTTGCGTGTTCAAAAAGTAATATTTAATCATTTTAATATTCAAATTTCAACTTCAATTTTTGAAGTGAAATTTCTTTAGAATCGCTGAGAGTAAATTTTTTGGGCTGCTTTCGTTTATTGTGTAATATTTGTACTGGGTTATTTGGGGGTTTGAGTCATTTTGTAAAAAGAATTCCAAAAGAGTTTAAAAAATCTTCTGCTTTGTTATATTGATAAACAAACGTTTTTACGCATAAAAAAAGTTATATTTTTATTATGTTGCTCGTTTTTGGTCAAAAAATTTGACGAAAAACGAGTATTTTAAAATTTTGTTGCCTTAAAGTTTTGATGCCCTAAACTATTTTTATTGTGTCCATTATTAGCGGCGTGTAGAAGTTTCACTTCTCTTCTTCAGTGAGTTTGCGTAGCTAGACTCACTCAATTTTTTTTAGATGTTCTACACGGTAAAAAATTTTATGATAACAACCTAAAAAAAAAGGGCTACACTTTTTATATATGTAACACTTTTTATGTTAAAAGTTGAATGTAAACATTTTTATGTTGATTGTAGACAAATGACGATTGATTATTGGTTGATCAACCATCAAATAAATGCACCATAATCATTTTATGTAAAATTTACAAAGAAAATATATGTAGGGCTACATATATATAATGACGCTCCTCTTTTTTTACTAGTGAATTATGTTACTTTTAACATACATTTTTTTACCGTGTATTAATGACTATCGCTGTTTACTTAAAAAAATTAATAAACGTAGTAAAAGCATGATCAAAACCTTGAAAACGTTGTCGATTCGTTGTGGATTTAGCACCCAAGCGATATGGCCATTGAAATATCTGCACAAAGTAGCCCCACTGATCATAATTTTTTTTTTTTTTTTTTTTTTTTTTTTTGGTTTCTAATGGTTTAATTATGAGTGAAATTAGGATGATTGTTTAAGGGACTACATAGGACAAGTGCGAGAAGCAATTTAATTTAAATTTGACCGGTGAATGCAGCAGAATGCATCTTAGCATTTTAGGTTGCGTGATTTCTTAATTTTTTTCTCCCATTAAAAGCTTAATATTTTTATAATAAAATAAGCTTAGGCAACTAGGCTAGAGCATAACACTCGAAAATATTCAATGATTTAGAATAGGTTTAATTTTTGAAACAATTCTTAGCCGTTTTAAAATATTTTTAAAAAATAAAAGTGTCTAAAGTAGCCCCCTGGAGTACAAAGTAGCTCCCTGGTACGGACTGCTTGTTCATTTTTAACTAGATTGCCTTTGATCAATTTTAGGAGGCCAGCATGATAGTCTGTTCAACAAGCTTTGAGAAAACCATCTACCAAACAAAGGATCTGAGCGCACAAAATCGACCACAAATTTTTGAGTTTGATAAATATCTTAATATAATCTCAGTTTCCGATATGAGGAAAGAGGCTCAAAATCCAAAAATGGCCTTTTCACGATTTCAGTTCAGCGTTGATATTAATCGACAATATAGCCCTTTATCAATTTCAGCGCGTATATCATTGATTTTGCTGTTTTGAATCGAATAGTAGTTTTGATTTCATAAACAATATATTTAAACGGGCAGATGCCGTGATGATAATCATTAAGCCAAACTGAAAACCGATAATTCGCAGTTAAAGATATCCTAATGTCCGTTTTTGTTTTTTTCATTATATGCGGTCATAAACTAAATTTTTTATACTGTTAACATTTGATTTTCGATCCAATTTTCAAGTCAAAGCTTTTAACTTTTGACAATAATATGGCTTTTAGAGCGATAGAATCGTTAAAAAAAAGATGGCACAGCCCAGGCCTATTATTATTATATATATACTTTTTTCCCTTTTAATTTTTATACTTTTATACTTTTAATATTTTTTTTTCCATTTTTCCTAAAATTTTTGCAAAATAAATGCAAAAATTGTATATGAAAAATGTATTATTTTCGAATCATTTATACAAAGATTTGGATATACATAATTTTTGCAAAGTTTATGCATTTTTTTTTATGCATCAAAACTTGAATGTGCATAATGTTTACATTTATGCCCAATATTATAAAGCATGAAAATCTGGATGAACATAATTTATGCATTTTGTATATCCAATTTTTTGTATAATTTATGCATCTCTTTTTCGTACGGGGAGCTACTCCGACTCTGCATAGCAGCAAAAATTTGTCAAGACTTAATAATACGGCTCAAAAAATTGAAAAAAAAAAACTGTCCAAAAAGTGAATATTACATTGGTCATTTAAACGGAACCATAAAAATTTAAAATCCCTTATAAATTGTAATGGCTTCATAAGCTAAACATGGGACGGTTGAAATATTTATAAGATAAACACGGCATGTCGTGCCTATTAAATCTGAAATCCATATTTGACTATTATTAAATAAGTTCTTAAGTCAGTTAGTAGGAAGTATAATTTAAAACAGAAAAAATTCTCCCATAAGCTAAACATAAAAATCATATTTTTGAGAAAAATATTTCTTCTCATCCATCCGGGCTGTAAAACGAACTTTTCATACCACGTGAGTTGAAAGAAATACATATCACCGCCGTCTACACAGTAAAAAATGTTATGTAAACATTAACATAATTATGTTGAAATCCGTCTACGTCATTTTTATGCAGTTTTTTGTTTATGTTCACCTTTTGAAAAAACAAAAAAAAAAGATTTGTGTAGACCGATTTTAACATAATTACATAATATTTTTTACTGTGTAGCCAATAGAAAGTAGAACTTATCAACATAAGATTAAAAAACGTGGAAGCAGACAAAATCAAGCCTATTCTTCTTTATACGTGAGTGAAATACCCCTTTTATCGGTGTCGTCTGCTTCGGAAATATTAGCTTCATAACAAACCAAAAATGCCCCATGATATTTCACAAATATCATGCCTCTGACGTCATCAACAACAAAAATATTTTCTTTATGCAAAGCAAGTGTGCCAACCTAAAAAGCGATGTTGGTAGTATTGTCAAAAGTCCTCTGCAGACGTGCCACTTATAAAGAAAAAAATCTTTCACTGACTAAATTACTACGGGTAAAATAGCACCTCGATGATTGCCGCCCATATTTCCCTAGTAATGAAATATACTATTTTGTTCCTTTCGAAAAACGAAAAAGTTCTTTTTCAAGCATTGCACGTCGAGACGTGCAATAAGTCACCCTCATCTTTACATTTTGACATTCTCATCCCTTAAGAAAAAAGTTTGCCACTCCAGCCATAAGAATGCATTCCCGCCCCCCCTTCGCCCCCATTTTCATCGTTGTTACATCCTGATTTTTTTTAAATTTTAAAACCGGTTGCATAATATATTTTCTTTAATTTTCTCGTTACAGGTAAGATTTCATTTTTATCAACAAATTTTACTACATTCGACGTGAGCAAACTGGGACACTGCCAAATCCTGCCATTAACATCTACCGTTGAGAAGAGTATACATCCGGTAAAACACACAATCGTTTGTTTCCGTTAAAGTGACAAAAATTACGCCAAACATTTCGACGCATCATAAACAAATAAATAAATAAACGACTAAACGAAACATTAATCACCATAATACGAATTTTCAAAATTTGTCCCCCTCCCGAACACAACAAATAAATTAATACAGGTCAGTTTGAGATAAATGACGATTCTCGTTATGGCCAGTGTCAATATCATTTAAAAAAAAAAAACGGAAGTGTTTGTTTTGATAATTTCCTCATTGATCCACCATAAAATTCATTAGTAAAAACAAAATCGTGTTTAAATCCAGTGGAATTTAGGATTTACGCCCGGGGTATGCCACTTATATTTAGAGATTCTAAAAAAAGAAAAATCAATTCGCATCTTTTTTTTCCCCTTTTTGTTTTTTAAGCTATCGGTATTCCCGGATTTTATTGCGTGCGGGATATCGAACCGCCATTATAAAATTGCATGGTAGGAAGCAATCATTTTCTACTACAAACAATAGATACTTTATCCTTGACCTCGTCTTCTATTTTCTATTCAGCTTCAAAAATGTGTTGAACTTGAAAAATTTTCTAAAATGGGAGATAAATAATTGCTACAAGACTATTTTCCGCTTTCACTTAAGCGTACATATACACAACCCCCCAGACCAACTTGGTGGCCAAAAGGATTTCGTCTGAAATCCATTCGCATCTTCTTTTTTTTTTTTGGAATTCTTTGCATGTTTCGCTCCAGAAAAGATTCCAGATTTAAATGGAATAAATTAGAACGCGTTTATTGTCTAGACCCGAGTCTGAATGAATTTTTGTCCGAGATTTTCTTTTTCGTCCCTTTTTTTTTTCTGCATGGGCGGGCTTGCTTGAATAAATACGGTGACTTTTTTTTTTCTCCCCCTTCCTTCGAATCGATTTTATCCTCATTAATAAAAAAAAAATCGTCTTTATAATATTTTTTTTTATAATAGCCTACGCCCTTTTATTAAAAAGTTTTTTCAACTGACCTAATTTTATAAAAACGAGAATATTAATGGAATGAATGTAAAACATTTTTCTATTTTAAATAGATTTTCATCAAGTTAAAAAAAAAAAAAAAAAAAAAAAAAAAAATTAATACGTACGATTTAAGAGCTGCTTTTATCGTCACGGAAATGTTCAATCTCGAATATTACCGAAAAAACTTAGAAAAGAAAAAATTCCTCAATCTGTTTGGCGCCTCTAAGTAGTTTTCTTTTTCGAGGGAAAAAAAAATGTTTTTAACTTTTTTTTTGGGACGATTTATCGTGTAAAGTCATTATGCGACCTTCAGACAATAATCATTTATAATATAATGCCACAAAGGCAGGCTATGAATCCTTGCAATTTAAAAGAAAGTAAAACCATCTTACCTTAATGGATAGACGTCATTGAAACACAGGGATGAACATTTGTCAACAAATGGATGTAAGTCTATGTACGCAATGTTATCACATATTTCCGGCTTCTTCTTCTTTCTTGGATACTATTCTGAAAAATAAAATTCAGTTATATTTTGATAAAAGCTAAACCTTGCTCAAAATTCAGTTTTAATAATTTAATGACTGAAATGGTTGTTTCGATTAAGGAAATCCAGTAAAATAAAATTTAATCGTTAATTGATGTGTACAATCCTTTAAATTAAATCCTTAAGAATTTATAGTAAATACAGTCTTTATCACGGATAAATAACTAAAATATATAATTAATTACCTGCTCACTGCTTAGCAATTTTTCCTTTTCTTTGGCAGCTTAAATATTAGCTGCTTTTATCTTCTTCACGTAGGTTATTGAGAGTAAAGATAGTCATCCATTTAATGATATTAATACTTTAAAAAGTAAAAATATTCTGGTTATTGACTTTGCTGACACTTCTAAAACTCTGGCAGATGAGAAGAGTTTGGGAAATGGCCCCATGAACGTTCTCACACTGAAAAATTAAAAATTTTAAGTTTTTATTCATTCATTTGACTCTATCTGACTAATTTAGTTTCAAATTATTTAAGTCTAACTACTAAAAAGCAAAATATCACACCTTAAAGCTTCAAAAAAAAGCATAGAGTTTTTTGTTTCAAACTAGTTTGAAGGCCTAATAACAGTTAATTTTTTTCAAATTCAAATCACTCTTTGAAATGCCTTAATACAGATCTGCTGCCAAGGGGAAGTTTTGCTCCACCCTGGAAAAATGTTCTGGCCCATGCAATTTCTTTATCCTCCATGTTTTCCAATTGAAGTCCCCCCAAGCCCTCGTTCTTGCTTTGGGATCGTCTTGATGTGATCCACAAGCGCTTTTAGGAAAAACTTTTTATGGCTTTCTCTTACATGGAAGCCATAATTAATAACATTTTCAAGTTGAAGCTCCTCTCCATTATCACTCATGATTTTATTCAAAATAGGGCATTTTTAGGAGCTTCAATACAATTTTGCAAAAATGGCAGCTTCTATAACAAGCCTAATCAGCCCAATCAATACATAATTATCTCCCCATCACCATGCTTAAGTTCAAAATTGAAGAAATTGATAGCTTTGGTTGAGTTAACGCTTCTCAACTCATTAACGGCATCCAACCTTTATGCCTTAAAGGAACTGAATTCGTGTCCTTACCTCCAGCTGCAATTTGAAGGTCGATCGATCACCCAAGCCTTTGCCTTACATCTAATGCAACAGAAATTTATACCGTACCGAAACCGAAACCGTAAAAACGAAATATGCGAACGACGAACGTATTCGGTGATCCATTATCATCAGATACATACAAAAAAACGTTAGGAAATTCATCCGTTATTCATGAAAATAAAATTTTTGGACATTTTCCCCTTCAGAATCAAACCGCCGCGCACCGCCGACTGAAATTGGCTTCGGTTCGCTTGGGGTGGCTGATTTCCCCGCTAAAATTTGGCGCGACTTTTTGGCATATTTAAAAATCTTATTGGAAAGAAACAAATTCGGAATAAAAATAATGTAAAATTTAAAGTTACGAATGAATCTTAACATTTTTACAGTATGGTAGGTCTAAAATGAACGATTGGCACGTTAATTATCTCTTAATAGAGCATTTCCAATCACGTGACCGGATATAGTTTTTTTTACGCGCCAGATTTGCTGGGGGACAACCAAAGTATAAACAGTATACAAATAACAAGATAAATGAATTATTTTTACGTTTTATACTGATTTTTATTATTAAATTTGATATATTTGTAAAAGTTAAATCAAAATGGTATATTTTAGGAATGGGAAATTAGGAAATGGAGGAAATGGATGATGTACAGAAGAGATACAATGAAAAAACTGGGAATTAAGATTAGTTCGCTTATTACTCTCTTTAACTTCAAAACGTTATTTATTGGTAATTTTAAAAAAAATTCAGAAAGATTTAATTTTCTTCAGGTTTTATGTATTTAATTACATTGATACGGCTAAATGACCTAGGGTGTTGACAAGCCAAAAAAAAAAAAAAAAAAAAAAAAAGTAATGTAATGTAATGCAGTATATTGGAAGCAAATTAGTAATAAAATTTTTTATGCCTTGCATTAAAGGGGCCGTAGCCAAGGGGGGGACAGCCCCCCTTCCCCCCCCCCCCCCTGGGCTGACTCGGTGCCTCCCCCTGGAGTGAATGGGCTAAACATGACAGGTATAGGGAGTGAAGGCCTATTGCCCTCTTAACAAGCCCAATTGTCCCCCCTGGCTCTTCGTTCTGACTACGGGCCCGCTGTTATATTGTGTTACTGTTACTTATCTTTTACATTCTTTTTTTTTTTTTTTTAATACTTAATGTTCCTTTCAGTAATTAAATACTGAATAATTTCTCAATTTTTTTTTATTTTTATTGTTTATATTTTATGCTTTTCAGCTTTTCGAACTAATTATTACGATTTCTTGGTACTGACAGTCGTGACAAAAATCGTCAAATTACGGGCCCGTAGGCCCAAATTGGGGCTCAAAGCCCCAATTACCCGCTTTACATAATCCTGACATATGAGCTATTTCCCTGGTCCCTTCCCGATGGTCAAATGGTATTCGGAAAAATCTTTTTCATCTCTTCCTCTTCTATTTCCACATCCAAATACAGCGCAAACAGAAGGCATTTTTTTTACTTCTATTCTATATTAATTTCCACAAAATATTCGGGAAATATAATACAGTTCTATAATTAAAATATAATCCTAATTCTATTAATTTCGATTTTAACCCATATTCAGGTTCATAATCAACTTATCATGTTAATAAAAAAAAAAAATTGCATTCTGACATATTGTATTACGTGCATTGTATTATTTGCTTGTCCCCCAGACGCCATATTTAAAGCATTCGCGCCATGTTATGACGTATAATGGAAATGCTCTATAACCTCTTTGTTTTGTAATTTGCGGTATGCTACCGTGCTGCGATCTAGCGCAATTTAATGTAAACAAAAAAATTCCTTTGTTGTAAAAGGAAAATATAAAGAAAGATGGCTAATAGAAAGTTGAATAGTGAAAACGGTATTAAATTATTATTAATATTGAGGTGACACTTACCAGCTTCTAAACTAAACGGTAAGTTTGAGTCGTAAGAAAATGTAAACAGTTCTCGATACGTATTGATAAATTGTGGTTATCTTTTTAAAATGATTCACCTTAGGCCAGGAATGAAAACAGCTGACATTTTTACAGAAACCTATACGCAAATCACTTTGATTTTGAGGGAAGAAAACCATAAGAGGAAAACACAAAGTGATACACGGCTAAGCTGATTTGAAAATTGAGATTAGAAGTTAGCTAAACAAGGTAAAAACAGAATAAGGAATGAAAAAAATTATAAGTCTTGAAGCTTGAATTTCAAGACACGGAGCATTCTGAACCTTTGGTTTTAGTTTTGTTACACCTTAAAAGGAATTCAAAGAAGTAGACAAAACTCTTAACATGAAAGTGCAATACAATTAAAAGTTTATGATTTATTAATTTCATATTTATGAAAGCAGAATGCTTCCCTCTCGAGAATTGTTGACCTCGTAATTAGCAGTTATACACAGTGGAGAATATAGCGTTAGTTTCTGTACTTTGAAGACATAAGGAATATTTTAGCAACAATATAAATGTCTTTTATCCAAATAAATTATAAAGGGCAAACTGTTTCACCTCTTTCATTTTCATTTATTTTTTTGTTTTGTTACATGAATTATATATATTGTCGGTTTTAAGGTTGTTTTTAAAATCAGATTTACGAAATGGTTTGTAGGTTGCCTGAGAAGAAATATTGGAATTTTGTTTCTTAGATTAGGTTTTCGGGGCAGAAATTTAAAGCAACTGATGAATTTTTTTTTTTTTTTTTTTTTTGCAACATTTTTAATGGTTTTTGTTTAGTTTATTGAATATTAATTGCATATAGTCTTTTAAAGATTCAGATTCCTAATTGTTTTTGTTTTATTTTCTTTTTTTACTTTTTTAAAAGAAGGTGTGCAAGCAAAGCCATTATTTTTCTAACTGAATTTAAAACTTTTGCGTTATAAAATTTTAATAAAATCCATTCTTATGAACCAACGGGTGTGAATCAAACTGTGTTTGACAGTTTAACTTTTTTTCCCTCCCCGTCTTTTCTTCTTTCAAAAAAAAAACAAGAACAAATACAGTAATTCATCTTTTGACCCATGACTTTTATAAGATTTTTCCTTTATTCCCCTCTCTCCCTTTTTCCCTACATAACGGAAATGAAGAAGTTATAATAAAAAAAACAACGGAAGGAGAGAAAAAAAAAAAAAAAAAAAAAAACTAGGGAATTTCCCGGAGATCGTGTCACAACCACACAATTGACATTTTCAGCTCATACAGTTTTCAAACTTGTCGCCTATAGTGATTGGTAAATCTAATCACGTTTTCGGCATTTAAAGAAGGGAGGTAGGAAAATACGAAGGGGATGTACGGGGAGGGAAAAAGTCAATGTCAGGTGAAGCATATATACACGACCGGTGAAAAGCCGTGGGAAATATCGTTTCGAAAATGATTTTAGGTGCGAAAGGAAAACCTGGGAACGAAATTTATATAATCAGACTCCCCCCCGGCCTGAGGGGGAGTGCACTCCCCCCTTTTTAAAACAAATAAACATTTAACTTTGCTTTCTCGCTCTGCCATTATAGTTAATTTGAATGGTGCGTTCTATTGTTACACCTTTTTCAAAAAGGAGAAGAAAAAGCGTTTGGGAGATGAAAACGGAGGATTTTATATTTCGTTTTCGTGAGTGATTTCAACCGAAAACAAACGACATTTTAATTAATTTAGAAAAGAAACGCTTCGTTTAAATTCCAATGAATGTTTCCCAATGAGTTTCAACTTTAACGCGTTTTCTTCACATCGCGCTGATAATATTGCCTTTTTTTTTTTTTTTTTTTGAAATAGGATAATTAGCATGGGAAAAAAAAGGATTAAAAAAAATATACATATAAAGCGCAGCCCTTTCTTCAATTAAAAATAATCAGTATCAATGAAAACACATTCACTCGATCCCGATCTAATTACTCTTCTTGTCATGTGTAATTTGTAAATGAAACACTCTATTAACGGCATCTTTTATAACAAAGTCGATATTCGCATCCGCCAACCAGCGTTAATTTCTTTTGACGTGGCTGTTGTCATGTTTTTCTTTTTTTTTCTTTTTAAAATTTTTTTTTATTTTCATTTAAAAAAGAGTAAATAATTAATTCGGTTTTTTTAAATTTATGAATTTCCTTTATGAGGATTTAATTTAGGTTTCCTCTTTGCCTTTTTTTTTTTTTTTTTTTTTTTTTTAGAGAGAAGGAAAAGTGCGAGACATTATTCGAGTTTAATAAAATTTAGATGACTAAAAAAAGGGGATTCCGCTGTTGTTTTTGTTGTTGTTATTGTTTCTGCTGCTGCTGCTGTTGGGAGGCAGGTTTATTTTTTTAAAAAAAGAAAGTAAACTCATCGTAAAATTAGTTTAAATAATTCGAGCTCGTTTTTCGCTCTCCGCCGCCTTTGCAGTTTTACTCATATGTTTGTTAATAATACAGAAAGGCAGGATATAAAAATTTAAATTAGAGCCACGCAGAGAGAAATTAACTCGTTAAAAAATGAAAGAAAATCTCGTTTTTCGAAAATCGGCTTCATTGTTTTAAAATATCGTGATTATGAATGCGTGGGGAAAGCTAAGCGGTGCGGTGAAAAGTTAAGGAAAAAAAGCGAATCCGAAGCCGGTATAGATTGGGTAGGGCTGATGCCGGTATCAGCACAGAATAATTTTGAAAGAGGATTTGGACAGGGAAATGGCGTCGGAATCACGTATTTAATGCTGGCACCAAAAATGCAATGAATTGAACTGCATGAATTTTTAAAAAATATTGTTTTGAAAAAAAAAAAAAAAAAAAAAAAAAAAAAAAGATTTACTTAAATAATATAAAAATCATGTATAAATTGTACAAAAAATTGGACATACATAAAAAATGCATAAATTATGTATAAATAAGTATGCATAAAATAGAAAATGTTGAATAAGCAGAATAAATGCAAATTTTCCTGCTTTATGATTTTAATAAATTATATGCATAAATTATGCATATCCAGATTTTTATGATTAAGGAAATTATGCATAAATTTTGAAAAAATTATGCATATTCATATTTTGTTGATAAAAAAAATATGCATAAATTATGTATAAAGAACTTAATTTTTTTTACCTGGAAATTCTCTTTTTTTCTTCCAAGATAATTATGCATAAACGATGCACAAATAAGTATGCATAAAATAAAAAATAGTTGAATAAGCATAATAAATGCAAATTTCCCTGCTTTATGATTTAAGAAAATGATGTGCATTAATTATACAAAAGTTATGCATATTCAGATTTTTATGCTTAAGAAAACCATGCATAAATTTTGTATGAAGAACTTACCTTTTTTTATTCGGTAATTTTTTTTTCATTCAGATTTCGATGTTAAAAAAATATGCATAAATTATGTGTAAAGAATTTGACTTTTTTACCTGGAAATTCATTTTTATTCTCCAATATAATCGTGCATAAACTGTGCATAAATAAGTATGCATAAAATGAAAAAATAGTTGAATAAACATAATAAACGCATATTTTCCTGTTTTATGATTTAAAAAAAAACGATGTGCAAAATTATACAAGAATTATGCATATCCAGATTTTTATGCTTAAGAAAATTATGCATAAATTTTGTATGAAGAACTTACCTTTTTTTTTATTCGGTAATTTTTTTTCCAATTTATTTATGCATAAACTATGCATAAATAAGTATGCATAAAATAGAGAAAAGTTGAATAAGCGTACACAGTAAAAAATTTTATGTCAAAATCAACATAAATCAACATAAGCAGGTCCACATAATTTTTATGTTGTTTTTGTTTTATGTTTGTTTTATGGGTGAAACAACATAAAAAATTTATGTGGACCTCTTAGAACATATACATAATATTTTTTACTGTGTAATAAATGCAAATTTTTCTACATATGATCTAAAAACGTGGTATGCATAAATTTTGCAAAAATTATACATGTCGGAATTTTTGTATAAATAATACATTTTTTATACTTTTTTTTGCATTTATTTTGCAAAAACTTTTACACACTTTTTGCATCACTTTTTCGTACGGGAGACCTTGACCCTCCGGTCGAAAATATAGGGCTCCCCATTGCATGACTCCTACTGTTTGTCTCCGAGATGGGGCTCTTGTTTTCTATGATATTACAAGGACTATGATTTTATATGAGACTCTAATAAACAAAATGCTCTTACACCTTTTAAACAATACTGAACCGAAAACGGACAGTTTTCTTAGTCGGTGGAACAGAAATTTACGACGCTAGAAGAGCTTTTTAGAGCTTTTGGTAAAAGCTTTTTCGAATTTTTTTATATTCGTTATTTTTATTTTTTCATAGCATAAGCTTGCAGTAAAAAAAAGAAAAAAGAGATGAAAATCTGTTCAAGTTCAATAAAATTTACGTCGGTATTTTAAATCTAATACAATACAATACAAATACGTCTTTCACAATCAAAGCAAACCCGCGTGTATATATTTCTGTAACCATAACCATCATTCCGAATATCCGATTTAGAGGGGAAAAAAAGACATGGCGTTATCAAAATTTATTGCCCCCCTTTTTTTTTTTTAACTCGAGACATATTTATATCTGTATACATTTTTTTTTTTTTTTTCCTAGCAAAATTGAACGGGGGTTTGAAGTAACAAAACAAACCGCGTGAAAAGGGTGTCGAAATGATAAGCGGTGATGGAAAGGTATATTGTGAGGCTATTAAAGACGAATTTTGAAATGAGATGTACCGGTGAAAGAGGAACGGAGGAAGAATTTTTTTTTTTTAAGGCGAGAAAAATTCCAAGTCACGTAAAAACGCTGCACTTACAATTATCACTGCTCTTATCGATAAATATAAATTTTCTGCATTAGCTAAGAACATATACAAGGAAGAAGGCTTGAGAAAAAAAAAAGAAAGAAGGAAAAAAAATTGTAAGTTTTTCGATTCGACCCGACTGAATTTGGAACGTTACCTTGACCTAAACGTGGATGCTTTTCTTAAATATCGCACAAACCAATAAGATTTAAGAAGAAAGAAAAATATATGGCTGGATCGAGCTTTTTCCGTGACTTGACTCTTGCTGCTGGAAAATTAGAATCATCTTGCCGGGTAAAAAAAAAAAAAAAAAAAACATTAGGTATTAGAGTAAAACCTGTCTATTAGGGTGGGCCGATTTTGGAATTTCAAAAAGGCCTGAGGTGCCGAAAAATTCGCGTTTTGTTTTTAGAATTAAAAAAGTTTTGTAGCAAAAGTTTTTTCTTCACGGGTATTTTTGCTTAAGTTTGAATGATACCAATGAAATAAAAAAAATTTCAAGGGCTCCAAAATCGAGATTAAGTCGAATTTCAGTCGGAAAAATCAGGTATAAGCTCGATAAAAACGCTAATGACGTCACAGGGGTTAATCGGAAAAATTCGATATAGCGAAACTCGCGTTCTACGACCTTGAAAACGTAAGGAAACACTTTTTCAAAAAATTTTGCAAGCCTTTAAAATTGAGTCAAAAAATCGAGATTAAAAGACCTTGATTGCCCAATTTTTAAAAAGCTGAAGTGGCCCCCAAGGCCACTAAGCTGTTAACAAAAATTTTTTTTTCAATTTTTTGTGATTGGAAATTCATTAATTGAAGACTCCACGGGAAAAATGATCAGATTCCATGTTTTTGTTTTGATTGTTTTGACAAAAGGTAAACATAAGAGCTAAGTGTAAACAAAAAAATGGAATCTGATCATTTTCCCCGTGGAGTCTTCAATTATAATCAATTATTTCAGGTTATGGGCCCAGACGCTATTTACTAGCTAATTTAAAATCTCTAGATCAATTATTATAAATTACTATCAATGTTCACCGTTCATGTACGGGTGACCAAATTTCAAAAACATCTTCCAGGTCGTGCTGGTATCCAGTAGTCAGCTTCTACGAATTTCCTCCAATCAGGTCGCGTTCCGGCACAACTTTAAAGAAACTTTTTTCATTTCGAATGATTTAAAAACCAATCGATTTCGCCGGACTAAAATTACGATATAAATTCATTTAAATTAATTTCCCTCGTTCGAAATCCCTTTTAATAAACGATATATAGTTATCCACTCCGTGAAATACGTGCAGCATTAAAGATTTTCACAGAGATGTGGGGGTGAAAAAAAAAAAAAAAAAAAAAAAAAAAAAAAGCAATTTGCCGTTTCGGACATAAAATCGAGTTTTTGAACGAGCTTTTGCACATTATTACATAAACACCGACGGCGTTCGCTTCACCTACCCCTATTCCCCCTTCTCCTCGTAACGTTATACGTTATTTATCCGCACTTTTTTTTTTTTACGGGTGAACAGTCATTATGTTGAAACCGGCTAATAAACCCCAGGAAACTTGTTTATAAATTGAATGATGCGATTATCGCCATAGTGAAATGACGGCAATAAAGGGCGGGGGAGTCACTTTACTTTACATTTATTTGTTTAAAAACAGGGGGGAACTTTATTTCTTTTTTCTTGTAACGTTTTTGTTTTATTTATTTATTCATTTTTTTTTTCAGGTTTTACTGGGATTTGTGTATGCTACTCCTTCTAGTCGCCAATTTAATCATCCTTCCAGTCGCCATCTCGTTTTTTAATGACGACCTAAGCACACGTTGGATTGCCTTCAATTGTTTATCAGACACCATCTTCCTAATTGATATCGTTGTTAATTTTAGAACAGGTAAGCAAAACGGGAGGGGGAGGGGGGAAGGAATTAATCGATTGATTTCGAACTTTACTTATTCATTTATTCTTTCCATCGACCGATTAATTAATAAATTAAGGAAGCGTGAATTGAGGTAATTTGTACGACAAAAAAGAACTGGAGTAAGTCCGTAAAAATTTTACTGTAAGAAGAAAGCTTTCACTGTATGGTTCCTGTGCTTAGATCATTCTTCTTACAAGAAAATTTTTTTATTGAATTGAATGACGGATTGAGTTTCGGAAACTCAAATTTTAAATCGTGTTTGGAGTAAACTTATACTGATCGTTAATTGATTCTGGACCAGGAAATAAGTCGATTAATTCCATTAAAATTTAATGTAAAAAGACTGCTTTCGTGATATGGTTCTTACGTTGAGCAAGGTCTTACAATAAAAATCAGACTGGGATATGGGAGTACAACTACGTCTTTGGGGTACTGTCCTAATATTGTTTTCGATAAAAAATATTTTTTTTTCCTAGCACGAAAAAAACTGAAAATTTTTGATAAAAAAAGGTTAGAAGTTGAAAAAAATTAGTCAAAATTTTATTTAAAGTCTTCAAAAATAAAATTTTAATATTAGAACATTGCTTTAGCTCATATTCTTGGCTAAAGGAAAAAGGACAAAATTAAAAAATGTAGTGAACATTTTATTTAAATTTTCTAAGTTCTTGTTTTTGTTCATGTAGTCTAATTTTAATATTTGAAAAAAAAAAGATATTTAAAAACCACGGCAAAAACTTAAAAAAAAGTTAAATGAAAAAATAAATTTTTACGTCCTTGCTTTAGCAACTTTAAGTTTCTTAAAAATCTACAAGAAATTTTCTAAGTCCTTGTTTTCGTTCTTGTCATCTAATTTTACTATTAAAAAAAAAACCAAAAGTTAAAAAAAAATATTCAAAATATTATTTAAAATTTTAATATTACAATAATTAAATATTACTTATTTACATACACCTGGACAGACAGATTTTCCCAGGACCGGACCGAGTCCTAGTAGTAGTCCTACGTCAATATTTTTATTAAATTAATTAAATACTGTACATTTTACTCTTTTTTTTCTTGTAAGAAGAGTGATCTAAGCATAAGAATAATACAGTAAAAGATGTCTTCTTACAGTAAAATTTTTCTAGACTTAGTCTAGCTCTCTTTTGTCATACAGATTACCTCAACTCACTCTTGATTAATTTATTAATTCTTTTCTAAGTTTCTTTCTTAATTAATTGAATTCTTGATTCAGAAATCTTGAATGTACTTTTCTTAACCATTAGCCGATCTGATCGACCTCCTGCTTTTATTTATTCCTCAAGTTATTCGAGAAATTGCCAATTAAATTGGTATGCAATGTAATCGTATCATTTCGTTAAATTTGATTTAACCAATTAATTAATCCATCCAAATGAATCATTCTCGAATCGTCTTGTGCAATTTAAAACCGAATACACTTTTAGCCATATTTGCTCTCCCTGAAAATACCACGTTTAAGGGGTTAAACTAATTAGCAAATAATTTGTTATTCATGGAATAAATTAGTACGATTTTCAGCCTCGGTGTAAATCTTCTAAAAAAAAAAAAAAAAAAAAGAATCACGGGAAATTTCCAAAAATTCGAGGACTGACGGACGGTTTTCCTTTTCCTGTCCGCGGATTCAACCGTCTCGGGGGTTATGAAAAGCGCGGTGAAATTTAATCATAAAGGATTTAACCATGACTTGGAAAAGCTTCCTTCCTCACCGGGTCAAAAGGTTAAACAAACAAAAATGAAATTTTCGAAGATACTCTCTTGACAGAGATTAAAAGTTTACGGTTCTTTTTTTACCCCCTCCAATCGCCAATCGAGGCGATTTTTCCTTATGGATATTACAAGACGAAAAAAAAAAGAAAAAGAAATCGATGATTTCTCTCCGCGGTCAATCAATCATTTTTTTCTTCTTTTTTTAAAGAAAGAAAAAAATAAAGAGAAGCAGAACGAGCCAAGCAATAAAATGTTATCGCTCGTAAGATAATTGACCAACTTCTGCGATTTTCAAGTTCATGTAAAAAAGATATTTTACGCAGTTTTTTTTACGATGGAATCGTTAAATTTTATCGTGAAGAACTTAATGCGGTCTTAAAATTTGCCTTCAAATCCTACACGATTTGGATTTCAAGTACCAAATGTTTCAAAGCTTAATAATTTGTTTCTTTTTTTTTTTTTTGGTTAAATTGTGTAAAATTATTTGGATTAAATTTTTACTTGTTTGAAACAAGTTAATTCAAATAAATAAATAAATAAATAGAAAGTAGCGAAAAAATGGAAAGAAAACGAAAAAAATAAGAAAGTAGCATTTGTCTTGCAGCTAAACCGGAATGTTTCACAGCAAAACATAGCTTCATGACAATGGACAGGTTGTCTCTTGACAAGATATTTTTATTCTTTTCGCGTGATTTTTAAGAAAATGTCTTGTCACAAGACATTTTTGTTTTCTCATTAGCCAATTTTTTTCTAAGTATGGCCGATTTAAAATTTTTTATTTTAATTTTTTTTTATTTTTTCAAAAAATGACAAGTGGTATTTTAAATAAAAGTTTTACTTTATAGAAAAAAAAAAAGATCCATGAAATCAAAAATTAATCCAATAAAAAATTGATGGTATGAAAAATTGATCGAGCAAAAAATCGATCGAATAAAAAATTGAAGGAGTGAAAACTTGATAGATTGAGAAAGTGCTGCTACCCGATTACCACGAAATCTTGTGTTCCAAGATAAATTTTTATTTTATTATCTCGCCAATCGATAGGTCCTGATAAGAGTAAATTAGGCCAAATCACGTAGTCGAATTAAACCTGGTTCTCAAAGGGCCCATTTTTAATATTATTTTTAATAAATTAAAAAAATTTCGAGCTTTAAGAAAAAGCATTAGTAATTATTATCCCATAACCAACTCCTATCATTCTGTGGGAGGTTTTTTCGTTATGTTAATCAAAAGCACGTCGAATTCTTGTCCAAATCATAAAATGCCGTGTACAATCAATACACTTATGCATAATTTTTTTAAGCGTTAGAATCTGGATTTGTATAATTTTTGCATAATTTATGCATATAATTTTTATGACCATAAAGCAGGTAATTTGCAATATTATGCTTACTCAACTTTTTCCCCCTTTTTATGCAAAAATAATTATGCATAATTTATGCATTTTTTATGCATGTCCGAAATTTTGTATTTATGCACTTCTTTCTCGTACGGGCCTGAATGACTTCTGAAAACAGGTCTAGGCCCAAACTTTCTCCTAGTTTTGAGAAAAAATTACAAACATTTTTTTTTTGGTAGAAAATGATTAAAAATCCTTTTTTTTTCATCCGGACAGTCCATGACATCATATTTACTGATTGCTTTGAATGTCGACGTAAACTATGATGTAAAGGATGACGTCAATTATGACTTTGATTAGTCACCTAATGAAGACAACATATTAAATCTTTGGTCGGATTAATGCTTTTATAAATTCAAGGATGTGTCAGATAAAAATTTGGAGTTCTGAAATTAAAATTTATTATTGAAAATTTTACAAACTAAAAATACGTTCTGGCAACACTTTGAACGAAATGGAAATAAAACCGAATGGAATTGTTTGAAAAAAATTAAAAAAGAAAAGAAACCATGACTTAAAATTTAAAAAAAAGAAAAAATCTAAAGCATAAATGATTAGCCAACCAACTAATATGCTGAGCTTCCGAAATGAAGAAAACTACTGCTTGTGTAGTAATCAATTAAAAATTAATTGGATAAAAATAAAAAACGACTTTCTCCCCCGCCGATTTTCATTAAATGAAATTCGATCGCCGGGTTTTCACTTTATTTCCTTTCATTTGGGAAAAAAACTTATGGGAAAGTTTTTTTGTTTTTTCCTAAACAAACATAGCATTTAAAAATCGGTCATCTAGAAAAAGATTTTCAGGCATCGACTTGCTTAAACTTGTTTAAACTTGTTTTTTTTTTGGCAGCTTACACCACCAACCTCCTAGCATATTTTCCGAAAGACGTTTTGCCCTAAAGTTCATTTTCTTCTCGAAACGGGGAAAAGCTGATGAAACCAGTGATGTATTAGGTAACGCATTCTCGAAGTGTTTCCTGGTTACGTCCTGTAATTTAAAACGACATTTGTTTCATCATTGCAGTTAACTTTATTTCACTTAATTGCTCTGAGCCCTATTAAAATGAGAGCAAACGTAATTCCTCACAAACAGAAATTTAAAAAAAATTGAAACGAAGTCTGGTTTTGTTTGTTATTATTATTTTGACAATTCTAGAATGTTTATTTTCCTTTTCGTATTTTTTAATTAATCAACTTGCAAACCATAATTTACAAGCAGATGCAACATAAAATTTATTTTTACGTAAACAACGGTGGCTACTTGTTGTATCCTTTCAATTAAAAAAGTAGTTGAGAGAAACTATAAACCCGTTTTAAATTCGGAAATTGGGTTAAATTCCTCCTGTGATTTTTTTGACGAATCAAATTACATGAGGATTGAGCATAATTTTTTCCCCCTCTTAGTAACCTAATAAGGGAAAATATTCGAATTATTTCGGGGATGGAAAATTAAATTGAAGCAAATTGGTTTTACCATTTGGTTTTATTTTTTTATTTTATTTTTTTTTTTTTTTTTTTTTTTTTGGTTTTTCAATTTTTTTGTTTCAAAAACCAAAACCATATCGAATCACCCTGAACCCCAAATTATATAACCCGGACTGAATCAAACCCTTGGAACTTTATAACCAAAATACCAGAACCAGAACCGAAACCAATAAAAAAAATAATATGAGACTAAAACCGAAGTAAAAATCATCATCTGCTAGCCCAAAAAAAAACCTCGTTTTTGTCAAAAAAAAAAAAAAAACATGCTTTTTCAATTTTGAAATCGAAAAACCTGGTTTTTAGCCGAAAAACCATGGCACGAAAAATTGTGTAAAATTTTAAATGCAAAAAATTGGCATAAAAAATGTATTACTTTTGTATCATAAAAATTTTGACATGTGTAATTTTTTTAAGTTTATGCCTACTTTTTAAGCACCAAAATTTGAATATGCATAATTTTTACCATACCTATTTACGCATAATTTTTTTAAGCATAGAAACCTTGATATGCATAATCTTTGCAAATATTATGCTTATTTCGCTTTTTTCCATTTTATGCCTATTTATTTGAGCATAATTTATGCCTACTTGTTTATGCACGGTTATTTATGCATAATTTATGAATAATTATATTATGGGATGAAAAAAAATTTCCCTGAAAAGGTTTTTTTACATTTTATGCATTTTTTTATGCATGTCCAACTTTTGATATAATTCTTGCAAATTAATAGTTACATTTCTTTTGATTGCTCGCCGTTTCTGACTTTTTTGACTGAAGACCAAACTGGTGATGTCACTTGAAGTACCTACCCGAACACTTTTTTACACCACCCCCTAACCGCCCCCCTGGTCCCCACGTTTGAAAAAAAATTTATTGAATATACGAAAAAAAAAAATATAGACCTTCCGTAAAATTTTTGCTCCGCTTCGCAGAGAAAGAGGGAAAATTAAACCATGGGTGGAAATGATGAAGCTTACGACCCAAAACAAGATCCCACGGTCATAAAATTTTTTCCGATCGCTTCTCCTTGGAAAAAATGGGGGGCAATATCGAAGGGGGGTAAATTTTTAAAAATCGTTAGGTTGTCACGAAATTCGGGGTACGAGGGTTTTGGGGGTCGCTGATTTCTATTCTGAAGTCAGATTTCAAAAATTTAAGATGGCGGATCCAATATGGCGGACGTATTTTTACAAAATCGAATAATTTCGACCAATTTTGTTCATGGGGGTTATCGGGGTCGCTGATTATGATTTCGAAGTCAGATTTTGAAAATTCAATATGGCGGACGTAATATGGGAGCTTGTAGAATTTTTATGGCTCCGTACTTACAAAAAATTAAAAGGCAAAATGTAGATTTTCTGTATAGGAGCTCTCATATTACGTCCGCCATATTGAATTTCCAAAATCTGACTTCGGAATCATATTCAGCGACCCCGAAAACCCCCATAAACAAACTTTGGTCGAAATAATTCGATTTTGTAAATATATATCCGCCATATTGGATCCGCCGTCTTGAATTTTTGAAACCTGACTTCAGAATAGAAGTCATCGAACGGGCTGATGGAAGAAATAAAAAACCAAACCAAAGAATTCCAACCTTTCACTTTTTGAAAAAAAAAAAACCAGAACCAGAACCAAAGTATGCTTCCCCTTTCAGAACCAGAGCCTCGAAAAACCGTTGTTTTCTTAACCTATGCCTTCAACTAATAACCAGAACCGAACCGAACCCATTCTTTCATGCATTAGTTAATTTGCCTTAGACTATCAGTTCGAAACCCTGCATAAATTCGAACAACTGATAAGTGAATGAAAAAAACAATGAAATAAAAAGAATATATGCATTAAACAATGTAAAGAATAATCGGTGTTATTTTAGATTGAATAGGAAATTAAAATTTACCGCGTCTGTGTAATTCGAAGCTATTAATATAACACTGCGTTAAATCGATATTGTAATTTTCAGTATCATATGCACTAACAATTCCTTTTGATCCCTAATAAAGCTTTTTATTTTATTTATTTATACCGTAATTCCACGGCTTCCGCTGCCACCAACTTCTTTTTCGAACATTCCTAACTCTGACGCAAGTTTTTTTTCTTTACCTTATTTTTCCCTAAGGGAAAGAAACTTCCATTAGTTCCATGCGAAAATTTTCTTCGTTTTTATATTAAAAATTTGCATTAATGTCACTTTATTATTTGTCTCGAGCCCGCGAGTTTTTAATCACACCACCCCCAACTCAACGGTAATAATCATAATAATGCAGTGTTCATTCTAATTTCCTTATTTCAAAACTTTACATTATTGAGAAAACCCCCCCGTAAGATGAAAATCGCCCAAAAACAGATAAAACCGCGAAAATCTCATTTCGGGTGTATTAAGAGCGATGGATCCCGATCTATATCTCCCGACACGCTTTTAAAACGAATTCGGGTATTCATTTTCATAACTTTCTTTAATGACTTGGAATATACAATTTTGCGGAGTGTAAATTTACTTTTCTCCCCGCATGGGATTTTACTTCCCCGTAAAAGAGGAAACATAAGGGTTGAGAATTCTAAAGAACATGTGACGTCAAAACCTCCCACGCGATGTTAAAATTTACCGGGAATTGTTTCTAATGCCTAAATCAATTTAGACCCGAAAGGATTTAAAGCTGTTATTCATACCCGGAATTTTTTTTTTTTTCTTTTTTTGTGTTAATCTCTCGGAATCGATAAAACGCTTTTTTGTTTCCTACAAACAAAAGGACAAAAAAAAGTCGATAGATTGTTACGATTGTTTGATGACGATTTCATTTGCCCTTTTTTATTCGCTGCGGTTGTAGTTTTAAATGTTTCGGAGTTAAAACTAAAGGTAGAGATCGCTACAACTCGGCAACAAGCCACGTTGTTTGCCCTCCAGTGAGCTTTGTTTGTCTTCCAATGAATTTATTCGTCGATTGCGATACGTCCATACTCACTCCCAAAAAAAAAGTGTACGTTGTAATGCAAAAATTCAAAGTAATACAAGCAATTAAGTGATGATGCAGGTGATGCAAATAATGCAAATGGAATGGTAATGCAAAGTAATGCACGTAATGCAGCGAGTTTGCATGGAACGAAATGGAACTAAATGTAATACAAATAAAACGCAACCTGTAATGCATTGGTAATGCAAAAGGCATATAATGCCATGGCAGTACCTTTTAATGCCAAGTCAAGTGTACATCAAAATTAAAAAATGCAGACAAGAGCAAATGCAATGCCAAGTAATGGAAGCAATGGAATGGGAATGGAAATGGAAATGAAAATGCAAGGGATGCAAATAATGCAAATGCAACGAAAATGCACCTAATCAAGTTGCACAACATCTAATGCAAAGAAAATGCAATCTTCATATAGTGCCAAGATAATGCAAAGTGATGCAAAGTCAAGGGTACAGAGAAGTGCAAAAATGCAAGCAAGAGCAAATGCAATGCCGAGAAATGAACTGAAGCTTATCTGCAAGCAATGCAAGGTATGCAAATAGTGAAAATGCAATGGCAATGCAAAGTAATGCAAATGCAAAGTAATGCAAATGCAATGGCGATGCAAAGTAATGCAATGGCAATGCGAAGTAATGCAAATGCAATGGCAATGAAAAGTAATGCAAATGCAATGGCAATGAAAAGTAATGCAGATGCAATGGCAATACAAAGTAATGCAGATGCAACGACAATGCACTTAATAAAGTAGTACCATATCTACAGTAATGCAAAGATAATGCCATCTGCATGTAACGCCCAAGGTGATGCAATGTAACGCAAAGTTAAGTGTCCACCGAAACGCACGTGTTAGTTAGCCCTAGATATCGACTATAATCAGCCAGAAACGTCAAATCCGTGACTGCAGTTAAAATAAATAAAAAAGAAAGAAAAGCGTTGCTAAATGGCTGATTTCAAAATTATCTTCGGATTTTTATGGAAAAGATTTTTTAAAAAAACATGTTTATTTGGATAATTCAAGGAATTTTTGTTTTAAAATGCTTCAGGCGCCGAAGCTTGACCACTAAAATCTTTTTCTTTATTATCGTCAGCATTAACGGTGCAGTAATTTCCGTTCCCCCAAGAGCTTTTTATCTTAAGATTCCTGCCAAAAATTATTTAATACGAATTACGAGTTTCGAGAAACTTCCAGTTGTTTCCACTTTAATGAAATAAAAAATGAAATTAAAAATTTCAAAAAAATAGGAGCACATTTCTTGCTACTCTTAGGTTTTTTTTTTTTTTTTGGAAGATTAAAAGACTAGTAAGCTAATTAATATGCATCATTTGATGGATTACATGCCATTTATTTCACCAGCATCCTCCATTTCGGTGAGAAAACTTTTATGTTAACACAGACGGTTGATTTAATTTCAACTTTTTAGCTTGCTATTTTCATAATGTGTCGTCTGCTATTTCGTCATTGCATGCCCTTCTCCCTTCCCTTCCCTTCTTTTATAATATCGTTTAATGCCGTTATATGTAAATTTCGTGTTCATTTCGTCTGCTCCTCCCCCCCTTTCCTCACAATTTTTTTTGGTTATTTTATAAATTAATTTTTGCATCGCATATTTCTGAATGGATTTTTAATCAGTATTTCATGGTGAATTTTATGTAACGATTTTGACTATTTTTGAGAAATTTATATTTTTAGGGTTTTAAAAGAAAATAAAATGTATCTAATTTTTGTATATTTCTTTTGGTTTCAGGTATAATGCAACAAGATAATGCAGAACAAGTGATACTTGACCCTAAAATCATCGCAAAAAATTATTTAAAAACTTGGTTTTTCCTCGACCTTATTAGTTCCATACCACTCGACTATATTTTCCTCATATTTAATCAAGTAAGTATTTTATAAGTGAGATTAGTTTGTCGATTAGCATTATGTTTAGCCTCTCTAGTTTCCGCCATCTTAAATGTGAAAAAGTTGGCATGAGATGATTGGCAGCCTGTAGCGGAGGCTAAAATGATACTTAAAACTTTTAAATAAAAAGTTAGTACTGTCTTGTATCAAGAGATGGCGCTGGCGACGAGCGACGAGAAGTTCTTGGTTGGCAATAGTACCCTTAATGGAAAAAAAAAAAAGAAAAGTTAGTACTGTCTCGTACCAAGAGATGGCACTGGTGTTCGGTAGGGTGGTTCGAAAATAAACTTTTTTGGAATTTCAAAACTCCTATATCGGAAAAGTTTCTTTATAGGTAGAGTATCAACCCTGAATTTTTTCAGAGTTTTTGAACGGCATCCTGAGGTGTCAAATCGGCCTTGAAATTTTCAAAAAGCTCATAAAAGGGCCGAAAATGAACCTTTTTTTTTTCATAAAAGACCATCGATTCCTATCGGAAATTTAGCGTAGATTACGAATTTGAAGTCGTAAATTAGTTTTGGTGCACGGTTTTTGAGCCACTGACAAAATACCATAACCAGGTTTTTAGAGCTTTTAAACCCGGCCTGTAGCTCAAAAATTATACACCAAAACTAATTTTCGGCTTCAAATTCGTAATCTACGCGAAATTTCTGATAGGAATCGATGGTCTTTTATGCAAAAAAAAGGTTCATTTTCGGCCCTTTTATGAGCTTTTTGAAAATTTCAGGGCCGATTTGACACCTCAGGATGCCGTTCAAAAAATCTGAAAAAATTCAGGGTTAATACTCTACCTATAAAGAAACTTTTCCCGATATAGGAGTGTTGAAATTCCAAAAAAGTTGATTTTCGAACCACCCTAGTGTTCGGCACACGACATCAGGTATGATCGTTCTCGCAGGCGCACACGATCATACCTGAAGTCGTGTGCCGAACACCAGTGCCATCTCTTGGTAAGAGACAGTACTAACTTTTTTTTTTTTTTTTTTTCCAGTGATGTGTCTTTTCTTTTACCTATATGATCCGTTTCTGGTGCTTTTTTTCTTTTAATTTTTCTTTTAGCTGCTTATCGCATGTCTTTTGTCTTTTGGTCAATTAACTGCGTAACGCAGGTCTATTTTTCTGTTTTTTCTCATTTTCTGGCGGCAACTAACTCGTACAGTGAGGTTAAGATGACTGCATTTGTAAGTTTCAGCCATCCCCGCCAGAGGAGAAGAGTGTCGTTGCGGTCACCCATCCAAAAGCTGGCCCGCATCAATGCTGCTTAACTTCATTGATGGCCAAACCGCTACACGGCACCGGACTACCATTACTCCAACCCCTATTATTTAAAAGTTTAAAGTATCGTTTTAGCCTCCGCTATACAAGCTTACAGAATATAACAATACCTTTAAGGTTTTTACTAGCTCTTAAAACACAATTTTCGTGTGCCTTTTTTAAATCCTAGCCCGTATTGTGTTTCTGTAAAAGAAATGCAGAACTGTGATTTATTGATGTACAGTCAAACTATATAGAGTTTTTTTTTTCCGTAAACTGTTCCAGGATTTCAGTGAGAGTTTTCAAATTCTTCATGCAGGACGAGCGCTTAGGATATTGCGATTAGCAAAACTTCTAAGTTTAGTTCGACTGTTACGCCTTTCAAGACTAGTCCGTTACGTTAGTCAGTGGGAAGAAGTTTACGTAAGTCTTCATTCAAATATCTTTTATTAATTTTTATTTTTATTTTAGATAGACAAACTTTTTTTTTACATAAAAAAAACTTGCATGGGCTATATATAAAAAATATCTTTGATTTATTACAGTAAAACCAAAACTTGCCTAATAATATTAAAAAAATATTAAGATTTCTCCCATCGATCTTAAAAAAAAAAATCCCCTGCTTTATTTTGGAAAAAAAACACAAAACATATGCACCAGCAGTTGTCTTATTGTCGTAATATCTCTTTTCGCGATATGGAAAACATTTTACAGTACAATCGAGTGGAATAATTTTCATCGGCCTTTTCGTACAATCTCAACATCATTATTTATTTTGCCGTGCGTTTTATTTCTATACGCTTCCTTCTCACAGTTACAGTCTTCCGTCAAGTCGACTAGAAAATTTTCAATAAGACAACTTTTTTTTTTTTTTTTACGAAAATTTGAACACTTCATTTGATGCTTTTTGCTACACTTCAGAAACATAGCACCGACATCTGAAAAAAAGAAAATTTTGATGATTAAAAGTAAGTTGAAAGAAGAAAAAAAAAAGGGTTTTTATTAGCTTTTATCACACACACAGTCACTCATATAACAAGCATTAAGCTTATACGAATCGGGTTTGGAAAAGTTTAAAAAGCTGAGAAACAAATAAAAAATCACGCTAGATCTTGATTGAATAAACACTCACAGGAGTTGATCGACGGAATAAATCCTTTGTCTTTTTTTTTTTTTTTTTTTTTTTTTTACTTTTCTCTCTTTCTCGTTTTATTTTTTGTTCTTCAAACGTTAAAGCTGTGTTTTAATCGTTTTACAAATCTTAAACGGGTTTTATTTGTAAACGACTTTTTTTCACGGAATATCAAATCCGATAATGGTTTTTTAAAAATATTCTTTATGGTGCAATTCACGAGTAACATGTTAGTTAACTTGTTATTTAACAACATGTTAACTTGCTAACATTTTAAGCTGATAATTAACAATGTGCATCCTAACATTTTCTTTTTAACTTGTTTAACGAACAAGTTAGTAAGCATGTTAACTACAGTAAATTAGTCTTCAACATGTTTGCCTCACAAGTTAATTAACATGTTCAAAATGAGTTAATGATTTTTATCTAACAACAATTAGCATGTCATGTCATTACTGTTGCCAAGTAACTAAACAAAGTTAACAACATGTTAACTAAAGTTAGCTAGCCAAGGTTAACATGTTAACTTACCGAGGTTAACTACATGTAAACTTTATATAATTACTTGGCGACTGTAACGACATGACACACTAATTGTTGTTAGTTAATAATCGTTAACTCATTTTGAACATGTTAATTAAATTGTGAGGCAAACATGTCAAAGACTAAGTTACTATAGTTAACATGCTTATCTAACTAATGTGTTTGTTAAACAAGTCAGAGAAAATGTTAGGGTCCGTCCACATTCTTACAAACTTTAACATGTTGAACAATATATTGGGTAACATGTTATAACATGTGTTAGCTAGTATGTTGAGGGAAAAATATATATAAGAACATGTTACGGATATTCATAACATGCCGAAAAATGTAAAATATATAACATGTTGAAAAATATTTAACTATTTTTAACATGTATGTCGAATATGCAAAGAAATATTTTGTTTTCTTTTTCCTTTAATTAACATATGTTAACTTTGGTTAGTTAATAGGCGACAGTTACTATATGACATGTTAATTGTTTTTAGTTAATAATCGTTCACTTATTTTTAACATGTTAATTAACTTGTGAGGGAAACATGTTAAAAACTAAGTTACTGTAGTTAACATGTTTGTCTAAGTAACTTGTTTGTTAAACAAGCCACAGAAAATGTTAGGGTCCACATTGTTGCAAACTTTAACATGTTGAACAATATATTAGGTAACATGTTACCTTACATATTAACCTAGAAAGTTTGGTTACATGTTAGGTAGCAGTTTTGTGTTAGTAATATGTTAGGCAACAGGTTACCTAACATATTACTTAACACGAAATGTTTTAGCTAGTATGTTGAGGAAAATATATGTATAGGAACATGCTAACGGATATTCATGACATGCTGAAAAATGTAAAATATAACATGTTGAAAAATATTTAGCTACTTTTAACATGCATGCCAGAAATATTTTGTATTCTTTTTCCTTGCCTATTTTCTAAATATCCCGAACACTATTTCTAACTTGTCGGAAAATATGTTTGCTAAACTTCTTTTACAAACATGTTAACAGTTAAGCGTGTTTGGATAATTTAAGGAAATACAGGCAGGGAGAAACAAAACCAAATGTTTCCAAAACATATCTTTTAAAATTTTACCTAACATGTTTGTGGTAAAATTGCACCATTAGAAAAACTTTTAGAAAATTTAGGATATTTTACCTTTTGAATTTTTTCTTCGTATTTTCCATAACATGCTATTACACATATTCTTTTATCATGTTGGGAAATTCGTTGGACAAGATTTTAAAGAATGAGAACAGGGAAATCTTTTAAAATTTTTCATAATGTTTTTCTTCACGAATTCGGCGAATAAATCATAGAAAATTATTAGATAACATATTTTCGAATATGTTTAACATGTTCGATTAACATGTTCAATTAACATGTTTGTCGAGAAATTATAATCGTACCATTTCAGACTTATCCATATTTTTATTTATCATTTTCAAATGCTATTAACAAGATATTAAAAAAAGTATTTGGTATACTGAGAATTCTCAATATTTGTCAAAACCAAAAAACTGATCGATTTTTAGATGTTGACGAAAATTGATTACTGCGATCAAAAAAGTGGTTGTAGTGTAGCCAATTTATGGCCATTTTTTAGGACAGTAACGATTTTCGCATACTTGACAAAATTTTTCACTTTTTTTTTTGGTTTTGACAGCCAACGGGCTTTTAGCGCAATTCTGTAGTTTTCATATTTAACTAAATTGGTCTTCATAATTTAGTAGTAAACTAAAATAACATTAACCAAGCTAAGGTAGAGCAGGAAGCGAGCGCTCCTCCCTCAAGAGCGGAGCAAACCAAGGAATTCTCATTCCAATAGATACTTATGAATTTAGCGGAAATTTTGTACCTAGAGATTTTGCTTTTTGAGTAAGAATTAATTGCCTAGGGCAAGCCTTAGTAAGAAAAGAATTTCAAATTCTCGCTTAGGGTTACGCTTCTGTAATAAGCGCCTAATCTTATTTAAGAATTTTTTCTTTTGTTAGCTTTTGTAATTTTTCAAAAAAAAATCAAAAAATTTGAAAATATTCTTGAATTTAATTAGGATTTGTTAAAAAAAAAAGCCATTTTATATTTATGGCTTCTCCGAAATTTCGAATTTGGTCTGTGCTCCGTTACGGATTTCCCACATAAAACTTGGCCTAATTGAGGCTCAGCGGCGGATATTTCTTCCATCGTTTATTTTTTTCTCCACCGAGAAAATAAAGTTTTATGTCAACGAAACCCTTACAAAATTAAACAACATCTCATATGATTGAATTTATATAATATACAATCCTATTTTTTTTTTGTTATTTTACCTGGAGGTCATACATCCCGAAAAATGGATCGATTGAAAATTTGATCTGCGCTTATTTCAATTTCGTTGAAAAAATATGATATCAAAAGTTCACGGGGTCGCATGGAATTCACTGATTTCCATCGATCAAAAAGTTTCACGACAAAAATAAATATTAAAAGATTTTTTTTTTTATTATTTTCAAATTGATGTCGTATAATTATTTGAACAGCGGTTTTTGAATATTAAATCATTTTTGAGATTTACATTCTGTATACCATAATGATCGCTCAGAGGGATATAAGAAGAAAGTAATTATAAGACCGAATAATCTAGAGCAGCAGTCGTAGACTATGAGGTCAATCTCGGCTTCTTTTCCTCGTTCGCTTTTGGGGGAATGATGGTGCTTGAATCTCGGTACGATTTTTGTGAAAATTTAAGAGGAAGTATCAGTTAAAAATTTGTGCATAAAGAACGTTACGGTGGTTCTTATTTTGCGAAGTTTGGATTTTTAGAGGTGCCACCCCCTAACTTTTTTTATTTGGATGAGATAAGTTTCCCTGATTTTTTTCAAATTTTTTACTCTACGGGAAAGCGTGCCTCATAGAGCTTTTAGTTCGAAAAAATCCCATAACAACCAAAAAAAAAAAAAAAAAAAACAACTATTTTTGATTCGAAAAATCTACGCAAAATTTCGGATAAGAAAGAAGAGTTTTTTTTTACAAAAAAAAAAAATCTCAATTTGTTAGTTCTTATGGGATTTTTCCGAACTAAAAGCTCGATGAGGCACGCTTTTCCATCGAGTAAAAAATTTGAAAAAATTCAGGGAAACTTACCTCATAAAAAAAGTTAAATGAGCCGAAAGAGGTTTAGGGAGTTAAAAAACAGCCGTTTTTTGCTCATAAATAAAAAATGTTTCTATTTCCGTAAAACCGTCTTCATTTTTGAAATTTCCGTTAAATGTCCGATGGGAAATGAGCCCTTTCGCACCAAAATACGGCCCTAATTTTTTTGAACCTTCTGAGACTTAGAAAAACTTTTGGCCTCCGGGGGCAAAAAAAAAAAAAAAAAAAAAATCGGCCTCCAAAAAATCGCAAAAAAATTAGGGTTAATATGGAGGCTAAATGCAACTTTTCCGGGCTGTGGCATTTTCCAATTTAAAAATTCGTGTTTTTGGATCCACCCTAATACATACTCAATTACTGACATTTGATCTCGAATCAGCGACCTGAAAAACCTTTTAGTTCCAAATATCAGCAGATTTTTCTGCTGTTAAAATTTTGCCTGACTTCGTACTTACCGCGCCTCATTGTTCATTACTCATAAATTACGTTTCATATCAAAAGATTTTCCGTTTTAATTTCTCTCTGAATAAGCCAGTGAGCAATGGCCCACGTTTAATTTGATTCCCTCGATAGGGTATTAACATACCAAAAAAAAAAACTTCCAAACTAGGCAAAATGCCTTTGGCTCAAGCGGTAATTTACCCCTTAAACACGACACCATCATCTTCCTCTTCAACCCCTGGCGAACCCCTAGGAAAATTCCCCGTTATCCCTTCTTTTATGTAGAACGGGTGTTTGCCAAGGAAGGGAGCATAAAATGTCTTAATCTCGGGCCTAAAATCCGTAAATTCCCCACTGGTATACAAACATATTATTCCACTTTCTGAAATCAAGCGAAACCTTCTCATTAAGGATTCACGGCATCAAATCCCCCATAAAATCATATGTCTCATAAACAGGTACGTTAACTTAGCCGGGCACTTTCGAATTTTCAATTTTTTTTTTCACTTGATCATAGATCTGACCTTGCTTGACCTTGCTCAAGTGACCCCCGACCTTGCTCAAACGTCCTTGGAAAGTTATGGCCCTTTAAAAAAAAAAGTTAACTTAGCCGGGCATGGTCGAATTTTTAATTTTTTTCTTCACTAGATCATAGATCTGACCTTGCTTGACCTTGCTCAAGTGACCTTCGACCTTGTTCAAACGTCCTTGGAAAGTTATGACCTTTTAAAAAAAAAGTTAACTTAGCCGGGCATGGTCGAATTTTTAATTTTTTTTTTCACTAGATCATAGATCTGACCTTGCTTGACCTTGCTCAAGTGACCCCCGACCTTGCTCAAACGTCCTTGAAAAGTTATGGAGCTTTTTAAAAAAAAGTGAACTTAGCCATGCTTAGTAGAATTTCAATTTTTTTTTTTTTTTTACGAAATCATAGATCTGACCTTGCTTGACCTTGCTTACGCATTTCCTTCCCCCCCCCCCCCCCCCCGAGCATGAACGAAAAAAAGTATGAAAAAATTAAAGCAAGTTTTTTTGGGGGGGGGAGGGAGTAGGCAATGGAGCGCGCTGGGACTTGGTGGGGGGGGGGGGAAGGTACCTTATGGGTTACCCAAGCCCCACCTCAAAGGGCATTAAAATTGGACCCTTGGAAGGGAGAAAATATTTTTTTTGAAATTAAGTCAAAATAGGAACGTTCCAGAAGAACTCAACTTTGTTCAGTTGAACAAAGGGCATATCTGATTTTTTTTTTCTACTTTTTAGTGCAATCGAGAGAGATTAACAGGTGATACACATTTAGTTTCACGTCCCGCTTTGTGTGGTTTAAAGCGGTAATTTTCGAAAAATAAAACCAAATTTCAGTCCCCCCCCCCCCCCCCATTTTTAGTTTCCCGATCCAAAATTAATCGAACTTCGCATAAATAAAATTTTTATGGCGAAATTTTAATGCATAACGAAATTACCATCTGATCTTCAGAAGGAAGTCGGTCAAAAATTTAAAACCGGCTATTTTCGCTGCCGTCGCCGTACAGTTCGCGTGGCGCGATGCGATCGGTCTCCGCGTCGACCGTTCCCGTTAGGCGGAGTTCGAAACCCGCTGCTGCCAAGCTTTCTTTTCCCCCCCTCTTTCTTTTTTATTTTATTTTGTTTTATTAATTTTAATTGTATTCACGTGTCACTAGCCACTGATAATTATTTCCATGAAAATAAATTCATTCTTCTATAAATAAAAAAAAAAAAAAAAAAAAAAAAATGCCATTTGGAAGCAGGGCAGGGACACGAACATGAAGTCCGGGGTCAGACAATAAACTCCGTACAAACAAAAACCTATTTTTTTTTTTAAATTAACAAGCGAGCCAGGGCCTGAAAACCGTCGAAAAAACCCAACAATTCCGGAGCTGTTGTGGAGGCCAATTGAACAAAGTTGAGTTCTTCTGGAACGTTCCTATTTGACTTAATTTCAAAACAAATATTTTCTCCCCTTCTAAGGGTCCGATTTTAATGCCCTTTGGGATGGGGCTTGGAACCCCATAATTCACATAGACCCTCTGAGCTTTGTGATATCTATGAATCACAAGTGATATCTATCGAGCATTTGTGGTATCTATGAAGACGTTTTAGAGACATACACGATTTTGTGCCTGTTCGACTTTTAATTGCAAGCACATCAAGCATTTTTAGTACTTAAAAAATTAAAAAGCAAATACATGATCATTTTTTAAAATGGGAGTGTCGTTTTAATAAATAATTAAATTAGGTGATTTAATTCATTCATTTATACCTTATTTTGAATTTCAGTAAAACCTTTTTAGAATCTTAAAAATTAATTAATTCATTTATGTATTATACTTATTAACTAGTATTTAAATCAAAAGTTATCACTTAAAGAATCATACTGGTATATTGGCCACTTATGTAAAATGTTGTGGGCCAATTAATGGCCCTTCCACTCAGCCTGACGGAAGCTAAGAAGAAACCATTCCGGACTGAAAAAATTTAATTTTCTAATTCAAGGTTGTAGCTCACTGTTCAAAGTTGTATAATTTTTTCTTTATCAAAGCAAATATAATGTAAAAAAAATATTTAAGAAAAAATTAAATTTATTCTCAATATTCAGCCCGGAAAGAATTAAAGGTCATTCGGGAAGACTTTTTGTAAGGCTAAATTCAAAATCGATAGCCTTTATATAACCTTAAAAAAATAGTCTTATATTAGCCGGCTAATAGCGAGGACATTTCGGAAAATAGCTCTCAAATAGATGGCTATATCCCAAGAAAAAGTGCATTATAAAATTTTATAACTCTATAACGTCTTGGCCGATTATAAAATTTTATAACTATTTATAAATTTTTACAATTAAAATTTTTAACTGAGCTATATAATAATTTTAAGCTTGAATTGCACTATATTTAGCATATATGGGGACTTTATAGGCTCTTTTTTTAATATTTTTCATAAGAAAAAAAAGGAAAAAAATTAGAATTTTTTGGAATAGAACCCGAGCCTTGTGGGCGACTTACCAGCCGCCCTTATCCACTACACCACTTTTCAACTGGGTCTGTAGCACAACCCGAGTAAAGATTATGGTATAATCCACTACCGGTGGTGAAAAACATATAAATTAATTTTTTGCCCTATCTTCTTACGATTCGAGAATTAAATATTTAAAAAATAAATTAAAAATAATAATCCTGAGCTATTTTTTTAAAATGCAAGTCACGGCGGTATTTTTCCGGTGATTATGCTTACGTGACTCAGAAGTTGGCGGTCAGCGGTGAGCTAACAGCCACGTGACAGCAGTTTTGTGGATGCCATCCCGTGGCGTCAGCACTCTAGAACATACCCGAGACCAGTGCATACAAAGTACAGAGCGTCATTCCTAATGGTATGCTCCTCCGAGATTGGGGGAAACTTCGTCCAAACCCTTCGCAACGAGTACGTTAGGGGTACGCCTGGCATTCACTAAAAAGAATGTGTACTTTGTATGCACAGGTCTCGGATATGTTCTAGAGTGCTGACGCCACGGGATGGCATCCACAAAACAGCTCAGTCATCTGGCTAGCTCACCGCTGACCGCCAACATCTGAGTCATGGGAGCATAATCACGGAAAAATTCCGCCGTGACTTGCATTTAAAAAAAATAGCTCAGGATTATTATTTTTAATTTATTTTTTGAATATTTAATGTCCCGAATTGTTAGAAGATAGGACAAAAAATTAATTTGTATGTTTTTCCCCACCGGTAGTGGATTATACCATAATCCTTACTCGGGTTGTGCTCTGTACCCTTTTGATTTTTAAAAGCGGCAATATGGTTCTTAACTTACCAATTATGTTGACTTATAAAAATATTTTCCGGATTTTTCGAATTTTCGGTTTTTTTCTTGTATTTTTAATTTGACAAAGGCTCAAAAATAAAGAAAAACAGAAATAGAAAAATTCGGGAAGCGTTAGAAGAAAATTAAAAAACTTTGAAAAAAAAACTGAAAATAATTTGTTATAAAAATTTTATAACGAAGTTTAAGTTTTTAATAACTCAATTTTATAACATGCTTTTTTCTTAGGCTATTGGCTAGCTATTGCAAAATTTTAGATTTCTAATAGATATCCATTCCCAAATGTAGACATCTTATAGACATGCTATAGTTGGAAAAGGTCTATGTGGGAAGGTACCCCCCCACCAAGTCCCAGCGCGCTCCGTTGCCTATTAAATAGAAAAATTCGGAAAAATTTATAAAAATATAAAGAAAATTTACTGAATATATAATGATATATTATATAAAATATGATAGAAAATTTAAATTTACTTTACCCACCCCCCCCCCCCCCAGAAAAAACTTGCTTTAAATTTTTAATAACTTTTTTTTGGTTCCTGCTAGGTTCGAGCAAGGTCAGATCTAGGATCTAGTGAAAAAAAAAAAATTAAAAATTTGACCATGCTCGGCTGAGTTAACTTTTTTTTAAAGGGCCATAACTTTTCAAGGACATTTGAGCAAGGTCGGGGGTCACTTGAGCAAGGTCAAATGTTGCGTGTAAAATCCCGCAACTTTGTTTATATTTTTGTTTATACCTTAGCTTTGTCTCGAAGTTCGATTTTCCGGACTTCGAAAAATTTAAAAACATTAGAAAAATGAAAAAGAATAGACTAACAAAAGATTGCTCAAAAAAGTTGAATTTCGATTTTTCTCTCGTGCGGGATGGAAAATTTTTTTTTTTCTTGTATCGTAAAAATTTTTTTTTTATCTTTTTAAAAGTTTTAAAATGAACTTCGATTTAATAATTAATATCGTTTGAGTTTTTGTTTCAAAATGTGTGAATAGAAATTTTTAATTCGCCCCGAAAGGTGGTTGAAATGTGTTGAGATTTTATATAAGACAATGCCGTGAACGAATTTTCTTTTAAAAAGGGCTACCTTCCTTCCTCCGCTTTTATTTAAAAATATTGTGTTCGGTTATGTTTATTATGAATTGACTATTTTGTTTCTATTTTTCCCGTTGTTCCCGTGGACTCCCATGGATAATTTTCCCGCCTTGGATAAGGAAATGTTTCCCGTTTGATATATCGACAGACTGATGGAGACGTCTGAGAACGTCCCTGACTCCATCAGTCGAAGAAAATATAATCTCGCAGATCAGGATCCCGGAATAATTTTATGTAATAATACCGCTGAGTATACTCCCGGAGAAAGGAATTATGCCGCTGTTAATGGAATATCTCGTTGGAAGTCATATCCCTAAGAATCCGGAGAAGTCCTTTATGCCGTATAGAAGAAATGGCTAAGTCCATAATTTAAATTTATCATTTTTTATTTGTCTTTTTATTTTGTCTCAAGATATCTTTTGTTACTTTTGCTGTTATTCAGAATTTAAAAATCGTTTCTAAAAATCCTCCAAATTCGTAGTTAAAGTTTTAGACGGGGTGGGTTTCAAAATTTCATTATTTAGGCCTTGGGGAAATTCTTGGGTTGGGATTTTAAAGTCATTTCTTTTATTAACGTTTTAAATTCTTTCAAATTGGGGAAAATTTAAATATCATAATATTGTCTTTTAGGTTGTCATTTTTTTTTTCTCTGCTGTTCGAGAACGTCTCGAACATTTCATTCGGACATTTTAAGTCCTGGCAGCCATTTTGTCCTAGTCTATGATGATTTCTTTTTATCATTGTTCCTTTAAATAATAAAAAGGGGGGTTCTTAATAAATTGTCTTTTTGATTATTTTTATCTGGGTGGAGTTTCGGGGAAGATTTTCGATCCCGAGATCACAGCTCAGATACCTTAGACTTTTTTTTTCTGATTAATGTTAGCCTCGATGTTTATTTTTTTTTATCTTGTCTTTTGGTTCATTGCAAAGGAGCCGCAGACCTATAAATATAGATTCTGTTGGTCCGACCCCTTTCTCTGAAACAAAAGTAGATTTCGGGGAATGCCCATGATTTTTTTATTTATTTAAAATTTTATCCTGATATTTGAGTTGGGATCTCGTGATTGAATATTTTTATTATTAGAATTATTTTATTTTATTTTTTTTTTATTTTTGTTTTTCTGGATCTCTTTCCGGGTGCCGAACCATTTCCTATAGATTCTGTTTGGTCGACTCCCGGATTGATGAGAAAGAAAAATTAAAAATTGTTTTATTCATATATTAAATAACCGTTAAAATTATTTATTCTATTTTTAAATTGGGGAATATCTTATTTCGAATTAGTTTCTTTTATCTTCTTTGTTTCTAAACCAGGATCGCGTTAAGTTGCCTGGGAAAATGTATTAGTTTTGTCTGATGTCATGTTCGAGATCGTTCATTTTTTTTTGTTTAAAGTTGATGTATCCTTTAAAATTGGTTGACTGTCTGTTGAAGATTTTTGAATTCTGAAACAGAAAAATGGAAATTAGTTTATTTTGGTTTAAATGATCGCATACTTACTTTTTTTATACTATACTACCGTTCTTTATTGTGTTTGGCCGAGGTGAACCAAATCCAAACACTTATGAATTTAACGTTAAATAATCCCGTTGATTTCAAATTGATTAAGATTTTTTTTTGAAAATCGTTATGTCGTAGAATATTCCTTGAATTTCTGAAATGGTTAAAAGAAATTTTATTATTAATTGTATTTTTTTTATGTTTTAAAAAGTTTCATATTCAATGCGATTAATTCTCTTACCTTGCATATGAGTTATATAGATGTGGGTCATGAAGAATCCCGTTTGCTTATGTTATTTGAATTATCGATGAGGTATTTTCATATGATCGAAGTCTAAAAGCGTCGCTAGATTGTCGATTACCGTTGTTACTTTTTAGAAGGAATTGTTAAATCGGACTGAGATCGTTATAAGCTTTGATTTTCGTTTGTTGTCACTACACTCACAAGAATTTTTTTTTTTTTTCATTAAAGTATTGTGTTGTATTATTTTATTCATTCATTTCATTATTTTTTTTATCATCCTTATCCTTTCCCATGAATTAAAGAGTCGTTCCGTTTGAATTAAATGAGGATTTGATTCAAAATGACTTATCTGAAAATGAAAAGAAATCCACACAAAGCATCATTTTTTTTTTTTTTTATATAAGGTTAGGTTATGTTTCCGTCTTATGATTTTTTTTTTTTTTTTTTTCTCTGGTCGTATCTTTTAAAATTTGGACTGTCATTAAAAACAAATACTTATCTGAATTAGTTGTTTCGCATATCGTTGTCCTTTCTTATAATATTATTTCTCATTATTTCCCGTTAACATAATATCTTTAAATATTCGTTTTGATATTTGTCTTTCTCTCGATCCCACAGCCTTCTTACGTGTGGAGTACCAACTTCACCCGTGAGAGCGCTGGCGATCGATAAATCGAAACTTTTGTCTAGTGTCACGCTTAGGGCCCTGATTAAGATTACTGAACGTACTCTGATTGATTTAGGTTATGTTGTTTGGAATTCTCGTTTGATTTATAAAAAAAAAAAAAAAAAAAAAGGGAAGGAAATCTTTACTTTCAGTGTGAATGATTATCAGGTAAACTAAATTAGAATGATTCTTTATGTTGTCGTGATTCTCCGATTATTTTATCTTCTGAAATGATTATATTTGTCTGGATTTTTTTTTAGTATGGCAGTAACCGTGGGAGAGTTGTTAAGTGGAATTGAAAGAAATATTCAGGAGAATAGGAGAGCTCTGACGAAAATAGATGAGAATTTGACGGGGTTAGAATTACTAGTGGGAGAATTGAAGAATAATTTACCGGTGGATTGGAGGATAAACATCCGATATGAAAAACAAGATGGACTTTTCTCTAATGTAGGTTTGTCATTCACTGTGGATTCGAATAGTGTTAAAGAAATTAATACTGCTGATGTGCATCAGAATACCGTCAATAAACATACCGTTGTTAATAAAAAAGAGAAACCATCCGTTGAGAAAAAGAAAGAGGTTTCCGCTACCGTCGAAGGAAGTACCGTTGAAAGTAGTAGTGCCGTGGGTTTGATCGAAAAACGACCGTTAATTTTAAAAGTAGGAGAAGAAGGAATTTCCGAAGTGAAAGGAGAAAGGGAGGAAAAAGGGGAAACATCAGACGAGGAAGGATTTCCCATATTGAATCCAAAAGGAAATCAAAGTAGAGAAACTCATCCGTTGTAGAAAGTTGAATACCGTATGTTCACCAGAAGTAGTGGAGAATTCCAGAGGTTTACCGTTAAAAGATGGATTGTTCGTGGATATACCGCCTCCAGATTCATTTACCGATGATTTAAATACGAAGGGTGCTATTCATAGAACTATGATAGAAGCGATTCCGAAAAAAGCTCAAGATACCGTTGTCAGACCAAGCATACCGAGATATTCTACTGCTCTTAGGAAAGGACCATCCGAAATCACAATAAACAACCTTACCGTTCGTACTGAAGATATTCCGCCGATTGTTAAAGCAAAGATAGACTTCCCGTTGCCCATCCCGGTGATTCCTTTAAACGCCTCCATAAAATGGGAGCCCCCTCGTTTCCGAAAACAATTATGTGCAAACGGTGAAGTCGCTCGATACCAAATGGGGATGGGCTCAACTATTTTCGATATTGATCCCGTATACGTATCGGAGACTACCGACCCCACTACCGGAAAGTTAAGCCTGAAGGTGAGAGGATGCTTTCTGTGCTTCAGCCTTCGGCATAATAAGAAGGCTCACCAAACTGTACTGGATCCTAGTCTTCAAGTTGTCATCGAAATATTTGTATGTTATGTATGTGGAAGACTAGGATATCATACCGACAACTGTGTGTCTCCCGGATGTTTTGACAATAAAAACAGACCGAAGTCATTTAGGAGAATCTAAAATACCGCTTAAAAAGTTTTTTTTTTTTTTTTTTAAAAAAAAAAAAAATTAATACCGTTTTATATATTTTTTTTTTTTATTCCGTTTTGAAAATTTTTATATCGTTGTATTTTTTTTTGGTCTCTTAAAAACTTTATATTCCGGTACATTCGATACCTATGTTAGGAAGTAATTTTTGTTTAAAATCTCCCGCTTGAAAGTTCTCGTTTTAAAAATTTTTTTTTTTGAATTTTTGTCTTTATGACAAGAATAATCTTGTATTTTTTGTATACCGTTTGATCATTTAGTTATAGTCTTTGTAATACCGTTTGAAAAATTTTTCCTCTTACCGTTTAAAATTTTTTCTTTTTAAATACCGTTTAATAACATTTTTTTCTTTTTTTTTTTTTTTTTTTTTTTTTTTTTTTTTTTTACCGTTGATCTGAAAATATTATTTTCTTTCTTTTTGTTGTCGAAATATGACTAAAATTGTAAAATTTCTTTTGTCGTTAAATTTTTTTTTGTTTTGGGAATAAGGAAACTTAAATAAATAATAATCAAGTTTTTTTTATATTTCATCAAATTGAATTTTTATTTATTCTCACTGACATTCATAATTATTGACCTCTCTGAAATAAAAAGTTATTATTTTTTTTTTTGGATTCACGACCCCCATTCATGTGAAGCTCCCGAATTGAGCAGCCGTCGCAGTTTTTCCTGAAGGGGGAAAAATAGGTAAGGCATTATAGGGTCCACTGCTAGGGAAAGTTGATACCGTTTTTATAGTTTTTATTTATTTTGGGGACTACGTCTTTGGTGTTTTCTCATATATTTTGTTTACTTATCCCGTCCGCGATGATAAATATTTAGATCCCGATTTTCCCATGCAACAAAACTGGCGCCCAACGTGGGGCTCGAAGCTCGAAAACCTGTTAGTTTGAAAGCTCGAATCTCGAGGACCCGTTAGAATTTTTGTTTCAGGTTGTTTGTTGAGTCAGGAGATCTTGTCGTTGAGTGTTAGTTATGAGTTTGTAGTTTAACACCTTATTTTTCAAAATTCTCTGTGTAAGATTCGGTTTAACTTTAAAATTCTTATTTTCGGCCTATAATTTTTATTACTTTTGTCCTTTGTCTAATGTCAGTTTAATATCTTTTGAATTGATTGATATTGATATACCGTTTTATTTGGAGTTGTTAAAATGTTTCACTCCCTAAAAAGGAAACAGATATCATTTTTTTGTTTTTAGAGGGTTTTGGGTCTTCCTTCCCTCTTCAAAAAGGAACTGTCATTGTCATTTTGGTTTCATATAGGGTTTTGGGTCTTTCTTCCCTTGAAAAAGAAACTGTCAGCATTGTTTATTAATATTATTTACTTTGAAGATATGTTTTATCCTTTTTATGGATCTTTAGTTGTCTTTTTATATAAAAATAAAATAAAATGAAATAGAAAATTTAAAAAATTGTTTGAAAATACAAAAATATCGTTCCTTGTTTGTTTTTATATATTAGGGAGGGTAGCCTAACTTAAAATTTTTTTTTATTTGTCATGGTGAAAAACATTATTGTTTTATTAGGTGGTGTTTTATTTTTATTAGGAATGCCACTTATTAGGGGTGATTTCGTTAGCTGAATATATAATATATAATATATTGAGTAGTCGCCTATATTGGAGGTATATTGAAGTGTAGAAGATAGAAGATTGGAGTATAATTTTGAAGTATCGTTTTGAAATATAGATTGAAGTATATCTTTAAAATAATCGTTAAGAATGAGTTCGTTAGAAAGTGAATACCGTGAATTTTTCCGTGGGTGCAAGAAATCCACTTTGGAAAAGTTCTGTCGATTTTTAAGAATCGATAATAAAGGTACCGTTGTACAATTACTAGATAGGTTATACCGTAGGTTCGAGACAGATCCGGCGGACTGTTTCAAAATTGAAGCTTTTAGAAAATTTTATTCGAAAAGGAATCCCGAGGCTTTAATGCCTAGATTAATTACCGATAAAGAAAATATATTAATGAATTCGAATGAATCAACCGCGACTGCGTTTGGATCGCAGATGCAGTCTGAAGCAGCGGCATTCCCGTCGTTAAACTTAGATCAGTTTAAGTTAACTCATGAACCACGAAAGGTTGAGTTTGATTCCGATAAAGAAAGTGTATACGAAGACACTCTTGATACGATTAAGCCCATTCCACTTATACCGTTAAATAATTCGTTTGTACCTCGTACCGTTACCGAACCTTTTTCCATAATGAAAGACTTTCATTTACCGGTGAGGACTAGTACCGTTACCACATGTACGGGAGCGATACCTAAAGTCAGTGGGAGTTTTACTAAATGGGGGGAGGCTCCGAAACGTTTTCCGCCTAAAGTTAGTGTTCCTTATTCTTATACGCCTACTGCAATACCGAATAGAAGTAAATCAAATACTGTTCTTACGCAGGCTATACCGGCTCCGATACCGTCTATGAAAATGACTCGGGGTATAGCTAATCCAAGGGCTTCATCTACCCCTATTCAGGCACAAGCTCCTTTACAAATTACCGTTAATGACCTTGTTCAAGCTTTTCAGTCTGTATTAGGAAATAATTCGAATGCTAATAATGCTGGTCAAAATAACAATAACAATAATAATAATAATCCCGTTGGTGGAAGGGTTAAACAAAAATCTGATTTATTGACTTTTGTTCGTGAATGTAAATCACGTAACATTACGTTTAATGGAACAGAAGATATTATTACATTTATTGAAAAGTTCGATAATGTAAAATCGTATTTCCCGTCGCTTACTGATCAAGAGTTAGCTCAGTCGTTAAAAGATCTGTTACTTAATGATGCACTTTTATGTTTAAAAACAGTTCCGCATGAGTTCACAACATGGACAAGAGCATCCCGTTTCTTGAAAAACCATTATCGTCCTAAATATGCAGATCAGACCTATATGGCTGATATGATGTCCCGTCCTCAAATGGAAGGGGAGTCAATGAACCATTTCTTATCGGCTCTTATCGCTTTTAATAAGCGTTTATCGGTCCCTATACCGGAGGGTTTACTTGTTAGCTATGCTTTAAATAATGCATTGAAATGTTATCGTAAAGCATGTAGAGGAAGAAATGTTCAAACCATTGCTGAACTTTCTGAAATTGGAAGGGAAGTTGAGGTTGAAAGAGAAAGGGAGAAATATCTAACTGTCCCGCCTGATAGAATTTTAAAACATCCCGAATTTGGCTTTATCACTGAGTCCACACCTATTATCCCGACAATGAAACCGAAAGGGAAGGTTCATTGTATATCGTCGGAGTTAACTAGAGTTGCAAGTAGGGGAGAAGACCCTGAGGAGTTATTCGAAAGAAAATCATATAGTAATGAGCCCAGGTCTTCTAACTCATCTAATAATTATGTCAATAATAATTACCGTAATAATAATTCCGAAAGTTACCGTAATAATAATAATAATAATAATGATAATTACCGTTCGAATAAAAATTTTCCGTCGCAATCCAATAGGTCGAATTCGCCTGTTCAGGTTATTTGTAAAAATTGTGACCAGATAGGTCACATGAGACCCGACTGTACCGCGCCAAAAAGAATTCGGTGTGATGATTGCCACGAACCAGGCTTTGTTCGAACGAATTGCCCTAAATGTAACCGTAATGGTGGTAATCACAATAAATCTCAAAACAGAGTTAGATTTGCAGATACCGTTTCTCAGCAGACTCAAACGATAAATGCCTTAGATTTAAATGATTCCGTTTATGATCCCGCTTATGACGCAGATACCGATATCGATGATACTTTAAACAATTAAAAGAAGGTGATATTCCAGGTTCATCTTCAAAAATAAATTATGAAAGCCTGGTTGAATTACATAACGTTATTTGCGCTTTTCTAAATGATAGTCTTAATTCCCGTTATTATGTTGATGTAAAAATCGTTAAAAGACCTTTTGAGGCATTAATTGATTCAGGAGCGTCCATTACAGTTGTTAATTCTAAGATTTTACCGTATTTATGGTCAAAAGGTATCAGAATGAGTCCCGTTGATCAACCTGTTGAACTAGCTAATGGTGATAAAATACCGATTGAGGGAGTAGTAAATTTAGCTTTGTATATCGGTCAGAAATCATGTGTGATGCAATGTATCGTTATGTCTGGTATACCGTATGATATGATTTTAGGGATTGATGCGTTAAAGAATTTTAAAATGTCAATAGACTATGGTACGGGTAGAGTTACCGTTAGGGATGCTACTGGGTATGAAAAAGTTATGATTTCCACAACCATTAAAAATGTTAAAACGAATTTGTGTTGCTTGGGTCTAGACATCGAAAAATGTAATTTAACTCCCGAGGAAGAGGTAGAATTTGAAAAATTCTTAGCCCAGTGGGAAAGAGAATTTGAAAATTCTCCCGGTCGCACTTCTTTGGTTAAGCATAAAATATATATTGACTCTAATATCCCGCCTATAAAACAAAGGTACTATCCCGTTAGTCCCGCCATGAGAACTATTTTGCATGAGCAAGTTGATGAATTGTTAGTAAATAATCTTATAAGAGAATCTGAAAGTCCATGGTCATCTCCCGTTTTATTGGTTCCAAAGAAAAATGGAAAATGGCGCATGTGCATTGATTACCGTAAGATTAATTCTATATCGAGAAAGAATGCTTATCCTTTACCGTTTATAAATAATGTGCTCGATCAGTTGAAAGATGCTTATTATGTTTCATCTTTAGATCTCGTTAGTGGGTATCATCAAGTTTCTATGGATGAGGATTCCAAACAATTTACCGCTTTTACCGTTCCCGGGAAGGGTTTATTTGAGTTTAACGTTATGCCGTTTGGACTTACTTCCGCCCCAAATACATTTCAGTCGTTAATGGATAGAGTATTAAAAGGCTTATTGGGAAAATGCGTATTTGTCTATCTCGATGACATACTTATCATAGGAAAAACTTTTGAGGAACATCAAGCAAATTTGAAGGAAGTTTTAAGTCGTTTGAGACAGGCTGGATTAAAAATAAATTGGGAAAAATCTTCTTTTCTAAAACCTACCGTTGAGTATCTTGGATTTATCGTAGGGCAGGGAAAGATTTCTGTGTCCCCAAGAAGGTTGATGCCGTTATGAACTTTTTGCCTCCCCAAACAGTGAAACAAGTAAGATCTTTCCTTGGATTAAGTGGTTGGTATCGTCGTTTTATTCCGAATTATGCTGATTTAGCTATTCCGTTGACTAAGTTATTAAAGAAAGATGTTAAATTTGAATGGGGAGAATCCCAGCAAAAAGCTTTTGATAAAATTAAAGAATGTTTGTCATCCTATCCCATTGTACATTGTCCTGATTTTGATCATGAGTTTCAAATTCAGTGTGACGCTTCGAATGTAGGAATTGGTTCTGTTCTTGTTCAGAATATCGAAGGTCAAGAGAGGGTTATCGCCTATGCTTCTCGAACTTTGAACAAGGCCGAGAAAAATTACTCGACGACTGAAAGAGAATGCCTTGCCGTTTTACACTCCTTGGAAGTATATCGTCCGTACATTGAGGGAACTCATTTTACCGTCATTACCGATCATTCCAGTCTTGTATGGTTGAAGAACCTGCATAAACCTACCGGTAGACTAGCAAGATGGATTGTAAAATTCTCGCAATATGATTTTGATATTATTCATAGAAAAGGAAAGTTGATGGATGTAGCTGACGCTTTAAGTCGAGTCCCGTATAACAAATCAGATTTAAGTGAAGATGATTATTGTATTTCCGCTTTACACTTATCAGATAAAAATGAACCTTTAGATTTTTCCAATACCGTTGATAAACATTATAAAGCTTTAAAATTAAAAATTTTGAATCATCCCGCAGCTTACGAAAAGTTCAAAGTAGTTGGGGATAAGATATTTAAAGCTATTACTGATCCCGTTACAAATGTTGTAAGACCTGTTTTAATGATTCCGAAAGAATTTCGTCAAAAGATTATAAATAGATTTCATTCTGTACCGTCGTCGGCTCATTTAGGCGCTGACAAGACTCTAAATAGAATTAAAGAAAGATTTTATTGGCCTGGAATGAACATTGATGTTAAATATTTTGTTAAACATTGTCGATTATGTCAACAATTTAAATCTGTAAATACACCTCCCGTTGGATTGATGAACAATTACGTTCACATGTTTAAGCCTCGCAGGGCCTATTCCGTAGATTTGGTAGGGGAGTTACCGACTACCCAACGCCAAAATAAATATATCGTTGTATTTGTTGATTTATGTTCTAAGTTTGTCATAGCTCATCCTATGAGAGACGCTTTGGCGGAAACTGTTTGTAAAATATTTGAAAATAAGGTTATTCTTGAATATGGTCGTCCCGATATGACGATGGCCGATAATGGCGTCCAATTTGCGTGTGCCGAGATAGAGATTTTATGTAAGAAATATAATATTGAGTTCGATAGCATACCGAAACATTTCCCGGCCGCGAATCCCGTTGAAAGACATAATAGGACCCTAAAGTTATCGATTGCTATGTTTGCCCATGAGAACCATAAGTCTTGGGATATTTATCTCCCGCATGTTGTTTTCGCTCTACGTACCGCTAAAAATTGTACCACAGGTTTTACTCCCGCTAGGATATTCTTTGGTTCTGAATTAAAACATCCTTTTGATCCTACCAATGACTTAGAGTTTGACGATTGGTCAGAATTTAATCCCGATATATATATCGAACAAACAGATTCCGAATTAATCGATGTGTTTAAGAAAGTATCGGATACCATGACCAGAGCCAAAGAGCAGGCTGCAGAGAGGTATAATCAAAATAGATTGGACACACACTATAACGTTGGTGATATCGTTTGGCGAAGAAACTTCCCGCAGTCTAGCAAAAAGAAATCGATTACCGCTAAATTCGAGCCCAAATACATCGGTCCGTTTAAAGTATTAAAGATATTCTCTCCCACACAATACGAATTGGGTGACTTAAAAACAGGAACAAATACCGGCAGATGGCATATATCGCACTTAAAGCCATTCGTATGAGATCGTTATTTCCCGTTGATATCGTTGATTTATTCTGTGGATTCTCATATTGATAAATATTATACCGTCTTATAAAATATAAATATGTATATTAAGTCCCCAAAATTCTCAGTTAAACTTTCGGTTATATTAATTCAAAATTTATTCTTTCGGCTCATAAAATATATTATTACCGTTTTAATAATTTTATAAAAATACTTGTTTAATAATTCCGAATTCCAAAAAAGGAAAATTTAAAAAGGATTCTTTTTTTTATATCGCCATTTTGATTCTTGATCTTTGATTTGTTTTTTTTTTGTGGTCTTTGCTCTTGATTATTGTGTAAAAGATTATTTTAAAAATGATCGAAATCGAGGTTTTTGGTGAGAGTTTTGATGCAGCATTGGATAGCGGATCGTTTCGATCAGTAATGAGTGATAGATTGTTACCGTTTGTGATTGAAAATGGTGCCGAAATAAGGCCCATGACTAATTGTTATATGGATGATTGTATTCTTGTTAGAATGGTTACTTTAGAAATTCACGTATCGCATCGATGGGTAACTATCGATTTCATTATACGTCCCGGTTTATCTGTAGATTTTGTTCTTGGTATAGATACCTTGGCTACCGTTTTAAATTAATTCATATATCGTTGATTTTTTTTATGTCGTTGGATTCCGTTGTTGAGATTTTTTTTTATTATTCTATGGGGTTCTAGTTTATCTTCCCCTTATAATTAAAAAGATAACAAACCTTCCGTTGAATAATTTTTATGTACCGTTTATTACCGATAATGGGGTTCTAGTCTGTCTCCCCTTATAATGAAAAGACTTGGACATAATAATATTCCGACATTTTATTTTTTTTTTTTTTTTACCGTTTTGGGTCTTTCGATATTTCCACCCTTAAGGAAATTGATAGCGAATCTTTCTTTTATTTTCTTCCGTTATTTTTTTTATTTTCTTTCTTTGTCTTTATTTTTCTTTATTTCTTTTATTTTATCTATTTATTTATTTCTTACTTTTCTTTTCTTTCTTCTTGAACTATGAAAATTTTTAGGGGTTTCTATTCTTCCCCTTCTAATTAAAAAGAGTATTGAGAATTTTTTTTGTTGTTGTTGGGGTTTTGACCTTCCCCGTATAATTAAAAAGTGTCATAATCATAATTTTTTGGGGTTAACCTTCCCCTTATAATTAAAAAGTCTTGAATATTATTCCTATAAAGATTTTTTTTGTTTGTAAAACCTGCTATGGGGGTTTCTATTCGATCTTTCCTCCTTATCCCAAAGATCTCGAACTGTCGTTGTTTTGAGCTTTTTTTTTTATTATCGTATGGGGTTCTAGTCTGTCTCCCCTTATAATTAAAAGACTTTGACACATAAAAATATTAAAAGATTCCGCATTATGTATGGGGGTTTCTCTGGATCTTTCCTCCTTATCCCAAAGATTGTCCAAATTGTCACTTTATATCGAATTTGATTTTATTATTATTTTTTTGTATTTATTTTATTCTTGTTTAACTGAGTCGTGACAGTTTTTCACGAATGGCGCCCAAATTTAAGATAACTATCCCTGTTGACATGCTTCCATCTTATTGTCATATTTTTAGAGCCGGTTGATATACCGTTGTATTATTGTTAGTTATACCGTCTATTAATTTATTTCAAAAATTGATATATCGTTCCTTATAAAAATTATTTTTTTTATGGTTTGGATTTGGTTTATCCTTTTTCTCTGACGATTGTAATATTGTATGTATTAAATTGTATTTATAAGTTAGTCAGTAGAAAAATTTTTTGAACCGAGTCAGTCGCTTCAAAAAATTTTGGGGGGGGTGGAAGGTAGTTTGTTGCGTGTAAAATCCCGCAACTTTGTTTATATTTTTGTTTATACCTTAGCTTTGTCTCGAAGTTCGATTTTCCGGACTTCGAAAAATTTAAAAACATTAGAAAAATGAAAAAGAATAGACTAACAAAAGATTGCTCAAAAAAGTTGAATTTCGATTTTTCTCTCGTGCGGGATGGAAAATTTTTTTTTTTCTTGTATCGTAAAAATTTTTTTTTTATCTTTTTAAAAGTTTTAAAATGAACTTCGATTTAATAATTAATATCGTTTGAGTTTTTGTTTCAAAATGTGTGAATAGAAATTTTTAATTCGCCCCGAAAGGTGGTTGAAATGTGTTGAGATTTTATATAAGACAATGCCGTGAACGAATTTTCTTTTAAAAAGGGCTACCTTCCTTCCTCCGCTTTTATTTAAAAATATTGTGTTCGGTTATGTTTATTATGAATTGACTATTTTGTTTCTATTTTTCCCGTTGTTCCCGTGGACTCCCATGGATAATTTTCCCGCCTTGGATAAGGAAATGTTTCCCGTTTGATATATCGACAGACTGATGGAGACGTCTGAGAACGTCCCTGACTCCATCAGTCGAAGAAAATATAATCTCGCAGATCAGGATCCCGGAATAATTTTATGTAATAATACCGCTGAGTATACTCCCGGAGAAAGGAATTATGCCGCTGTTAATGGAATATCTCGTTGGAAGTCATATCCCTAAGAATCCGGAGAAGTCCTTTATGCCGTATAGAAGAAATGGCTAAGTCCATAATTTAATTTATCATTTTTTATTTGTCTTTTTATTTTGTCTCAAGATATCTTTTGTTACTTTTGCTGTTATTCAGAATTTAAAAATCGTTTCTAAAAATCCTCCAAATTCGTAGTTAAAGTTTTAGACGGGGTGGGTTTCAAAATTTCATTATTTAGGCCTTGGGGAAATTCTTGGGTTGGGATTTTAAAGTCATTCTTTTATTAACGTTTTAAATTCTTTCAAATTGGGGAAAATTTAAATATCATAATATTGTCTTTTAGGTTGTCATTTTTTTTTTCTCTGCTGTTCGAGAACGTCTCGAACATTTCATTCGGACATTTTAAGTCCTGGCAGCCATTTTGTCCTAGTCTATGATGATTTCTTTTTATCATTGTTCCTTTAAATAATAAAAAGGGGGGTTCTTAATAAATTGTCTTTTTGATTATTTTTATCTGGGTGGAGTTTCGGGGAAGATTTTCGATCCCGAGATCACAGCTCAGATACCTTAGACTTTTTTTTTCTGATTAATGTTAGCCTCGATGTTTATTTTTTTTTATCTTGTCTTTTGGTTCATTGCAAAGGAGCCGCAGACCTATAAATATAGATTCTGTTGGTCCGACCCCTTTCTCTGAAACAAAGTAGATTTCGGGAATGCCCATGATTTTTTTATTTATTTAAAATTTTATCCTGATATTTGAGTTGGGATCTCGTGATTGAATATTTTTATTATTAGAATTATTTTATTTTATTTTTTTTTTATTTTTGTTTTTCTGGATCTCTTTCCGGGTGCCGAACCATTTCCTATAGATTCTGTTTGGTCGACTCCCGGATTGATGAGAAAGAAAAATTAAAAATTGTTTTATTCATATATTAAATAACCGTTAAAATTATTTATTCTATTTTTAAATTGGGGAATATCTTATTTCGAATTAGTTTCTTTTATCTTCTTTGTTTCTAAACCAGGATCGCGTTAAGTTTGCCTGGGAAAATGTATTAGTTTTGTCTGATGTCATGTTCGAGATCGTTCATTTTTATTTTTGTTTAAAGTTGATGTATCCTTTAAAATTGGTTGACTGTCTGTTGAAGATTTTTGAATTCTGAAACAGAAAAATGGAAATTAGTTTATTTTTGGTTTAAATGATCGCATACTTACTTTTTTTTATACTATACTACCGTTCTTTATTGTGTTTGGCCGAGGTGAACCAAATCCAAACACTTATATGAATTTAACGTTAAATAATCCCGTTGATTTCAAATTGATTTAAGATTTTTTTTTTGAAAATCGTTATGTCGTAGAATATTCCTTGAATTTCTGAAATGGTTAAAAGAAATTTTATTATTAATTGTATTTTTTTTATGTTTTAAAAAGTTTCATATTCAATGCGATTAATTCTCTTACCTTGCATATGAGTTATATAGATGTGGGTCATGAAGAATCCCGTTTGCTTATGTTATTTGAATTATCGATGAGGTATTTTCATATGATCGAAGTCTAAAAGCGTCGCTAGATTGTCGATTACCGTTGTTACTTTTTAGAAGGAATTGTTAAATCGGACTGAGATCGTTATAAGCTTTGATTTTCGTTTGTTGTCACTACACTCACAAGAATTTTTTTTTTTTTTCATTAAAGTATTGTGTTGTATTATTTTATTCATTCATTTCATTATTTTTTTTATCATCCTTATCCTTTCCCATGAATTAAAGAGTCGTTCCGTTTGAATTAAATGAGGATTTGATTCAAAATGACTTATCTGAAAATGAAAAGAAATCCACACAAAGCATCATTTTTTTTTTTTTTTATATAAGGTTAGGTTATGTTTCCGTCTTATGATTTTTTTTTTTTTTTTTTTTCTCTGGTCGTATCTTTTAAAATTTGGACTGTCATTAAAAACAAATACTTATCTGAATTAGTTGTTTCGCATATCGTTGTCCTTTCTTATAATATTATTTCTCATTATTTCCCGTTAACATAATATCTTTAAATATTCGTTTTGATATTTGTCTTTCTCTCGATCCCACAGCCTTCTTACGTGTGGAGTACCAACTTCACCCGTGAGAGCGCTGGCGATCGATAAATCGAAACTTTTGTCTAGTGTCACGCTTAGGGCCTGATTAAGATTACTGAACGTACTCTGATTGATTTAGGTTATGTTGTTTGGAATTCTCGTTTGATTTATAAAAAAAAAAAAAAAAAAAAGGGAAGGAAATCTTTACTTTCAGTGTGAATGATTATCAGGTAAACTAAATTAGAATGATTCTTTATGTTGTCGTGATTCTCCGATTATTTTATCTTCTGAAATGATTATATTTGTCTGGATTTTTTTTTAGTATGGCAGTAACCGTGGGAGAGTTGTTAAGTGGAATTGAAAGAAATATTCAGGAGAATAGGAGAGCTCTGACGAAAATAGATGAGAATTTGACGGGGTTAGAATTACTAGTGGGAGAATTGAAGAATAATTTACCGGTGGATTGGAGGATAAACATCCGATATGAAAAACAAGATGGACTTTTCTCTAATGTAGGTTTGTCATTCACTGTGGATTCGAATAGTGTTAAAGAAATTAATACTGCTGATGTGCATCAGAATACCGTCAATAAACATACCGTTGTTAATAAAAAAGAGAAACCATCCGTTGAGAAAAAGAAAGAGGTTTCCGCTACCGTCGAAGGAAGTACCGTTGAAAGTAGTAGTGCCGTGGGTTTGATCGAAAAACGACCGTTAATTTTAAAAGTAGGAGAAGAAGGAATTTCCGAAGTGAAAGGAGAAAGGGAGGAAAAAGGGGAAACATCAGACGAGGAAGGATTTCCCATATTGAATCCAAAAAGGAAATCAAAAGTAGAAACTCATCCCGTTGTAGAAAAGTTGAATACCGTATGTTCACCAGAAGTAGTGGAGAATTCCAGAGGTTTACCGTTAAAAGATGGATTGTTCGTGGATATACCGCCTCCAGATTCATTTACCGATGATTTAAATACGAAGGGTGCTATTCATAGAACTATGATAGAAGCGATTCCGAAAAAAGCTCAAGATACCGTTGTCAGACCAAGCATACCGAGATATTCTACTGCTCTTAGGAAAGGACCATCCGAAATCACAATAAACAACCTTACCGTTCGTACTGAAGATATTCCGCCGATTGTTAAAGCAAAGATAGACTTCCCGTTGCCCATCCCGGTGATTCCTTTAAACGCCTCCATAAAATGGGAGCCCCCTCGTTTCCGAAAACAATTATGTGCAAACGGTGAAGTCGCTCGATACCAAATGGGGATGGGCTCAACTATTTTCGATATTGATCCCGTATACGTATCGGAGACTACCGACCCCACTACCGGAAAGTTAAGCCTGAAGGTGAGAGGATGCTTTCTGTGCTTCAGCCTTCGGCATAATAAGAAGGCTCACCAAACTGTACTGGATCCTAGTCTTCAAGTTGTCATCGAAATATTTGTATGTTATGTATGTGGAAGACTAGGATATCATACCGACAACTGTGTGTCTCCCGGATGTTTTGACAATAAAAACAGACCGAAGTCATTTAGGAGAATCTAAAATACCGCTTAAAAAGTTTTTTTTTTTTTTTTTAAAAAAAAAAAAATTAATACCGTTTTATCTATATTTTTTTTTTTTATTCCGTTTTGAAAATTTTTGTATATCGTTGTATTTTTTTTTTGGTCTCTTAAAAACTTTATATTCCGGTACATTCGATACCTATGTTAGGAAGTAATTTTTGTTTAAAATCTCCCGCTTGAAAGTTCTCGTTTTAAAAATTTTTTTTTTTGAATTTTTGTCTTTATGACAAGAATAATCTTGTATTTTTTGTATACCGTTTGATCATTTAGTTATAGTCTTTGTAATACCGTTTGAAAAATTTTTCCTCTTACCGTTTAAAATTTTTTTCTTTTTAAATACCGTTTAATAACATTTTTTTTCTTTTTTTTTTTTTTTTTTTTTTTTTTTTTTTTACCGTTGATCTGAAAATATTATTTTCTTTCTTTTTGTTGTCGAAATATGACTAAAATTGTAAAATTTCTTTTGTCGTTAAATTTTTTTTTGTTTTGGGAATAAGGAAACTTAAATAAATAATAATCAAGTTTTTTTTATATTTCATCAAATTGAATTTTTATTTATTCTCACTGACATTCATAATTATTGACCTCTCTGAAATAAAAAGTTATTATTTTTTTTTTTGGATTCACGACCCCCATTCATGTGAAGCTCCCGAATTGAGCAGCCGTCGCAGTTTTTCCTGAAGGGGGAAAAATAGGTAAGGCATTATAGGGTCCACTGCTAGGGAAAGTTGATACCGTTTTTATAGTTTTTATTTATTTTGGGGACTACGTCTTTGGTGTTTTCTCATATATTTTGTTTACTTATCCCGTCCGCGATGATAAATATTTAGATCCCGATTTTCCCATGCAACACAAACAAGGTCAATTCTATGATTTCGTAAAAAAAAAAAAAAAAAAAAATTGAAATTCTACTATGCACGGCTAAGTTAGCTTTTTTTTAAAAAGCTCCATAACTTTTCAAGGACGTTTAAGCAAGGTCGGGGGTCACTTGAGCAAGGTCAAGCAAGGTCAATTCTATGACTTCGTAAAAAAAAAAAGAAAAAAAAATTGAAATTCTACTATGCACGGCTAAGTTAACTTTTTTTTAAAAAGTTCCATAACTTTTCAAGGACGTTTGAGCAAGGTCGGGGGTCACTTGAGCAAGGTCAAGCAAGGTCAGATCTATGATCTAGTGAAAAAAAAAATTAAAAATTCGACCATGCCCGGCTAAGTTAACTTTTTTTTTAAAAGGTCATAACTTTCCAAGGACGTTTGAACAAGGTCGAAGGTCACTTGAGCAAGGTCAAGCAAGGTCAGATCTATGATCTAGTGAAGAAAAAAATTAAAAATTCGACCATGCCCGGCTAAGTTAACTTTTTTTTTTAAAGGGCCATAACTTTCCAAGGACGTTTGAGCAAGGTCGGGGGTCACTTGAGCAAGGTCAAGCAAGGTCAGATCTATGATCTAGTGAAAAAAAAAATTGAAAATTCGAAAGTGCCCGGCTAAGTTAACGGACCTCTCATAAACCGAATTAATTTCACGTATGATTTTCGAGAATCAAAGTCAAACAGTTCGCTTTAACTTTTGGTTTTAATTGGCAAACATTTTAGAGCGAGAATATTCTACGTAGAGTTGATTATGAACACCATAACTAGTTATCTGCACTGCACACCGCACTTAAACCACATACACACACCATATATACGCCGTTCACATAAATGCGGAAAAGCACGTTTTTTTTAATGCTCCGCTAAATTTTTTTATATTCCTTTATATTAATTTTACGTACATTTTTTTTTTTCGAAAAAAAAAAAAAATTGTATCAAGATACGTAAACGCATCCTGCTTATGTTTAGAAAATTATCTTGACAAGTCCCTTAATGCGTTTCTAATGCCTTTCTATTAAAAAAAAATTCTCGAGAAAAATCTCCATTATGCTTCCCCTAAACCGCTCGCAATATAAAAACTTTTTTTCAAATATGATTATATATCATTTTTTATGATGACACTTCAAGCGAGAAAAAGAAAAATTATTGTAACTTACATTGTCCTTTTGATGTTTTAAAACGGGGAGAGGATGGAGAGCGGGGGGGGGGGGGGGGCGAAAGTTCGAAATTGTGAACGATCGCAAGTTCTCAATCAACAAATTTGAAAGTATATTTCTCTCTCTCCCGAAAAAAAAAATTCAAAACGAAAGGAACGAGACACGAGAAACTTGGGACTTGTTCCATTTAAACATCAGAGTCAGCCGTGGTATAAAAAGTAAATGTCAAACGTTTTTAGAACTTTTTTTTTTTCCTTTTCGTCGACATGTGCAAATGGAAGAAAGTTCAGCTCTTTTCATATCTTTTTTTTTTTTTTCTGATGCTAAAAGTGTAAATATTCGACCCGACGAAGTTTATAAAAAATTATTTTTTTTTATTTATTAGATTTCTCCGACCAGATCCGGCGGATTCGACCTCTCACTTTGTAAGGAGCGATTAATAGAAAAGGTTTATTCACCTTTTTCTTTTTTTAATGATGAAGTAACGCTTTGCGTTTAAGAAACGGAATTTTTTAATAATGTTTTCGACTAAACTAGGACTGGATTAAGGAGGTCCTTGCATAGCTAAGAGGGAAAAATTTGAATTGCAGTGAGATGAAAACTAATACCCTGTAAACTCAGGTCAAATATTTTTCCATTATTAAGGCATAAATGGGCTTTTAAAAAGGATCGGTTACAAAACTTTACCTGATAGTCTGATTCCTTCATCTCTCCCACCCCCACCCCGCCAGAGCCCCAATAATTTTTTTAACTTTTTCAACGAGATTTCGTAAGGTGGACATCATTACGGCCCGAAAAATTGGGCTGAGGGCACGGACCCCTTGGAAAAAGGAAGTAGGATTTTAAAACCAACTCTTTTAAAATCTGTAGGTTTTTGAAATTGAGATTTAGAGCTAAATTTTTTATTCTTGCCTTAGTGGTTCATGAGCTGCTTAAAAGGAACTTGGGGATATACGCAAGGTCCTTGGACGTTTTTGGAGTGCTCCAATAATAACCTGAAATATGTTGGGCTCAGCCCTTATAATTTCTCAATTTTTATCATTTTCTCGTAATTAATTTAATCAATCCCCCCCGAAAATTTTAAAGGAATCAAATATTAAAAGTGTTTCATAATCTTTTGCCCCTCTAACTTACTTAAAAACTTGTAGGTTTTGAAATCTACTATTTACACTTTAATGAACTCCTGAATTTGTTCTTCTCAGCAAAACTTAGACTATAGCTTAGGTTTTAAAAACCTAAATATGACCTTGATTTCGTTGATCGATAAAAAATTTTCCCATTTGCTTAAAAAAGGTGACGATCAAGGAGGCTTAAATTCTCACTCCGTTGCATATTTTACAAAATTTCCCTCGATCGGCCTTCGGTCTCATTCGGAGTTAAATAATTAAAATATGTGAGTCTTTTAAGACCCGAAAAAGAAGAAAAATAAATTAATTTCAGCTAAAAAATTTAAGGAGTGTCATAATTAGAAAAGTAATCTTCTTTGCTTCTTAGATCTTGCGAGAGATAAAAAGACCAGGCGGAGTCAGTTTTTGTCGTGCTAAAATGCTCTTTCTTCTACACTTTGAACGTTTCTGGACCCTAAAAAAAAATGGCACCTTAGAAACCTAAAAATGACCTTATTTTCGAATCTCATTCCCTAGTAGACATCGTGTATTTAGTTTCAGCACACTGTGCTTAAGGACCACACGTCTGTTTTCTCACTGCAGCTCAATTGTTCTTAGCTATGGCTAAGGACCACCCTAATATGTGGACGGGTGCCTGAAAATGGCCCACCCGCTATTGAACCTGATCAAGGCAAAAACTGACTAACCACCAAAATGAAAAAACAAATGTTAGTTTTGATTTCGCCTTCCAAGTTACATATTCCCGAGTTGACCTTTTTAGGCAAACGTCCACTTACAGTTCTAAATTGATAGGAGCACCCTAATATGCAGTTTAAATACTAATTTTACTAATTTTGAATGAATTGATAATGAATTGAAGATTGACTAATCTTCCTTTTTTTTTATCCATATTTAAAAAGAAGCAATGATTTTTTCGAAACGTAACATGATAATGCACACACCAAGAAGTGGTTGGACATTAACCCCTATTGGACTTTTATAAAAGCAATTTTGCAAGATATATAACGTATAGGTGTCTAAAAAATATATAAAGGATCAAATACATTATGCGTTTTGCCTTGCGTTGGGCAAGAAGAATCTTGCTTAGCCTTGCGGGTAATTTACCACCTTGTTGGGATCACTAATCAAACCATAATGGGAATCTTGACTAAGTTGTTCATGAGCTGCTTAAAAAGTAACTTGGGGTAGACGCCGACTCCTCCCAGATAGCATTTTCAATCCATTGGACATCATGTGGATTGAGTAATTCCATCTAAAACCGACCACCCTGGACCGGACCCCCTCCGATTTTTTCATTTTTGGTTTCTTATTTGTACCTACCTAGAGGGGTTCAGACCAATTTTCAAAAAAAATTTTAGCCGCCCGGGTTCGGAGTTACGGGCTTTGAAAAATTTCGATAATGTAGGACCCAACCTCCTTTGATTCGATGTAACTCCGGAACGGCTTGAGGTACAGAGTCGTACTATGGCTCATTTGAAAGCTCTTGAATAGGCTTTCATATGATTGTATCACGCTTGAGTGATAACGAATGAACCTTTTGAGGTCATTGACCTAACACTTTTACCTTGAAAAGTTCGATTTGGACACTTTTGAAATTCTGAAAAAATTCATGTGCCTTCGCACCTTTTTGAGGTACCTCCACAAAAAATTTCAGAATGGCTTTGTAAAGGTAAGGGAGTTATTAATTTTTTACTAAATTTAAATTCGCTTTTATGGGCGATCTTTATTAAACATAGTTTATATACGGTTTTCTATCTTTTAAACGACATTTAATATTGAATGACGGTCGTGTAGATGTAGTAGCATTTGGATATAGAAGTTTCGTTTGGTATGTCACTTTATTGGGGGACCAGGCGTGGGGGGGGGGGGGAGGAGCAACTTAAAAAAAATTAAAAATTAAAAATTAATGAAACATATTAGACAAGTGATGTCATTTAAAAGGCTTTGGTAAAACTATAAAATTTTCTGTAACTGAATTCAACACAAAATTATTTATGATTGTAGAGAAAAAAAAATTATTTCTGTATCTTTCCGTATTTGTGATGAACTATTATGCTATGTAAGACTGATCACCCCTGCTTAAGATGACGCAGGAGTGATTCAATTTTTTAACACCCTATATTCGAATATGCTAGTATTATCCTTTCGGTGCTAGATATCAAAATTTCGCTTCCGAGCAGCAATTTTTATGAATCTTTCGCACCTTCATAAAATTTCCATAGCTGACCATACAGTACTTTTTTGGGAAACCTTGATTCAGATAAATTCCCGAGAGTTTACAGTAGATAACTTAGCTGTCCATGTAAGCAAATATAGCGTATCAGCCATTCTGGAATTGACTGTTTGCTTACATAAGTTAAAAATAAAAGGGACATGTCAATCCGAAATGAAGATACGTTATTTTCGCTTACACGGGCAGTTAAGTTTTCCAAAAAAAGTACTGTACAGTCAGGTATGGAATTTTTATAAAGGTGCAAAAGATCGATAAGAACTGTTGCACAGCAAACGGAATTTGATATCTGGCTCCAAAAAGTTATTATCAGCGTTTTTGAAGTATAGGTGTGCAAAAAAAATGAGTAACTCCCGCGTTATCTTAAAAACTTAACTGTAGAAACTAAAGTTACAGAAACGTTTATAGTTTACCAAAGCCTTTTAAATAACATCACTTGTCTAATATATTTATTAATTTTTTAATTTTTTAATTTTTTTAAGTTGCTCCCCCCCCCCCCCACGCCTGGTCCCCCAATTAAAGTGACATACCAAACGAAACTTCTATATCCAAATGCTACTACATCTACACGACCGTCATTCAATATTAAAGTCGTTTAAAAGATAGAAAACCGTAATATAAACTATGTTTAATAAGAGATCGCCCATAAAAGCGAATTTTAAATTTAGTAAAAAATTAATAACTCCCTTACCTTTTACAAAGCCATTCTGAAATTTTTTGTGGAGGTACCTCAAAAGGGGCGAAGGCACATGAATTTTTTCAGAATTTTCAAAGTGTCCAAATCGAACTTTTCAAGGTCAAAGTGTAGGTCAATGACCTCAAAAGGTCATTCGTTATCACTCAAGCGTGATACATATCATATGAAAGCCTATTTCAAGAGCTTTCAAATGAGCCATAGTACGACTCTGTACCTCAAGCCGTTCCGGAGTTACATCGAATCAAAGGAGGTTGGGTCCCTACATTATCGAAATTTTTCAAAGCCCGTAACTCCGAAACCCGGGGGGCTAAAATTTTTTTGAAAATTGGTCTGAACACCTCTAGGTAGGTACAAATAAAAAACCAAAAATGAAAAAAATTGGAAGGGGTCCGGTTCAAATTTCTTTTTTTTTGGTCGCTTTTAAATGGAATTACTCGATTGTCCATTAGATCATCTTCATCATCATGGGGCGTGGTAGGTGACTACCACAGCTGAAGCCACATACCCGATTTCCTTACAATTTACGGTATAGAAGTGAGGATGTACAATGTGAGGATATTTCCTAGGCCTTAAATCTATACATGTGGGAAGTGACCAGTTTGACGACAGGTTCACTAATGCTGGCTTTTGCTTGCACTGGGCCGGACCTCCTTTATCTTGGGGACTTACGTCTATTATTCACTTGTATATTTGTCCATTAGATATTCACTTTCTTTCTTCTTTCTTTTAGGCATAATCAGGACATGAAGCTCTATGACCCGGCGCCTACCTTTACCAAGTTAGGTTTCTTCTGTAATGTTTATGCGTTACTACGTCATACCCCTTAATTTATCGAATGATGAGTTCGAAGATGGGGTATTTTACGAATGAGGGGGACCTCCTTTATTTAGACAGGGAGTCCGAACCCTGTGTCACACCAGTCTTCACATGTGTATCACATGATATCATGAGTATCAGTAATCAATGCTGGTGGAAAAGATCCTGACTGTAAATCAGATTCGAACCAAGACCCCACACGATCATACGTTTTGGAGTCGAGCACGCTCGCCCCTCAGCCGACACAATGTCAGATATCCACAGGATATCCAGATCCATGGGATATCCATAAGACGTTCAAAGGACCCTTTTTTCTTCAGTGCGGACATAGTTAATTCAATGGACGTCCAATAAATATCCTCGGGACTGGGTAGACTTTGCTATCTGGGTTTGGACGCCTTTGGGGCGCTCCAATAATAACAACCTTGGATGGTTGTTGGGTTCAGCCCCCATAATTTTCTAATCAACTTCTTGTAATTTGTTCGATCCCCCCCCCCCTTAGCGACGAGAAATCAAATATCAAACCATTTCTATAACCCAAAACTGTTAAACTTTGAAGTGGAGCGAACCACACAAGGGAAAGAAAATGTCACTAGTCACATTTAAAACTAGATAGAGAAAAGCCCGATTCACTTCCTCTTTACATATAACATCGGTTCTGTTATTTCCTCCTTGATGAGCGATTACACAACAAAATTAATCCTTTAACCCGGAGACCGATTTTCCGACTTTCGATGGAAGGGAAAAGAGGAAGGGTGACAGAGAGGCAGAGGGGGGGTTTGGGGTTGGGAGTTGACGTTTTCTTCTCCGGAGTGTTTAAACTTTGTCTGTTTGTCGTTTTCGCATGATCGTGCGTGATGATATTGCCAGTTCTCAAAATCACCTTTAACAAAATAATCAAACGCGAAGGAATCCGTAAAAATAGAAGAGGTAAGGGTGGGAATATGGAAAGCGACGCTTTTTTTTGTCGTTTCCAGTTTATTAATCCCTCACTTCAAAACGGTGTAAAGTTAAGTAAATATTTATGTACAAAAGCTCTTTTAAAAGGTGTTTTCCATTGTTTCGATACGTCATTAAGAGAGAGTATGCCCCTGATTTATAGACTTTACTTGTTCTAACATGACCATTAGAGAAAATTTTAAACCTCCCTCAAAATATAATGAAGAGACCATCCCTTAACACGGGAAGACCATAAAGCTAATTAAGATTCCTAGCATTACTCCCATCGTTATTGTTGATGGTTTTATTTTCTAAGATAATTGCTGTTAAACAAGGGGGGCAAGTGGGGGTATAAGCCGCAAAAAAAATGACGTCGGGGAAAACTTTAAATTTATGGAAATTACAGATCACGACTGCATTACTCGACCGATTAACGTCTTACTTAGTTACCTTGTGTTTTTTTTAGCATTTTTTTAGATTCCCTCCCTCCCTCCCCTGTAGTAGACTCTCTTGTAGAAAATATGAAAATCGATTTGGGAACCTTTTTAGATATGACTCTCGATTATATATAGATGATTTTATTTTTTATTTTTTAGATGATTTTCCTTATATATATATATATATGAGCATTGTTAATAAATAGCTGATCCAGCCCGATCCGCCCCCGAACCTTCTTGAGTCAAATGTTAGTCTACGTTATGATGGCTTTTATGAGGAGGGGGAGAAGGATTTTTTTTCCCTCCCCCCTTCACTGGATTTTGTGATAATTTAGTGGCGATTGTTGTCATGCGCTTCGCTCCTGGTTTAAAAAGCTTTTCCTGCGTGTGCCATGTTTTTTTTTTTTTTTTTTTTTTTTTTTTTTTTCTTTCGGAAAACACGTTTGAAATAGGAAGAAGGCTATTTTAGTTATTTTTCTTTTGTACAGTTCCAAAAATAAGAACATAAAATTTGTAACTCGGGAGTAGAATCGAACCAAGTCCATCCAAGCAACGTAACTTCTTATTTAAAACCCGACTTTAGAAAATGGAGTCGCATTTCGTAAGTTGTACATTGTTTCAATGCTGCTAATTTGTGTCTTCTGATTGTTTCCTTCAAAAATTATTCGTGGAGAGCCTGAAAGGAGAGAGGCGAGATTCAAATGAGTGCTGTCTGATTGGTCAAGTCCTCACGTGGTGCAAGCTGTTGGCTTTATATGGAGTGAAATGCTAGAACGTTACAAATCTCAGCAGGATTTGTAACGTTCTTCTAGCATTTCATTTTCCATAAGACACGGCCGTATAGACAGGTCTGGAAACTTTCTATGCCGTTTCCCGCTTAACTGCGCACATTTTAGTTCTAAAACGGGCCACCGGCAGCGCTGCATCTTGAGAGCCGCAACATGTCTAATCGTATAAGTTGGGCCATGGCCATACAAACGTGTACACGGATTTGGGGCGCCATCGTCGGCATCAAATCTCAACGACCAATCAAAAAGCGTCTCTCTAAACAAGTAGCGCTTACGGTGGTAGAAAGGGAGAACTAATTTTTGCGTAGCTAAGCGGGACATGATTTCCCATGTATAAGGGATAGGAGTTTCCGGATCTGTCTATACGACCGTGCCATAAGATAACCGACCTCGGAAAACCACGTGAGGGACACGACCAATCACGAACTATTCGAGCAGAAGACGAAATTAATTTTTGCCAACCCTTGAGACAATGTAATATTTACGAAATGCGGCTCCATTTTGTAAAGTCGGGTTTTAAATAAGAAGATAGTTTGCTTGTTGGAGTTGGATCGGTTCTACTCTGGGGCACAGAAATTGTAATAATGCACAGGATTTTACATCGAAAATACTCAATATTAGCTCAAAAACTACTGGATGAAAAATGGCGGATCTGAAATATCGATTTATAATCGGTTGGTTTTGCGTGTCCTTCCTGACAGAACTGCAAAATTGTTAGGAATTTGCAAAAAGGGGACAAAATGTGTACCCCAATAAGCTAAGAAATGTTAATATTTATAAAATATTTTTTAAATATTTTTCAAATATTTTTCAAATATTTTAAAAATATTATGCAAACATTCTTTAAAACAAAAAATGATTAAATATTTTAAAAATATTATGCAAACATTTTTAAAACCAGAAACGATTAAAATATTTTAAAAATGTTGACAAAGATTTTCAAAATATTTCTATTGTTTTTTGTTTCAAAAAATATTTAAAAAATATTTTATAGGTACGGTAATTTTTTTTTTTTTTTTTTTTTTTTTTTTTTTGCTTATTGAGGAAAAGTACTTGAGGGGGAGTGTCATTGGATAAGATTCAAAAATGTTTGGAACTTGAATTCGTTCAGGAAATTTTTGGGAACTCGAAAAACATTTCCCCCTCGAAATCAGAAAATAAATGTTTTGTGAATTTTGAGTTTCAAAATGAAGGACTTTGGTTCCAAAACTAGTGGAATTACAAAATCCGACCACTGCGGAAAGGCCAAATGATTGTCTTGACTGCATTAGTAATCTTAGAAGGAATATTACTGGAATGAGCTTTGATGAATTTTAATCTTTTTATAAAAATAACATAATTGATCTAATATTTAAATTGAGTATTTTCGATTCAAAACGTCAAATATTTGAAAAAAAAAAAAAAAAAATACCCAATTCACCATTATACGATAATTAATAAAAACATCCTCAAACAATCGTGGTCGATACATAAACACGCTGAACAAAATTGGAAAAAACAAATCGATATTAGTTTCCTGTAGATAGCATTTACATATTTACATACCCTGCTGCACAACTAAATGAATATAAAACACAATATAATTAATAAAATATTTTTAAAAAAAAAATGTTAAATAAAAATGCTGTTTGATGTTACACTCCCGTCCCGCGACCCCCCCTATTATTTTTATTTCTGTGAAAAACTGAACGCTTAATCGTAGTGTGACTGTGACCTATATTGCAATTCGCATAATTGTGCATGAAATGCCGAAGCAGCACTAATTGCTCAAGAGCAGCATGAGCGAAAGCCAATAGAAGAAAAAAAGAAAATAACGAATCGAAAAAAATAAAGAGATCGAAAAAGCTGATTCAAGCTTTTTTTCCTTTTTTTCGATACTTATTATTATTATTATTTTTTTTTTTTTTTTATTATTTTTTTTAGAAATATAGTTCACTTTCGCACTTGATGTACAAAATAATATTTTCGCGGCCCTTTTTGAGGTAAATCATTAAGAATAAAAGAATAAAATTGAAGTTATCAACTTCAGACTTCTTCCATTTTTTTTTTTTAACAACTTTACCCACGGGGGTTTTGAACGCATCCTTATGCCGGAAAAAATGAGGACAGAAACCGATTGTGCTACTGGATTAAGGTATAAATAGAGGTTCAAAAGTGAATTACTTAAAATCACAGCTGATCATTTTGGACCCCCCATAACCTGGGGGGTCACCCCAAGCCACCCCAAATTTTTTTAGGTGATGTAGCAGGTCTCGTTTTTAAAGCATTTCCAACGACCTTTCATCTGATATGCTACAACACTTAATAAAATTTATTGGGGTGGATTGGGGGGGGGGGTCATGGGGGGTCTAAAATAATTCGGTGGGATTTTGAAATAACTCATTTTCGAACCTTTATTTATACCTTAATCCAGTAGTACAATCCCTTTTTGTCCTCATTTTTTCCGGCATGGGGATGCGTTCGAGACCCACCATAACCATTCACACTTTAACTGAACGCACTATCGTCTGTGTTGTGATGAACTAAAACTCTGTGCTTCAATGCTTCACTAATGCTTCAACACGTATCTCTCTCTCTCTCTCTCTTTTTTTAAAACCCTGTCAGAATGATACGAATGGACCTTCTTTCTCTATAAAATCTCTGTTGTGGAATGTCTTTAAAGAAAAATATACATATCGGGGAAAAAAATTAAAGAAATTAACGAAACTAATCTTTGTGTATCGTGCTTTTTTTTTTCTTTAAAAAAAAAAATAACCGAAATCTCTATACTTAACTTTCTTTTTTTTTTAAATCCTGTACTTTTTTTGCAAAAAAAATATTAAAAAAAAGCTTTGACGGAAAAGCAAGGGATGAAGCTTGCTCTATGGTTGTTCTCGCTCTGTTTTTAGATCTTGCAGAATCTTCAAAAAAAACGCACGGAAAGAAGACAGGGTCGCTACAGTTGTGACGTCACAACGAACAAAAAGAAGTTCAGCAAAAGCAATCTCATTTTCAAGGTAACCTTGTCAGGCTGACATTGGCTGATTGCTGAAAGCTAAAATTTGATTGCATTGCTGATTGCAAATGGATCATTTTATTTAGAGCCTGAAATCTCTAAAAAAAAAAAAAAAAAAAAAAGAACGCATTTGCATGGCCGCTTATGTTTTTTGCGAATTGTCTTTTTAAAATTGATTAATAATTAATTAATTACAAAAATAAAAATTAATTTAATAAATTAATTAAAATTAAACTTTGAAAGAAATCGATTCTTCGAGAGGGTGGTTCTACCTGCTTTTTCACTTTTTTTTTCTGGTTCATTTCTCTCCCCGAAAGAGGGGCGAAGCATTTTAATCGATTACTTTCAAATTTAGGTACTTTGAGGGATAAGTACATGTTTGTTTATTTTCTTGAATTGCTTTTACGCCGATGCATGCTAAAACTTGTTCTTTTTTTTTTTGCCTATTTCTTAGATCGCTTTTCTCTGCTGTTTATTCATTTTGTTTACTTTTTTTTAAAATGCGCTTTTTGTATCTTGAAATTCTTATCTGTAAATATTCTATATTTTTCATCATTTCATTCCCGACGATTTTACGAAAATGACCTATTGACTCTTGACAGACGACTTTAATCATTTACCGACTGAATATATTTTTTTGGATATCATATTAAAAAAAAAAATACATTTCTTCTGCTCGTAGGTAATAAAATCAGATCAATTTAGAGGAATGGAAATAGTCGAGTAGATCTATATACTATCTGTAATAATATAATTTTTGGTCTATTACCGATTAGTATCAAAAACATTTTTATTTTGAAAAAATCGTATTTTTTCACATTTTCCATACGTAGTAGGCTGAAAAAAAATTGGCAACGTTTTGTTAGTGTTTAATCAATAACGGTTTTTCCTCTATTTTATAAGGTTTAGATAAGGAGTGAGACGACTATATCAATCGTCCAATAAGAATTAAGCCTCCGACATTTTGGAGCCAGATTCGGCCAAAAAAAAAAAAAAATATATATATATATATATCATTCACAAACGTCTTGGGTTGAGATGATTCCAAAATGTCAGCCTAAACTAATAAGTGTCATCTCCTTCTCTATTTATAACCTCCCTATTCAGGTTCGTTTCGTCATGTTGCACTCGCTAATTCAAGCAACAAATCAAATTGCTGACGATATGAGGTACTCCCTAGTTCTGTACCTGAGGAAAGTACTCGACCAAGTTCTAAACGAAGAAATTGCTTTAAGAAGACGGTTTTCATAATGTGGTTACTATGCTTAAATCGTTCTTCTTACAATACAATTTTCAGGGTATTGTCGAATTATGGAGCTTTGATGCAGAGGGAGACGTCGGTATCAAATTAATATATATCTAAGCCAACTTTCATTTTTTCTAGGTCAACTTTCAACTCTCGAGAGTTACAAAGTTGGCTGATTTCATTTTACTAAAAATTTCCTTGAGTCGAAGCAACGGATATGCACTAGAACTTGTTTTATGAAGGGTCAAGTATCTCTTTTTTTAATTGTTTGTTCCGGAACAATCATCTCCGGTTCCAGAACTGAACTGACATGGAACTGGCACGTTTTGGTTCATTGCTTGTTCCGGAACTGACAATTTTCTATTGATTGTTTATTCCGGAACAAACAATTTAATTATTAAAACTATCAGTTCCAGAACAAACATTGCATGTTCCGGATCAGACAATGAATTTAGAATTGTCAGTTCCGGAATTTACAATTAATAAAAAATTTCCTGTTCCGGAACGGGAAATTTACTTGTTAAACGTTGTTCCGGAACAAACATTGTCTGTTCCGGAACAAACATTGCGTGTTCCGGAACTGACACGTTTTGGTTGATTGCTTGTTCCGGAACAGGCAATTTTTCATTGATTGGAACAAACAACGTTTAATAAATAAATTGTTGTTGTTCCGGTACAGACAAATTCATTATTAAACGATGTCAGTTTCAGAACAAACATTGCTTGTTCCGGATCAGACAATGAATTTATAATTGTCAGTTCCGGAATATACAATTTATAAAATATTGCCTGTTCCGAAACGGGCAATTTACTTGTTAAACGTTGTTTGTTTCGGAACAAACATTGTCTGTTCCGGAACTAACACGTTTTGGTTCATTGCTTGTTCCGGAACGAGAAATTGTCTGTTTCGGAACAGACGATTTTTTATTGATTGGAGCAAACAACGTTAATTAAGTAAATTGTCTGTTCCGGAACAGGCAATTTATTTTATTGCTTGGAACAAAACGTTTAATTAGTGAATTGTCTCTTCCGGAACAAGCAATGTTTGTTCTAGAACTGACAGCATTCAGGAACACACAATTTAATTATAAAACGCTGTCAGCTGACAATGAATAAAAAAAACAGAAGTCAATGTCAGAACACAATGAATAAAAAAATTATCTGTTCCGAAACAAGGAATGTTTGTTCTGGAACTGACAGAGTTTAATAATTAAATTGCCTGTTCCAAAACAGACAGTTTACTTATTAAACGTTGTTTGTTCCGGAACAGACATTGCTTATTCCGGAGCAAGCAATGAACCAAAACGTGTCAGTTCCGGAACAAACAATAAAAAAACAGGGATATTTGACCCTTCAGGGCTTCCGTATTGTTTATTTGTTATCAGCTCTGCAGTCAACCCACATCCTATACCCTCCAATTTTTTTCATTTTTTGAAAACAAACTATCGTCACCCTCTCAATCAAAATTCTGATCGAGTTCTTTCCTGAGTTCAGAGTTATCTCCTAAAACTTATGTTTAGCTTTTGGACAATAAATCTTTTAAAATTATATTTTCCATACTACTACTTTTATTTACGCTCCATAAGCTAAAGATGCAATTTTTTAAAAACTGGGACAATATAATTTTAAAGTGTAAGCAGCTGCTTCATAAGCAGCTTTGGATGCCCCAAGCTGAACATAGATTTTAAAGATAAAATCAAAAAAAGTTCTTAAACAAACATAGAGGATCAACCGTACTGTCATTAGTTTTAATTTTTATTTAATTCTTATTTTAATTTATTATTGACGAATACTTTTTTTTTCTTCGAAATATTCTACAACCCTTTCAGCAACGGATGAAATGGCATCTAATTTGACCCTTATCAAATAGCGAATAAATTTTCTTGACCCTCCCTTTTCTCCGGAATTAATTAAATCATAATTAACAATCTGGTGGGTGTCATATGGAATTAAGAAGGAATTAATATTAGCTCAAATTATCGGGAATCGGTGAGTAATCAATCCATTAACCCCCCCACACAGCCGAATCATTTTTTTATTATTATATCGATGACGCTAATCGTCCGTTCAATTCCGAAAGATTTATCGCTTTTAATCTAAAAAGGTTATATAATAATTACCGAAGGAAAAATAAATGTTTTCCTTTAATTAAATTTAATTATATGTTTTTATTTTATATATTTTTTTTCTCCGCTAGTTGGCTAAAAACATTAAAATGTAAGAAAATAACCAGTAGTTGTAACTTTCTAAAAAAATTTGGGAAATATTTATTCTAAGCGGTTAAAATACTTCAGCGATTAAATATACCGTTAAATTCAGGAAATAATACACTCGTGCTATGTTGCTTCTCGAGTGTTTTCTAAGAATTTATCCTAAATTAAAAAATTCCCGTTAAAAGAAGATAAAAGAGTGTCTCCGTGTTGAAGAATCCTGTTGTAATTTTTCAGGGGCTTTGTTTTCGAAGAAAAATGACTTTAAGGAGCTGGGAAAGCTATAAATATTGGTGAAAACGCTCGTAATTTTAAAATCAAAGTTGGTTAAAAGGGTATGTCATTTTTATAAAAGACGAGTATGTCGTACGAGTATGTCATTTTTATAAACATCTGTTTTGTCTGTTCTAGCTCAGGGAAAATTTTGCTTAAAAAATTATTTCTATGACTTAAAAAATTGCAGTAATTGTTAGAAAAGAAAAAAAAAAGGGTTTTAAGTAGCTTATGAGACAGTCACTAAGATCGACATAGGGTGTCCAGTTATGTGGGGGTGTAAAATATTTTTGTGAGAAAAGAGTCTCAAAAAATCAAAAATATTGTGTGCAAAACGTGACCTCCGAATCTATTCTCTAACACGTGCCTGCAGGCACTTCGATTTTCCGTTTAAAACACATGGGGATTTTTTGATTTTTACAGCATATTTTTTTTTCCTGCGAAAGAGACAGATGAAAATTCGATCACTGGGCCCAGTTGCTACTTACATATGTCATTATCGGTAAAAATTTCAAAAACTTCAATTTGGCTATTTTCCAATGACTTGAGAATTCGAAAATATGCCTAAAAACCGCTAATTTTAAGCAGGCTCAGAACACTGGAAAATGATCAGATTAAAGTTTTTGAAATTTTTATCGATTACTACATACGTAACGAGTAACTGGGCCAAGTGATCAAATTTTCATTTTGCAGAAAAAAAAAATATGCTGTAGAAATCGAAAAATTCCCATGTATTTTAAATGGGAAAATCAAAGTGATTACGGGCACGTGTTATAGTAGAGATACAGCACTCAGGTTTTGCACACAATATTTTTGATTTTTTAGGAGACTTTAGAAAGGGGGACCCCTCGAAAAAAGGTTTCACACCCCCTCATATGGGCACCTTAATCGACAAAAATTTTTTAAAATCCTCATGGGTTCAAGTTTTTTTAAAAACCAAACTTGGAATTTCCAGCATTTGTAAACTGGGGACTATCCTTCTCATTTCTTTTACCTAAAAAGGACATTAAGGATGCGAGCCAATTTGCCCGGTCCTTTAGCTTTAGGTCGAACGATTCAGTCCTAAAAATGTCCTAAGAATTCAGGAATATCCTTTTTTATGAATTTGGTGCCCAGTCCAAGTAGTTTTAGGTCACGTCTCGAAAACCGTTTTTTCAGAGAAAGAGGGAAATAACCCCCAATATATGGGGTATATAAATAACCCCCAATATGGGGGGATATAAATAAACCCCAAATAAGGGACATCACTATTCTTGAAACCATTATTTATTCATTTCTTTCCATCCTTTCCATCATGCACCGTATCTTCCATTGACCATAGTTTCATAGTTAAAGCCAAATTTTTTAAAATTTGTTTTCAGTTACGAGTCACTTTTATGTCCCAATGTGGATAAAAATTTCTTATTTATGCCTGCCTCTTTACCTTACAATTCTTTTAAAGAAATAAGCAGCACAACGGCAAAGAGAAAAAGAACTTTAGAGAAAATAGCTACTTCAAGAATAGACACTAATGCCGTATGCTTTATATGTCTATCTTTAAAGGCAGATTATAATGATTTTTGGAGCAAATTTTTTTCTAGCAAAAAGAGAGCTACAGAGACTGTAATATTTAAAAAAGTTTTTAAGGAATAATTCAGTCTCAAATTTATTTCTCTCCCGCAAGCTAATAGGTGCTCTAAATTACCCATGTAAAACTAATGATGCGGGAAAAGTATGAGCCGAAGTGTTCTGAGTGACTCAAAATTTAGAGGGAAGATCCAGCTTTCCTAAATATTTGGACAGCAAACCAGCACTCTTCTAGTTTAATACTTATGTTCTTGTCAATCGCCGAATTAAAGTCCGTGCGTTTGGAGCTCAATTGACGTATCTCCATTGTAAGTATGATTGAAGATAATCTGTTTCGACTGCCTATGAAAATCATGTGGCCAAAGATTTACATGGCACTTTCAGAAGCAATGTAAACGGACTTCCTCCAATCATGCTTTCGATGGAGATAAAGTCGGTTGACCTAAGAACCATGGTAATGTTACCAAGTGATTTTCCATCTGCTACTTCAAAACTGGCTACCGTTATATTGAAGTCAGAAAATAACTAAAATGATATGACGGTCGAATTTCACCAAGAACATGTTCATTATATAACATGTTATATATATATTATATAATGTTTCATAGCTTGTTGAATATCATACTTCATAACATGTTCATGAAACATGTTATATTGTAAAACAAGCATGTTTTATAAAACATGTTTTCATAAAACATGTTATATTGTAAAACAAGCATGTTTTACAATATAACATGTTTTATGAACATGAGAATATATTCAGCTTGATACATGCATATCATTGTATAACATTTATATAACATGTTTTGAAACAAGGATCGTATAACATGTTAATGTTATATAATACAAGTTGTATTGTACTTGTTTTATAACAAATTAGCTTATATTTTAGCATAACATATACGCTAACGATATAAGTATTATGTAACGTGTTAGCATAACACCCGAGTGAAGCAGCCGATATATCATCGATAATCGGTTAAAAAGTTCCGACATGTCATAAGCTTTAAACGGCATATCACTTAAAGCTCATGACAGATTCAGAACATACTCTGAACATATAATAACACACCGGAGGAATATTGTGATATAACAGAAATATGTCATTTGTGGCAATGTCTCGATATATCACTTTTTTTTTTAACATGGGCTTATGGCGGAGGGATATATTCAACACATATTCAATATTATGACATATCGGCTGCTCCACTCGGAAACATATAATCATATGTAATGTATTACATGTTATATGGCAAGTTAGCTAACCGATGTTTTATAACATGTTCGCCGTGAAATTCGAACGTGAAAGTTGGAAATGTTAAGTACCTCCTGGCATTGGAGTAATTGGCACATATAATCACATTAATATGGGCCTTGGGCTATGGGCTATCTTTGCTAGGTTTTTTTACTATGAAATCAATTTTTTAACGGCCAATTTACTTTTTCCTTTAACCGCTTAATTTTCGAATGATGTAATTTTTTATTTAAGCATTTTACAAAATATTACAGATTATTATTATTTAAATTAAATTAATTTTTTTAATTAAATTTTTTTATCATTCAATTCGCATGTTAATTAGAAAGTTACTGTAATTTTATTTAACGTAATGTGTTTTACAGTAGAAAGTTTGGCAATAGTTGCTGAGGCACTCTGTATGGAACATCGGCTTTTTCGATAATGACTTCATTTACGAATTATATTTTTGTTTTTTTTAATAAAACGATTTAGTTTTTTTTTTTTTTTTTTTTTTTTTTTTGTTTGTTTCGGATTTTAATAATTTTGATTTTCTTGGTTTTTATAGTTCCTTAATATGGCGAGTGTGTTCATGCGAATTTTCAACTTAATTTGTATGATGCTCCTCATTGGACATTGGTCCGGCTGCCTTCAATTCCTTGTACCAATGCTTCAGGGGTTTCCATCGAACTCCTGGGTCGCAATCAACGAGCTTCAGGTAAGATCTTATTGTAGTAACATAAGTTCAACATTTCACGTATTGTTGCCGATTTAGAAATAAAAAGGCGAAAGATTTATGCGTATTGATGAGATAATGGGTGATGTCTGCAGAATATCGACTAACACGCACAGGCTTTTACAGAACCTGGGACCCTCTCTTGAAGTTTTTCAACCACTGAAAAAAATTGCTGTTGGCTGTGTTTTGCCGTGCTTTCGGCATCAAGATCCTCCACCAGGCCTTTATTATATTTTCGACTCGATTAAATGCTTTTTAACGCATGGGAATGGGATACTGGTAAAAGAGGTCTCGGCATATGAAACAAGAAATGCAGATGATTACCGCCTGCCAAAAGTTAGATTGGAAAAATCGAAGCAAAATGTTTTATATACCGGTGTCTCATTCTTGAACCATCTGCCGGCAGATATTAAAAAATTAAGGGGACAAAGGGGTTTTGCAAATAATTAAGGGAACTACTCACAAAGAAAGCAGTATACTATCTAGCAGCCCAAACAAACCCTTTTAGCTTTCAGATGGCTAAAAAATTAGCCATATAATAGATATCTACTAAATGGCTTGTAGATCGCTAATAGAAATCTAAAAGTTCTATTTAGCTAATAGAAATCTAATAGACATCTAAAATATTAGATATCCCATAGCCGTCGAAAAAAGCGGACATTTTGTAATTTAGCCTAAAATTAGCTCGCTGTTAGCTATCTATTAGCGATAATTAGACATCTAATAGCCGTCTATTAGATGGCAAAGGTCTATCTGGGAGAGTGCTGGTACTTGCCGTAAAATGTGGCATTACACCAGCTCAAAGATCCGAATGACAAATCCGATAAACGAAAGTTTTTTTTTATGGAGTTTAAAATAAATAAATAAATAAATAAATTAATTAATTAATTAATAATTAATACATAAATTCTCATACTGGTTTTTCTTCGCTTTAAGCAGATTTCGGGTAATTCGCTGCTGGATCTCATAAACTACCTGCTGAATCCAACATTCGGCGTTCTGAATAGCCAGTACCTTTACCGCGTTTCTCTACTGCCCTTTCGCAGTCTTCGTCGAACCATAGTTTAGTTCGACTCCGTTTCTGGTGTCCGAGTACTTCGGTTGCTGTGGCTTTAGCTGCATCCCTTACTCTTTCCCAGCAGGTGTTGGTATCCACCGTACCCAAATCCAGGGCTTCAAAACGATTTCTGAATTCGTTTTGGAATTTGGTGACAACATCCTTATTTTCAAGCTTCTGCGTGTCAAAACGCCTTACTACTTGAAACTGCCTCTCCGTTTTACTCGAGATGTGGTCCGAGTTCGTGTCAGCACTTCCCCATGACCATACTTCCATGCCGACGGTCTATCAACATTGACAAAGTCTACAGTAAAACAAATTTGTTCGGCGACTGGTTTCCAATGACGTGATCTTTGAACGAACCCTCCGTCAGTGGTCCAAAGCCGATGCCAGTGCCGGCGCCGATGCCAGCCACGGCCGACTAAAAACTTAGGTCGGTGCCGAAGCTGGTGCCAGTGCTAGACAATTTATTTTAAACTTGGTGCCGGCGCCGGTGCTGCCACCGGCCACCTGTTTTGATCAAATTAAGCGGCCGATTGTATCGACCGGCACTATAATATCGGGCAATTACTTTAACAATTTTTTTTTTCAAAGTAAAAAAAAAAAAAAAAAAAAAAAAAAAATTGACAAAATTGATTGTTGTGCTGACATTGATTCTGGAATCGGCTCCGGTACCAGCACCAGCGGCAAAAATTTTGCTATTTCGGTGCCGGTGCCAGCTCCAGTACTTTGAATATTTCGGCGCCGATGATGGCGTCGACTCCAACCAATTTCTACCGGCTTCGTACCCCTGCCCTCTGGATCTTGTTTTGCCGGGATTTGTTTTTTGATTTTCACTTATCCGGCGACTTGCTTCTCAATCACATTTTCCCCCATTTAGCAGATTAAAAAAAAAAAATTAGTTTATATATATTTTGATGAAAGATGAGAAATCTGTTCACCGGGAGTCTTTATTTGGTATAAAAGATTCCAATCGTCAAAATCGTGTAATCAATCACTGGGTTCTTGAACTTTCGATGGCGATCAATATCATCTCATCTAATCTGGACAAGCTTTTGTAAAAATGGAAAGGAACGAAAGTGCAGGGAAGGGGGGGGGGATAGCAAGCCCCGGTCATATATTCCCTTCCCTTTTCTTTATGTGTAGCTTGCACGTAAAAAAAGTAAAAATATTAATGGCATCATCTAGTTCAGGGACAAAAGATAAAAATCGAATCTTCGGGTCTGACCTGCATTTTCTTTTTATCACTGAGGAAAAAACCGTAAATTCCTCATTGATCAATGAAATGCAAACTCTTCGAGTTTCCAGAGAGACTTTTTTTTTTTTCTATTGAAACTGAAACTTTCCCTGCTATCCTTACTAACTTTATTTTCCCTTTCTCTAGTTATTGCTGCTCCGGGTCGAAACCATTTCGTGAAGGCCAACATTTTTTTCCTTTTTTTTTTTACTTTGTTTAAGGGATTGTTTACGAGAATATTTATTCCGGATAATAAAAATGGTAAAGGTGCATTTAAACTAAACCAGACGAAAAAATATATATATTACATGGAAAAACATGGAAAGCGAACAACAACGAATTTTTCTTTTTTTTTACTTCGGAGGGGCTTTTAAAGCTCCGAAATGGTTTTTTTTTTTGGTGAAGGGGACATGAATGTTGAGTAGAGCGTAATTTAGGATGTGAAGGATTTCCGTTCCACTAAGCAAATACATTTTATCTCTCGGGGAAAATAACTCAAAGCTAATTTTTTTTTTTTTTTTTTAAGCGAGCTTAGACGAAATTGTGGTATTTGGGATATACAGAAAAAAAATCCATTTGAAAAAAAATTTCATTATGAGTGTATTCTTTAAGGATGCATCATATAAGTGATAATGGAAAAATATCGCTTCTTATATAAAAGTAAACAATATTTAGTTGCCATCATTAATTTTTAAAATTGAACTATCTAGCTCTGATGCACAGTGGGGTTACTCAGAAAAAATCATCGAATTCATTGTTTTGCACTCAGGTGAAAATTTGTGTATTTAGACCTTAATAAAGCTCCGTTTAAAAGCTCGGCCAAAAAAAAAATTTCTTTAGGGGTCGCTACCGCCACTTATTAATTTTTTGGGCAAAACTCTTACGTTTTAAAGTTAAAATAAAAAGGCACATCATTTATTAATCGAAAATAGAAAAAAATCCCGAGGCAAAAAAAAAAAAAAAGTGTAGGTAATTCTTAAAAAATTAAATTAAAATTCCAAAAATAGAATTACTTTTCACCAAAATTTGCTATCTCTTACGTCATGTAATTCAATTTTATTATCCTCTACTGTGTTTGTTCTATTCAAATTTTTGCATCAAAATGCCAAAAACTCGAAAAATTTAAAAATTTTAAGGTAAAAAACTAAACCCGGAAAAAATTTTAGTCGTCATACCTAAGAGAAACTGCGTTATAAAATTTTATAACTTTATAACGTTTTGGCCGATTATTAAATTTTACAACTATTCATAAATTTTTATTTGGCGATATATATTAATTTTATGCTTGAATTGCAATATATTTAGTATACGGGGACTTTATAGGCTCTTTTTTAAACATTTTTCATGAGAAAAAAGGAAAAAAAAATTGCAATTTTTTGGAATAGAACCCGAGCCTTGTGGTCGACTTACCAGCCACCTTTATCCAACACACCACTTTTCAGCTGATTTTTAAAAGCGGCAATATGGCTCTTAAGTTGCCAATTATTTTGACTTATAATATTTTCCAGATTTTTCCGAATTTTCGGTTTATTTCTTGTATTTTTAATTTGACAAAGGCTCGAAAATAAAAAAAAACACAAATAGAAAAATTCTGGAAGCGTTAGAAGAAAATAAAAAAAATTAGAAAAAAACTGAAAATATTGTTTGTTATAAAATTTTATAACAAATTATAAATAGATGTCTTTTTTGGCGGGTTATAAAATTTTATAACGAAATTTAAGTTTTTAATAACTCAGTTTTATGACACTTTTTCTTGGGCAACTTAAATCTGTCTAGTTGAAGGACATTTTTTACGATTTGTCCAATGTATAATCCTTTGCCTTCACCTGGTGCTCATATTTTAAACTTTCGGCACATAACTGAATTTAATATTTAACCGGTAAAATTTTCGTTCGAATTTTTTTTTTTTTTTTTTTTCTTTTTGTAGCTCAGAATATTTCTTTTATAAGTCCAAGGTATATAATTTATTGTGTGAATTAAGGAAATTTTTTTAAAATTTTATTTTAACTTTGAAACGTAAGATTTTTGCCCAAAAAATCAATAAATGGCGGTTAGCGACCTCTAATTTTTTTTTTTTTTTTTTTTTTTTTCGCCGATCTTTTAAATGGAGCTTTCTTAAAGTCTAAATAAACAAATTTTCACCGGAGTGCAAAAAAATAAATTTGATGATTTTTTTTGAGCAAGTCTAATGCACAAAAATACACTCATGGATTGCATTTCTGTGCTGAATATTACACTCAAAATTGAAATACAAGCTTTTCCGATCTACTGTTGAAGAAAAGCAAATGCTAACTTTATTCATCCAACCTTTTAGAAGATCTTTTTTTTTTTTTTTTTTTTTTTTTTTACTTGTTACTCTACCGTATTTGGTTAAACTTTACATCTTGTGGTATTTTTTATATATAAATTATATATAAATTATACCACCTATTCCGAAGTTCATCCCTGTCCCAGCGTTCCAAACTTCTCGTCTATAATTCCAGCCTGCGCCCCAGTTAAATACGGCTGCGAGACGTGGAACTTAATGACCCCGAAGTGGATTGCTGGTGTTTGAAAATAAGTTCCTTAGGAGGATCCTTTGGCCAATATAGACCACGTATCCGGACGCGTCCGTGTCAAGACTACTAAGAAATCCGAAGGCTTACCGGGCATTCCTATAAATATATGATTGATCAAGTCTATGAGCTGCGGTGGGAGGGACACGTGGCACGGGCGCCGGCTACACGGGCTATACGACGAGTTTTGGATGATCGTCCTACAAGTCCAAGATCTTTAGGAAGACCTTGGCTAAGATGGGAGGATAATGTATCCCCGGATTCCGGCCGCCTAGGGGGTGCTAGACTGGTGAGCGGCGGCTCAGGATAGGTCCAAATGGCGGACTGCTGTCGATGCGGCGAGGCGATAGGGCTTTAAGCCTTGTAAAAAGCCTGGTGTTGTTTGTATTTTTCCAATTTTAAAAAAGTTTTAAAACTTCTCGATTTTAAAGTCGGATAAATTATGCATAAAATTCATGTACATCTTATATATAATTTATATATAATTTATATATAAGACATCTTATATATAAATTATATATAACTATAAGTTATATATAAATTATATATAATTATATATAGATTATATATAAATTATATATAGATTATATATAAGTTATATATAGCTTTAATCGGAAAATCATTTTGCTAAAATTTGCTAAAATTTTGCTGATGCCTTTTTTTCAAGATTTAATTTTATATAAATTATATATAAATTATATATAATTTATATATAATTTATATATATTCACCTTTATATATAATTCTTATATAATTTATATATAACTTATATATAAATTATATAACTTATATATAATTATATATAAATTATATATAATTTATATATAAAAAATACCACAAGATGTAAAGTTTAACCCGGTATTTTAACTACCTATTTTAACTTTAAAAAATGGATTTATAAAAAATATCAGACACTTCACTCCTTCGTAATTCGTTTTATATGTAATTCAAATGAAATAAAAACCATCCTCTCTTGGGCTATAAAAATCATAAAAAGAAAAAATTCTGTTACTTAATATTTTTTTTTCCCTGACGGATAAAAAAAAAAGCAGCATCGGACGCGGTACGGGGAAAAGGGGAACGAATTACCAAATGAATAACAGGAGATATAAATTTTTCACCGCTTTGCATTTTCCATTGCTGGCGAATTAAAATTCATCCTCATTTTTTTTTTAACAGGAAAAAATTATCCAAAACACGATGAACCACAAAAAAGAAATACAATCGTGTTTAGCTACTTTTTTCTTTCTTTTTTTTTTTTTTTAATGCTTAAAGCTCACAACGTATGAATAATTCAAAAGAACAAAAGTCTTCGATCATTTTAAAGAATATAAATTCCGTTCTTGCGTTTTTTTTTCTTCCTCCTCAACAAAAGGATTTTCGGAAATAAAAAAAAAAATGTAATTAAACATACGTAAATGATCGACAGTGGCCCTCAGGGAGAAAGATATAAACGAGAAAGTTTAAAGGATTTGACGTCATGTTTTTCCATTTCAAAGCCATATAAAAGGCTTAACTTTTACCGAAATGAAACCAGGAGCTGCTTTTGCGGTGTTCCTTTTTTAAAAAGTTTTTTATTTTTTTTTTTTTTTTTGAAACCGATTTTCTCCCTCCTCCTTCCGCAGGGAATTTTTTTTTAGCCCTGAAAATGAATACACCTGTCAAAACCAGGGTCCTTGACATTATAAGAGAGAGCCGATGCATTTTTATTATTTTTTTCGACGCGACGTTTTTAAACAAAACGATGAGAGGGATTTCAAACGCACGAAGTGATTTATATGATTCTCAATCGATGATGCCATGTTTGATCTAACGGAAACTGATTCTTGGATCATTGACATCGATCTTCCTGAGAAAAGCTTCCCTACGAAAAAGAAAGGGAGAAAAAAAAAATTTTAGTAGTTTGACTGCGGAACTTCAGATTCCGAAAGTCGCTTTCGTAGTAAAGTGAGACAAGTTCTGGGCGGTGAGAAAAAGAAAACTTTTCTTTACGTTCGTTTTTGTGAGTTTATTGCGTTTATTACTTTAGCACAAGTTACTTGTTGTGTACAGATCATCTAATTCTCTTTTCTGATGGATTTCTTTCATTTAGCAGTAGTAAAGCCAGAGTGGTCGTGGTTCATCAATGACTTCTAATTGTTGCCAGTAAGCAGAAAAAGAGGCGAATTCCGTAAATGATAACTTCCCAGATAGCAAAGTCTATTCAGTCATGACGTTCAGTTCAAAGTCTGTTCAGTCTGTTCAGTCAAGGACTTTCTCAGCTTCATAAGCTTTTCATAAGGTTTTCTCAGGAAGATCGATGTCAGTGATCCAAGAATCAATTTAGATCAAACATGGCATCATCGATTGTAAATCAAGAACTTAATTATTCTCTTTTTCCCCCGAACGGTTTTTTAACAAGACTTTTAGCGTTTTTGGCGTTCCTAAGGCTTTTTGAACTCACTTTCGACCCAGAGAACATTGAAATCGAGTCGTAATTCAATGTTTTCGGTACATTTAGGCGAAGTGAATTTTCTGGGGGGCTAGGGGTGCCCCCAAAAAAACATACATTCAGATTTGAAGTCAGCTACCCCGAGAACAATGAAATCGAGTCGTAATTCAATGTTTCCGGTACATTTAGGCGAAGTGAATTCTCTGGGGGGCTAGGGGTGCCCCTCCGTAAAAAAATAAATTCAGATTTGAAATAAGCTACCCCGAGAACATTCAAATCGTGTCGTAATTCAATGTTTCCGGTATATTTAGGCAAAGTGAATTCTATGAGGGGCTGGGGGTGCCCCCACGAAAAAAATTAAGTTCAGATTTGAAATCGTCGACCCCGAAAACCCCCGAGTCCAAAAATTCATGCCAAAATATTCACGTTTTGATTTTGAATAGAATTGCTATTGGGACCACTGTGCGGTATCGAGAAAAATCTTAATCGATTTTAAAATTTCCGCTACCCATCTTCCCAGCCCTGATCAAACAATCAGTGAACTTATCCTACATGAATCATTTTAAAGGCGGTGAGGAATGAAATCGCAAAAACTGTTTTTTTTTATTCCGGTACACCCTTATTATTCAGCACAAAGATATCAATTTTTTTTTTTTTTTTTTTTTTTTTTGGTTTTATGTTTTTTGAATTAAGAAAAATTTTCGATTCGTCCCATTTTTCATTACTTGAAAATTAATAAGCAAAAAATTTATGTCTTCGATTTTTTTTGTTTTTGTATGTATGAATTCTCATTGCTACATAATCCGGATATCACATTCGAAAAGAGTTATCCGTTAAATAATTTAAAAAATCGTAAAATAACAAAAGTAAAAATAATAGGTAATAACAATAATAATGAAGATTAAAAGAAAAAAGGAAAAGGGAAAACGAATGGAAATTCTTTTCACTTATTTAGCAGAAGCTTTGCAGATTTTGCAAGCTGCCCCGTCATGCATTATCAATGTAAAATAACCGCACAGCAGAAAGAGCCACCGATTTATCTCATTTATAATTAAAACTCCGCAATCGAATCAAATAAATATCAAATGATTAATTTTTTTTTTTTTTTTCAGAAAGCTCTCTCCCCGGAAAAGCTTTAGGGGGGAGAGGATTAAAAAAAATGCATGCAGGTCTCGACTTTTTTGTTTTTAATTTTATTTTTATTTATTTATTTTTTACGAAATGTTATTCTTAATCCTTATCGTTAATCTTTCCCGGTTTGATAGTAATCCTATTTTGTATTTTTCATTATGTTGCAGGAGGCTTTTTGGTTGGAACAGTATTCTTGGGCGTTGTTCAAAGCAATGTCTCATATGTTGTGTATAGGATACGGTAGGTTCCCACCTCAAAGTCTGACTGATATGTGGCTAACCATGCTGTCGATGATCAGCGGAGCAACTTGCTACGCTCTCTTCCTCGGACACGCCACCAATCTTATACAAAGTTTGGATTCCTCAAGAAGACAATACAGAGAAAAAGTGAGTATAAGTTTGATTTACTGTACGAACAGTAATTGCCGAATTGGGTCAAAAATGGTCAAAAGTATGCCGGCCTAGTATTTGGATGGAGGTACGAGGACTATTTATATACATACTTTTAAAAAAATTATTCGATTCCAATTAAATTGTTGTTGGCGGGAAAAGCTTTCTTCAAAAAATCAACAAAGTTGCGCCCATGTTTAAGTTGCAGAAGAGCGATCAACTAAGAATCTCAAATTCATCGGTAGAAGATCCTTCGAACAGCTCTATTGGGCTCGTCCATAAACGTAAGCATATTTAGAGGGCAGGGGGTCCGGCCGATGGGGTCGTGCATAAATTACGTAAGCATGGGTTAGGCCCTTTTTGCACGCTTTATCCCATTTCGCCTATGCTTAACTTATGAGTAAGATGCCAACTTGGACCCCCTCCCCCCCCTAAATGTGCTTACGTAATTTATGTACGACCCCGATGCTTACGAACGGGAGGGGGCGGTCGTGGAAATTTTACGTAAGCTTAATGTTCAATTTCGCACAAAATACATTTACTGCAACATGCAGCCAAATTCCAATTTTTAAATTAAATTCACTTGAGTAAAAAAATTATTCTATGATAAATTTTAACTTGTAAACAATTTTTTAAAAAAACACGATTGAAAAAAAATCCTATTTCGACAAATCTTAATTAATAAACGATTTAAGATATTTTTTTAACAAATAATTTTATTCTTCGTTTGAAACCTTAATTGTTTTTTTGTGTGCAAGATATATTTAATGTTTCTCATTTTCATTTTGTTGCCTGGTCAAACAAATGCAATATTTTTAAAGCCAAAATAGCTTTATTTCTTGTTTAAAAATTTTAAAAATTTTTAAATAAAATGTTTTTTAATGCTTGCAATTCAAAATATTTAATGTTAAGTGTTCCTAAGTTTTATTCTTCATTATCTGGTAAAAATAAATACAATATTTAATTTTTTTTTTTTTTTTTTTTACATTTATTGATACATTAAATTATAATTTTGAGTGTAAAAATTCTGATTTTACCTAATCTTGAAAAACCTTACGTAATTTTAGGGGTTGGGGGGGAGTGCAGAAGATCGTAAGGTTTGCTTACACCTGGGGTAGAGGGGGTCAAAAACGCTTGAAAAAATGCTTATGTAATTTATGGACGACCCCGTTGTAAAATTTTTATGTGTGGGAGATAGCACTTTTTGGTCCTAAGGTCGCGAATATAAATCTGGTAAACCAACCAGTTTTTTTTTTTTTTCACAAAAAACTCAGTATGGCCAAGGCACTGCCTTTTGCATAAAAATAAAGAAAACAGTCATGTAATAAGAATTAAATGAAACATTTGCAATGAAACCTTACGAAAATGTTAGTAATGGTTTCTCCAAATATTTTCCAACTCGAGGATTTAGGCCTACCCTCGATGAGGGAAAACTTGAAGGTTTGCTGCAGTTTGTAATAAAGGAATCGATAAGGAACCCATCAATCATCTAAAGTGGACGTGATTCTAACATATTTCAAGCGTTCTAGTGTCAACTTACTTAATCCTATTGTCAAGTACATCAATCTCGTAAGCTCCGCCGTTATTTAAAAGATAAACTAACTCTCTGCATTTTATCCCTTTCTTTTTTCCCCCCCGGAGGCAAAGGGGAAAATCACAACAGACTAATTTTCCGTTTTTCCCCCGAATGTTATCTCTGTACTGGGATTTCAAATGCTAATGCCTCGATTTTAAACCCGAGATAAAAGGAAGCCAGAAACTGATTAATAAATTGTAGCGAGAAGAATAAAAGCAAAAATTTTCAATTGTGTAGAGTTAATAGTTCCCCCCCCCCCCCCTTCTCCTCCCCTTTCTTCCTATTTTCATTAGCGGAGCATTTTCCATATTAATAATCAGACTTTTGCGAAAATAAAATTTGTATAATCTTCCATCAGTTGGGAGTTTTTTTTTTGTTATTATTTTTTTTTTTTCAGCATCGAATGGTTTCATATATATTGCAAAACTGGGTTATACGGGGAGGGAATTCCCCTAGGGGAAGCTAAAGCATGATATGTACTGTTCGGAGACCCAGAATTATCAAACTTAATTATTTATCTCGTCAGCATCCCTTCCTTTGAATAGTAGTGTCTGTTTCACCTTTCTATTCGAAGCTGACAAATCGGCTTTGAATTTATTAGTTTTATATGACTTATAAAAAATAAAATAAAAAAGAACCCTAAAATTGATTTTTTGGTAGGGGGAAAAAAATATGAAATGCCATAAGGCTTTCAGGACCTTTTTTTTATACACATATATATATGATAAAAGATAAAAACGTCTTGCAAAAATTCTGACCACAAAAGCGGAACGTCCAGTTTTTTTTTTTAAATATTAAAAATTTTTGAACTAAAATCGTTCGGTCATCTTATTCTTCTCCGTTGGATCGAGAAAATCGATGAAACGTTCATCAATCACTTAAATGAATGAATTTTCATTTCGGCTATTTTTGAAAAAAAAAAGTTTTTTTTTTTTTTGTTTGAGGTTTTAACCCTCTTTCTCTTTGGGTAGGCACATCATGAGGCCTAGAGCAGAGGATTAGGCTGTAACGTTACCACTAACATCCAAGTGTTAGCCTTTCCGGAATATTTCAGGAATCATTTTTTCCCTTAGGGAGCGTTAAAGTATTACGTAAGACCGAAAGGGGGGGGGGGGGGTACTCAAAATTCTTACGATTTCTTACTTGAGGGAGGGTAGGAGTTGGGCAAATCTCACGTAAAGATTTCCGTTATAACTTATTGTTCAGAATTTTTTTTTAATTTCAAAAAATTAAGTTGTTTTAATTTTACACTTTGAATGTCAAAAGTAGAAAAATTAAAAATTTTTTTAAAAAATTTTTTAAGAAATAAAAGTTTATTTTTTGATGAGATTTTTTGCCAATTTTAGCCATCTTTAGGGATATGAGTATGAACTACAAATCTAAATTTAAGAAAAATATTACTCCAATTTTAAATGTTATAATAATATTACTCCAATATAATAATTATAATAATATTACTCCAATTTAAAATATTACTCCAAATTAAATGTTAAATTGATGTTAGTCAATAAAATTAAATTAAATATTAAATATTAAAAATTGGCGTTTAAAAAAAAGGGGGGGGTCCGCGAAAATCTTACGTAATATAATAGAGGGGGGTCAAAGAAATCTTACTAATTCTTACGAAGGGGGATGGGGGTCCAAAAACCCGAAAAAAGTCGTACATAATACTTGAACGTTCCTGTAAAGCAGGTTTAATTGTTGTAGCTCCAATAGGGTATTTTCAGGTATTTTTATTTTTGAAAAATTTTGGTGAAGAAATGAAGTACTTGAATTAAAATAATTAGGGGTTGTCCATAAATTACGAAAGCATTTTTTTTACCGTTAATTAATAATTTATTTTTACCATAAAATTTAATAATAAAGAATAAAAATTAGGAACATTTAACATTAAATATTTTGAATTGCAAGCATTAAAAAATATTTAATTTTAAAATTTTTAAGGTTTTAAAGTTTTAAACAAGAAATAAAGCTATTTTGGCTTTAAAAATTTAATATTGCATTTGTTCGACCAGACAACCAAATAAAAATGAGGAACATTAAATATTTTTTGCACACATAAAAAAAACAATTAAGGTTTCAAACGATGAAGAACAAAATTATTTGTTAAAAAAATTTTCTAAATCGTTTGTTAATTATTAAAATTTGTCGAAATAGGATTTTTTCAATCGTGTTTTTTTTTTTAAATAAATTTCTTACATGTTAAAATTTATCGTAGAAAATTTTTTTACTCAAGTGAATAGACAAGAGACACATTTTGTACTGAACATATTTTTTAAATAAAGCTAGCATATAAAGATAGTAAATGTGATTTTTGCTGTCGTGCGACGTTTAATTACTGAATAAAAAAGAATAAAAATTTCGGCTGTTTGAATTGGCGCCGAAACGACCGTGACGTCAAAGTTTACTATTTAGGTATGCTCCTAGGTGAGTTATCGGCGGCATGCCCATCGGAGCTAGAAGGAGCTGTCGTACGAACAAATCCGTGTTAATCTTTGACGACGAGCAGGTGAACTATCGTGGTTTCGTTTTTCAAATAACCGCGCGCTTAAAAGTGAACGATGACGTCACACCAATCATAAACGTTTTGGAGTGGGGTCACGTGACAAAAAGTTTTTTCGACTTTATAATTTTTTTTTAATTCCTAAGAAAATACCTTCAGTAAAAATTGCCATTTGATGACCAGAAAACTTTGAACTTTCATTATTCACCATAATTAGCAGTCATGTCTCTTGTCTATTGAATTTAAAAATTGGAATCTGGCTGCGTGTAAATGTATTTTGTGCGAAATTGAAGTTTACGCTTATGTAAGATTTCCAAGACCCCCCCTAAACATGCTTACGCAATTTATGGACGAACCCATACAGGCATCCCGAGTACGAGCAGAGCTCTTTCAGCAGTCACCACGGAGCTGTCTTCTTCCCTTTACAAGTCCCCTAATTAGCGTACAGTTTCATGATCGAAATATATTTTCTTTTAAGAAAATTTCTCAACGTTTTGAAGAAAAAAAAAATTATAACTCTAACTGCTATCAAATTTTTACGTTTTTTTTTATGTGTCTAAAAAAGATCCTACAAATAACATTTTTTTACGATACATCAAACCTTTTATTTTGATGAAAGTTATACATTGCACACTTGATACCGAATGGAGAAAGCCTTTCCGAGTGAAATTTAAAAAAAAAAAAAAAAAAAATCTCTTTACGTAATAGATGGGAGTCAAGTGTAAAACTACTTAAAGTAATGCTTTCATCTCATTTATTTTCATTAAAATTGACTTTCCCTTAGTATAAGTATTATCTTAAATTTGATAGAGAATGGTCGTTTGTACATTTTTATTCTTAAAGGGAGAAAAAGAAAAATAAATCCCGGTAAAATGTAAATAGGGAAACTGAGAGGATTCTTCCTTTTGGTGTTTTTCGGTTTGAGGGTTTGTTATTTCAGTGGCGGAATAATTGCAACGAATATTATTTTGTAGTGGGTTGGAATTTGTTTCGCTAAAGTTTAAAGGTGTCATTTCGCTTTTTTCAAAAGGCTTACTTTATTTTAATTAGCCGATAAATTAATTGAAGCTCGCTTTTCGACTCTCGTCTTTTTGCCAGCGAGTAATTAAGTGGCCATCCCACCACTTAAGTGACCTTCCTTCCCTCTTCCCCCTTAACCAGTAAAAACAGACCTTTTCTTATGGACATTTTACATTTGTGTCAGAATTTTTTAAATCGGCGGTCGAAATACTGCCCCTCTTTCTTCCTTTGAGTCCTCATGTTCAATAATGATTTACGAAAATTTCGTATCTGATTTTGCACGACTGGAATGTTTTTTGGACCAGCAACAGTTTTTGAAGAAGTGGGGGAAAAAAACGATGAATGAGAACTTTTTTAAAATATTTCATTGCTACCGATAAAAAAACGGAGGAAAAAAAAATTTATGACGGTCTACATTTTCAAGGTTTTATGGAATGGAAAATAATTGCGATGGTTATTTCAGTGGATTTTTATCGGTTTTTCATTGCGTTTGTGAAGGCTTGTGTTTAATCAGCTGACAAAGTTAGGGGAATAATATTTTATACATGATTATGCTTGATATTGGCTTTCGCTCGAAAAGAGGATTTTTATCCCGACATACGCGGGGGAAAAAAATATCGGAGATAAAGAAGTAATTGCAATATATTTTTTTTTCTTAAGTATAAATTCAAATGTTCCTGTTTTTTATTTATTTGATGAAAGGGAATAGTACTTTTACGAGAGAGAAAAAAAACAGTCGGGCCATTGCCCCCAAAACCTTGACTTAAAAATCATTTAACTATTTTGTCAGCGTTTGTGGAATTAGGGGAGAGGGGTTTCCAAATTCTGACTGGATGGCGAAAAACTACTGTCACTATTTGGGGACCGGGAATAGGGTCACAAAGTAAAACCGTTTTCGCTCTGTAGGATATCCTTAGGTACCTTAAGGAGTCTTTTATTTTTCGATTTCTCGAATTTGAATAAGTGCACCCCCGGAATCGGTTCTCTCTGGGGCACATATAAACCCTAATTTTTTTTCAGATTTTTTACTTGACGGGAAACCGTCGACTTGCGCTTCAAGTTCGAAAAATTCCCATAAAGATGAAAAAAATTGATAATTTTTTTTCTTGAGAAAAGATTTATTTCCTAGTAGAAATTCTGCTCAGATCACGATTCTAAACCCAATTTTTTTTAAATCTAAACCGGTTTGCGAGCTACAGACAAAAATTTGCAAAAAATCTGCGTAATGTGACAAAAAAATGATAAATCCTGATTTTTTGCTCATTTTTTTGCTCCAGCTCAAAACCCGGACCAGGTAAGAAAATATTGAGTTCAGATTCATGATCTACGCAAAATTTCTGATAAACAATGACTGTTCTTTTTTTTTTCAGAAAAAAATGATTGATATTTCCTTCCTTTTGGGAATTTTCCTAACATGAAGCACAAGTGAGGGCAGTTTCCCGTCGAGGAAAAAAATACCACACCACAGTGCCAGAGAGAGAACCGTTTCCGGGAGTGCACTCATTCAAATTCGAAAATTCGCAAAATAAGGGACAGCCTGATGTACCTATTGTATGCACAGATTAAATAACAGTGGTCCTAGTATGGAACCTTGAAGCATCCATGGACCAATGTCCTAATATTTCCCTGTAGTTTTTAGTAAAAAGTAACATTCAAGTTCCGTTTTGCATGTTTCAGAAAGCAAAAAAAGTCACGCTCAATTTTTTTTTTAAGTGCGAAAATTTTAGAAAATCCCGTTTATTGGTTTATAATATAGTCTGTCGTGTTTTTCTTCATTGGTGAAGTTTTAGAAAGCTCAAAATCATTAATCACATCTGAGAAAGCCAAGGACCAAGCTGTGCTTACAAGTTCCTGTTTTCTTTCTTTCTCCTTTTATAATCGATATTGTAAACTATATTTTGTTTTTCTTTCCCCCCCCCCCCTCCCCCTCTCTTTCTCTCTCTTTTCTTTCCCGGCGTTACATTGATAAATCTTTGACCTAATTATGTTTTTCCAAAACTGATTTATTTACAGGGTGTTAAAGATAATTTATCTTATAATGCGGTTTTTTTTTTCTAGAAAAAAAAAAATTCTCCTTTTCCAGAAAAATCTAACTTCATAAGACGTATAAATTCAGGTTTAACTTTCACCTTTTTCTTTTCCACAACATATCCATCATTTTTCCTTTTTCTGCATGTATAAAGAAGATAAATTGTGCTCGAATTTGGAGGAAAATCCGTCAAATTCAAAATGACGGCTTGTGAAGTGCCAGTGAGAAGAGAAAGAGAGAGAGAGAGGAAAAATGAAAAAGCAAATCATTCATCCGAAGAAAAGTTGTTGAGAAATAAACGATGTGATTTTTTTGTTAAATCTTAATTAAAATCGTTTTGAAATTTAAATTTTCGCAGGTAAAACAAGTAGAAGAATACATGGCTTATAGGAAACTCCCTAGAGAAATGCGACAACGAATAACAGAGTACTTCGAGCACAGGTATCAAGGGAAATTCTTCGACGAAGAGTTAATCCTAGGCGAATTATCGGAGAAACTTCGAGAAGTAAGTTCTTTATATTGGTACTGCAATTGTTTTCAAACTCTTAATTATATTAAATGGAAAATATTAAATTCGAGGATTTAAGATTTTCTTTTTTTTTTTTTTGTCTAATTCGTTTTCGGTGGTATTTATTCTTTTAATTTTTTGTCTTTCAGGATGTCGTTAACTACAACTGTCGATCTCTGGTTGCTTCGGTGCCGTTTTTCGCTAACGCAGATTCTAACTTTGTATCAGATGTGGTTACAAAACTGAAATATGAAGTCTTCCAGCCAGGTACGTACTAGTGGAAAGATATGTAAATGTTACATGAAACCATATAATCCCGTGATTCCATTAAATCCCTAGTGATTCCATGGAATCACTAAAATGTCAGTGAATCCGTATAATTGTTAAAAAATTTCATGCTCTCACTAGTGATTTTATGAAATCACTAAATTATCAGTGAAATCATGTAATAAAAGTAATGAATGAATGAAATTATATGGTTTCCCTAGTGATTCCTTGAATAATCTAGTTGTTTCATGGAATCACGGCTTTCGAAAAAAAAAAAATGGTTAGTGATTCCATGGAATTAGGTACTTGTTAAATTTTTGCAAGACTTTAACAAATTTCGACAAAACTTCACAAGTTGATTAATTATTTTCATGCTAGGTAACAAACTGACTTTTAATACTTTTGCTGCCTCTCTATTTATGAATTAATTACATGATGTAATTAATTATAGAATGTAATTAAATGGTTTACAAAGGTGTTAATTTTTTTTTCTTCAAATCTTTGGAGCTCGATATTCTTTTCCATAATGTGGATCTGACCAACAAGATCGAAAAAAACGATTTAGTACCTTCGAAAGCCTGTTAATTATACAGTATACTGTAATTAATTGTACAGTACTATATTATTAATTATCATAGTGATGGAGACACACCTTTTATATTTCCGTTTCTTTTTTTCCCCACTCAGCTATTTCATTCAAGGCATTTCATTTTTTTCCAATATTGCAGTATTATTCCATTAAAAATTTTCATGAATTTTACAAAGTCGCTGATTAACAAATTTAAAAATTTAGCAAGTACCTAATTCCATGGAGTCACTAGGGAAACCATAGAATTTCGAAATTTATTAATTTCATTTCACGATTTCCCTAAAACCTTAGTGGTTTCATAGAATCACTAGGGATATCATAAAATACTTCAATGGTTTCATGGATTCACTAAAATGACAGTGATTCCATGAAATCGCTAACTGATTCCAGGGAATCCCTGATTTCTATGGTTTCACAGTAGCAAACCATACTTAAAAATATGGTGCCCATTTTGAGTTCGCCAGTCTCTGGAGACCCTATATAAAAAGAGACTGGAGATTTCACCGATATAATCTGATTGGTTCGCTTTTTAGAATCCATAATGGATCACCATATTGGAATTTGAATGAAAATTTCACGGCCGTATAGACAGTTCCGGAAACTCCTATCCCTTATATATGGGAGATCCTGTCCCGCTTAGCTACGCGAAAATTAGTTCTTCCTTTCTACCACCACAAGCGCTACTTGTACGCGAGACGCTTTTTGTATTGGTCGTTGAGATTTGTAAACAAAGATGGCGGCTAATTTCTCTTTTTGTATTTTTTTTTCGTGAAAATGTAATAAAAAAAATACCAAATGGAATAATGCACTTGAGGGGCATTATTAAGCTTTTTTGTAAACGGGTAAAAAAACCGTAAAAGTGAGTTAGTAACGAATAAATAAATATGGCCGCCACGAGAGTCCCAGTGGGAGTCCCAACTTAACGATTAGACATGTTGCGTCTCTCAAGATCGCAGCGCCATCAATGGCCCGTTTTAGAACTAAAATGCGCGTAATTAAGCGGGACATGAACGGCATGGAAAGTTTCCAGACCTGCATATACGGCCGTGGAAAATTTGAAAATTTTTCATTGTTTACCGATATACGTATAAAATTTAAATCTTTTAGCTCAGTTTTTTATTCGATTTTCTTTTTTTTGAGGAAAGCCTTCTGAAAGTTTCTAAACCCAGACGGCTTTACTTAGAAAACAGCTATTTTTTTTCTTCTCAAGTAACTGCATTATAATCTGCCACATTGATAAATATGGCGTCAATTTAAATTCGTCAGTCTCTTTTTACATAGGGTCTCTAAATAGAATCAGCAATGGAAATAGTACAATATCGCTTTACACTGAAGCATATTAAACTTAGTGAGTAGGTGAATTTATTTACCTACTTTAGTGGCGTAATTTTCTGCTCACCTGATCAAGTAGCACTTGTTACGTGTAAGATCACAACCTAAATAAGCTATAAAAAAATGGGAGAAAACCCTTTAACTCTAGATTTTTCCAAAGTCATTCATCTTCGTCCTAGACGAGATTTTTATTTTTTTTACTTTCCAATTAAAATGCAACACGCCCTTACCCCCTTCCCTTCACTCTTTCTCCCCCTTGCTCCTCTTTCCTTTTGCTTTCTTCTGTAATTCTCAATATTCGAAACAAGAACCAAAAGATAATTCGGAGGCAAAAATATAAAAGGAAAAACACCTTCAAAGGTTTCAGAGATTGACGGTCGCCCTCTTATCACTCGTCCTCATCTTGGTCCCTTTACACCACGGCATTAAATTTCCTGACATCATGGCCATGGCTTTTCGTGATCGTCGCGTGACCTTGTCATGCGGCATTGGTATTCCCAACTGACTCTCGGACCTTGCAGATTTCATATTTACCCTGGGAACGCCTCATCACTAAATCCATCACGTGACGCCGTAACGGGATCTCATGGGAATCTCGGGGAAACAGACAAAAACTGATTCGATCTAAGCTTTATTTAAAAGAGTTGATGTCCTTGCTAAAGGAAATTTTAAGAGATTAGCTTTTCGTCGTTGCGCGTTGTAAAGGAGCAATATGAAAAAGAATGTTTATGTTTACCTTTCGAAGAAACATTTGCATATTGCTCCTTTACAACGCGCAACGACGTTTTGCTGTGTTTGATATTTTTATTGAAGAAAATTAATGTTTTTTTTTTTTTTTTTTTTTTGCTTACAGGAGACATCATTATTAAAGAAGGAACCATAGGAACGAAAATGTATTTTATTCAAGAAGGAATCGTAGATATAGTCATGGCAAACGGTGAAGTTGCTACTAGTCTTAGCGATGGTTCCTATTTTGGCGAAATCTGCTTGCTTACCAATGCAAGGAGGGTAGCCAGCGTCCGTGCCGAAACTTACTGTAATTTGTTTTCACTTTCTGTCGAGCATTTTAATGCTGTTTTGGACCAGTATCCCCTTATGCGCCGCACTATGGAAAGTGTGGCCGCAGAAAGGTAATTATTGTCCATTGAGAAATTGACGAAAAATAAATTAGGGGTCGTCCATAAATTACGTAAGCATGGGTTAGGCCCTTTTTGCACGCTTTATCCCATTTCGCCTAGGCTTAGCTTATGGGTAAGATGTCAAATCTGGACACCCTCCCCCCCTAAATGTGCTTACGTAATTTATGAACGACACCTTAAGTCGTGGATGTGAATAAATATACTCCCTCTGTCCCAAAATACTTTGTGTGTTTCTCATTTTTATTTCCCATTTCGCAAGCTTTTGATTTTTGCCGGAACTGTTTGTACCACTTTACCCACCCACCCAAGCACTATTTCACACCACCCCCCCATCCCCCCCAGGGGTCCCCCCCCTTTGGGGAATAAATTACCGAAAAAATGGAAAAAATTAAAAATTTCTATTATTTTCGCCCCGTTTCAGAAACGAAAGCGAAAAATTTGAAAGTGGTCGGAAATGAGAGAGCACATTACCCTAAACAAGAATCCCCCATGAGAAAATTTTTTTCATTTGTCGCAACCCCCCAAAAAAATTAAATATGTCGAGGGTCCGACCAAGGGGGCGAATTTTTAAATCTCGATTAGATGGTCGCGAAACGTTTGTTACGGGGGTTTTTTAGGTCGCTAATTTCGATTCTGAGGTCCGTTTTTAAAAATTCAAGATGGCGGATCAAATATGGCGGATCTTTTCTTAATAAATCGATTGTTTTTCACTAAAACAGGTAATCGGTGGGTTATTGAGGCCGCTGATTTCAATTCTGAAATCGGTTTTTGAAAATTCAAGATGGCGGAACCAATATGGCCGACCTTTTTTCAAAAATTCGAATCTTTCACATAAGCACGTAATCGGGGGGTTATTGAGGACGCTGGTTTTGATTTTGAGGTCGGTTTTTCAAAATTCAAGATGGCGAATCCAATATGGCTGACCTTTTTTCAAAAATTCGATTTTTTCCCACATAAACACTGGGGGGTTGCGACAAATGAAAAAAATTTTCTCATGGGGGATTCTTGTTTAGGGTAATGTGCTCTCTCATTTCCGACCACTTTCAAATTTTTCGCTTTCGTTTCTGAAACGGGGCGAAAATAATAGAAATTTTTAATTTTTTCCATTTTTTCGGTTATTTATTTCCCAAAGGGGGGGGACCCCTGAGGGGGATGGGGGGTGGTGTGAAATAGTGCTTGGGTGGGTGGGTAAAGTGGTACAAACAGTTCCGGCAAAAATCAAAAGCTTGCGAAATGGGAAATAAAAATGAGAAACACACAAAGTATTTTGGGACAGTAATTGTTTTAATGTATGGGAAAAAATAATGGGGTACGAATGAAAAAATATTGACAGCGAAAAAAGCGGAAACGTTAATCTCTTCCGCTATTGCGCTAAACAAGATAGCTGGTATTGTTTAATTGCCTTAAATATTATTTAAATTATCCGGTAATTAAAAAATTGGAAGAAACGTTAGCCCCTAAATGCTAATTTTAATAAAATCCCCGGGAATTTATTTTTATATTCCTGCGGAACATTCCCGGCTAGCAACTACGTGGTAATAATTTTTTTTTCTTATTTTATTAAAATAAAATTTATTTTATGTAAATAAAATCCATTTTATTTCTCGACTGAAATATTCTCCACATCGGGAACCTGGAGGAATCTGAGCCCATTAAGCTCGGGGACCTAGAATTTTAAGTTGTACAAATTATTCCCCACCATTTTTCCTAAAAAAATAAATTCTTAATTTATATTTCCTAAAAATTTTGGTTCCTAAAATTTTTGTCCTAACAATTTTTTTTCTAAAAAATTCTTTTAATTTTTCCTGCAATGAATATTTTTGCTCATTTTTTAAATCCCTAAAAGGATTTTATGAAATTTTTTAGGGATCAAAAAATTTTAGGAAAATAAAAATTAGAAAAAAAAAATAATTGTTAGGAAAACAACTTTAGGAACCAAAATTTTTAGGAAAAATGGATTATGAATTTTTTTTTTTTTTTTTTTTTTTTTAGAATAAATGGTTTAGGAATTTATTTATTTTTTTTTTTTTAGGAAAAATGGATTAGGAATTTATTATTTTTTTAGGAAAAATGGATTAGGAATTTTTTTTTTGTTTTTAGGGAAAATGAATTAGGAATTTATTTTTTTTTTTTAGGAAAAATGGATTAGGAAAAATGGTAGGGAATCGTTATTTTATATTCTGGCGATAAAGTCCGGGGAATTTATTTTTTACGCCCAAGGAATATTCCCATTTCGCAATCTCCAGGACGTCCAATTCACAGTTCTTTCATATCCGAATAATACTCCCTAAAAATCCCGTAAATTAATTTTGTTATTCTTAAAGGATTAACTTCGGTTTAACGCGTATTCCCACATTATGAATTTATTTCATATACGGGTACCATTTACAAAAATTCTCTGGATGAATGAATTGTGCTCTGGGAATGTTCTTCTCGCCGGGAATTTTAGGGAATTCTAAGTTACGTGGTCTTGCGGACTGGAATTTTAATTTATGGAAACCTCCACTTAAAAGAAATGAGGAATATGCCTAAATATTCCGTCCTCTTGGAACTGTTCCCCCCCCCTCCCTAAACAATTTTTAATTTTTCTTTATTATGTTTCCTTTCAAGACTGAACAAAATAGGAAAAAATCCAAACATGGTGTCTCACAGAGAGGAAGAGGAGGAAGACATGGGAAGCGATAGTAAAACAATCAACGCCGTCGTTAACGCATTGGCGGAGCAAGCGGAACACGTAAACACATCAGAGGAATCAGTAGAACACGAATCTAGCGAAAAATCATTACACGAATTAGGGCGAGCTAGTCTTCACATCCTAAACCTTCCGCGACCTAAGTCTGAAAACAATTTCGCAGTTCAGGAACTAGGTCTTCACCCAAATAGAAATAGCAGGCCTATTTTTCATAAATCCGATACTTTTCATAAAGAATCGACATTTCAATGACGACAAAGTTCTCATTAGTTATTGGAAATGTTTTTTAAAAATCATTTCATTTTATCTTGAAATTTCTTTATAACGTTTAGAATATTTATGACTGAGCTTTAAAAAAAAAAAAAAAAAAATCTTTGATCTTGTGATAAAAAAAACGTATTTAAAATAAGATAAGAAAAATTCTCAAAAAAAAAAAAAATGATTATATAGCTGTTGTCTGTTAATTTATATAGATTTCTATTCTACTACAACGATTCAGCAATAATGAAAAATCAAAAAACAAAAATTAAATTTATTTAAATAAAAAAAAATATTCGAAACCTCAAAAAGAAATTTCGGAAATGTGAATGTGCATAAAAATAAAAATTGTGATTACTCTCGTTGACAATGATTCCGATTCCTTGTACAGATTAAAAAATAAAAAAATTAGTTTCTATTCTTTAATAATAATAATTTTTAAAAAAAAAACGATGCTGTGTGAAAAAATACGAAAAAAAAGCGTCTTGCTTGTAAGACCCACGCAAGTCTGTGATTTTTATTCTACTTTACTTTTGTAAGTTACCGCGTTTTATTTTTACATACAGTTATTCAATTGTTTTGGTTTTTTTTTTTTTGTAAAACGATGAAGTTTCGATATTTGCTGAATAATTAATTCTCGACGTTCATCACGAAAGTTTGATTGTAACCTGCTAATTTTTCATCCGTGCATTGTTAGTCAGTGACAATATTAGCCACAGATTAATCAGTTGTAAATAAATAGACTTTAAAGTCTGAGGAGACTTAATTTATTAAGATGACCATTTCGACCTGTTCGGTCGTTATCAGTGCTAAAAAATAAAACGGAAAACTGTATAACCAATCAATGAATTAATTTCCCGTTTTATTTTTTAGCCCTGATAATGACCTAACAGGTCAAAATAGTCATCTACAACTAATGTTATTAATGATTCTCTGACATTAAAGTCTATTTATAATCTTGGGTCTTTCACCCCTAAAAAACTAATCAATTTATTTATTGTCTTGTCACTTAACTGACCAAAAATAAGTTATGCCAGTTTACGCGCAAGAAAGGACTGCCCCGTTCAGGTGAAATTTTTCTGATTGTACATGTTAGTTTGACTAGTTTAATTGATCACGTGATGCATCCATTCAGAAAATCCAAGATGGCCGCGGTCACGTGACTTTGAAAACATGAATAGTGGCGATTGCAAGATCGATCGGCGGCGATCACGTGATCTGGTCGTTTATGGTTCCAAAAGCAAACCAGACTAGTCAAAAGAGCTTCATGCTACCTAATTGTCAATTAGTGTTTTTTTTTTTTTTTTTTTTTTTGAAAGAATGAAAATTTACAAGAGAAACTTGTTCCTCTCTGACACGCCAGCCATACATTTTGTTTCTGGTGATTTATTCAGCTGATATCGAGCATCTCATCAATTTCTTTTACGATGAATCTAATTTAAAAATTGATATTACTCGTAGTAATAAAAAAAATAAAAAAATAGTAAAGGAAAAAAATCATATCCCTCAAAATGAGGATTTTTACGCCAAACTAAAATCTTCTTGGATGCTGTCGGTTGCTATCCTAATAAAATGGCGGCCGGATTCGGATTGGCTAATAAATGACTTTAATATCAGAAGGATATATTTAACAACCAATTCAAAGCTTGCAGCCGTTTTTACCGATAGGATATTAGTCGACAGCCGTAAAAGTCCTCATTTTCAAAGGAAAATTTAATTTAAAATATAACTGGACTAACTTTTTTTTTTGTTAAAATCATATCAAACAAAATTTAAATCGTAATGTCAATGTACAAAATTAAATTCATTGTAAAAAAGAAAAAAAAACTTTTTTTTTCCGCTGTCGGAAGACAGGACCAAATGCATATTTTCTGCTTCTATTTATAATTTCCAATATTTTTTTTAAAATTATATACGAAAAGTTAATTTTAAAAAATTTTATGAGTTAAAACAAAATAGTGTGACATGGACGCACTCGGGAAAAAAAATTTAACCAAGAAAAATTAATAAATAAACTTTAAAAAAAAAAAATAAAGAAAAAAAAGCTATAGAGAAACCTGTGCAATACTTAGTTTTAATATAAAAAATAAGTTGGTTAACTAATGTAAGATTATATTTTAACGTAGGGTGCTCAATTTCGTCGCAAGGATCTGTGACGTTATACTTTACCTTGTTACTTTTAAATAAAAAAAAAAATTAAAGCTTCGTTTCTGATTATCTAATTTTTTCAAAAAGAGATTTTATTTTTCTTAAACAATTTGGACGTTAAGTTTTTTGCGGAAAGCATTTTTTTTGACGTGAACACGTCTTTTTTTTGTTAAAATCATATCAAACAAAATTTAAATCGTAATGTCAATGTACAAAATTAAATTCATTGTAAAAAAGAAAAAAAAACTTTTTTTTTCCGCTGTCGGAAGACAGGACCAAATGCATATTTTCTGCTTCTATTTATAATTTCCAATATTTTTTTTAAAAAATTATATACGAAAAGTTAATTTTAAAAAATTTTATGAGTTAAAACAAAATAGTGTGACATGGACGCACTCGGGAAAAAAAATTTAACCAAGAAAAATTAATAAATAAACTTTAAAAAAAAAATAAAGAAAAAAAAGCTATAGAGAAACCTGTGCAATACTTAGTTTTAATATAAAAAATAAGTTGGTTAACTAATGTAAGATTATATTTTAACGTAGGGTGCTCAATTTCGTCGCAAGGATCTGTGACGTTATACTTTACCTTGTTACTTTTAAATAAAAAAAAATTAAAGCTTCGTTTCTGATTATCTAATTTTTTCAAAAAGAGATTTTATTTTTCTTAAACAATTTGGACGTTAAGTTTTTTGCGGAAAGCATTTTTTTTGACGTGAACACGTCTTTTTTTTGTTAAAAAGAGAACTGTTATAATTTTTTTTGATCAGAAAATAATATTAAATTTGTATCAACAGATTTCTTCATTAGGGAAAAACTGTCAATTTTTTGAAAAAAATTAAAGAAAATATATCAATTTATTAATTTTATGAGGTGAAAAAAAATTAAGACTGTTTTTAAAAATTGAAACATGCATTTAAATTAGCAAACATTTTGCAGTTCTCTTCTTACTTTTAATTATTTATGCATTTATTTTTTTTAAAAAAATGAAATTAGGTAATAGAAACGACGTCTATAGATGTTGAATGCGAGAGAGTGTAAAAAAAAATTATAGATAAATAATATAGAGTTGTGCCGAATATTTAACTTTATAAAAAAAATAACAGAAAATAAAATTTTATCTCAAAAAATGTTATTTTATAAAATGAAATTTTATAAAATATTATCAAACGTTAAAAAGTAATTGTTAATCTTTTTTTTTCTTTTTCTACATAATTTTTTAAGCTTATAAAAAATGCATTTAAAAAAAATATTTTGTTGGCTACATGAAACATTTTATTTATTTTTTTGTTTCTATTACAGTGGGCGGGGCTGGTTTTTGGCGTTGTGGGGTGACTTTATAACTGGTTTGCTGGAGAAACCTTTTAAGTCTAAAGAAAATTAGTTGGGCAAGATATGATCTTGAGTCCTCGTTAGATAAGTTCAGGTTTAATATCTCTTCAGGTTATCACAGGGAAACTTGTCGGAAAGCTATCTCACAACATACGAACCCATTCTCGTCGACAGTATTTATTTTGTTTTACCAAAAAAAAATACCTTTTTGCATGTAATTAGGAAGGTCAATTTTTTTTCATATTTTCAAATTTTCTTTTTTAATGTTTGAGAAAAAAAAATCAATCAAATTAAAAGAGAAAAAAAAAATATAGCCACCACGATATTATTATTATTATTATTATTGCTTTTTCCTTTATTATATAGTGAAAAAAAAAAGCTGGTAGTAGGGAGAAAAAAAAAGTAATAAAATTTTGTCACTTTCAACCAGAACTTTTTTAGGATTCTTTTTTCAACTACGAAAAAAAAAATTTTCTTAAATACATTTGAAAAATAAGAGTTCAAATAGCTGCTGTGCGTTTGAAAAAAAATGTAATACCAAATTTAGCAATACTTATTATTTTTTTCTGAAGCAATATCTTTTTTAACTTATGCTTTAAAAATGTTTAATCCATTGAAAATAATTCTCCAGGTTCAGTTTTAAATTTTGTGGAATGTGATGCTAAGCTGCCGATTTGTTTCCGCGGTATGCCCAGGAAATTGGATTTTTTTTGGGCATTTTTCTTTAAAAATTTTTGGTTTGTTTTTATTGTATTAAGCTTTTATTTTTGCCTCTTCCACAATCGGCATCTCAAAAAATTAAGTTTTCCTTGGGGAGATTTAACATTGGCGTCAGCATATGACGACCCCCCACCCCCCGTAAAATGATGAAATATATTAGTCAGTTGTGGGTCAGCCACTTGAAAAAATTTAAATATACACAATTTTTTGAGTTATAATTAAGTATTTCCTTAACAACAATTTACTGGGGCCTAATCGATTACCGATGTATTCAGTATGTGAATACCAGTTTACAAGCAGCAACTCTGTATCGTATTCCGCAAGATTTTTGAACTGTTAATCCTTTAAAATAAAAAAGAAAATAACAGATATTTTGGCTTCGATATATTTAAAAAGTGATAAGAAAACTCGATTGAGTCAATTAGCAAGGAAGAAACAACGGGGGGAAAAAATCGGACCAAGCAGAATTGCTCACGGTTTCGGAAAATGAAAGATATTTTTGAAGTAGAAGATCTCAATTTATAGTGATTAGCTTATTTAATTGCTTTTACTGTAGTTGTATAATATGTAAAAGTATTTAACATTAACATTGGCAAATAATAATAAATCTTTAATGGCCAATAGGTTTGTGAGAATAAAAAGCGGTTTTATTACAGGGAAATGTACAGATTTCAATAATAAGAAAAAAAGAGCCAAATTGTTATATTTTTAAATAAAAAGAAATTTTATATTTTGTTTCGAATTTATTTTTGAAAGGAAAAAATTATTTTAAGAAAAACAAATGAGTTTTTTTGTACATAAAATTTGGAAAAATAAGAGATTTTATTTAAAATGTTTATTTTAACGGTATGTTTTTATTTTCAGAAAGTATATTCAAAATTGTACATAATATCAAATTTTTACGTGGAAAAGATTTTGAACTAATTTTGATATTGCAAAGTGAAAATACAAAAAAAATATTTTTTTGCCAATTTGAAATATATGAACTTTCCAACGGGAAAACGATATAAATTTTCTCTTTGACGTGAATACGTCTTTCAAAACAGTAGCCATTTTTAAAGTGTTAAAAAATATTATAACTTCCAATTTTTAATAGTATTTTATTTAACCAACACACAATATTGAAGTAATAAAAGGTAATATTATTCAATTTTGAAGATTCATCATTCATGTATACTGTACTTTCTGTTTTAAAAAATTTCAAACGCCCGCTACCGCTATTTGTTAAAATACCAAATTAAAATAAAAAAGGATTTAAAAAATTTTAAATAAAATGCCGATAATGAATTATTATGATGGTGTATAAAGTTAAAAATTACGTATTTATAAAAATAAAAAAAAAATAAATAAAAAATAATTCTTTAGCTGCCTTCCAGGAATCTAGAAGTCTGCCACTTAGTATAGGCTTAGTGTATTAGTGCTGTCCTCAAGTGAATTTCATATCATAGTTTCAAATTTTTAATCTTGGTAAAACTATGTTTTTTTTAAAACATCGCTAAATTTTTTTTTGGTTTGGTCGTTTAATTTTTTTGCGTTTTTAAATTTAAATTTTGTTTTTAAAAATGGCGATGAAGAAAAAACCATAGTTGGAAATTTGTATTTTGTACAAAGAAAAAAAAAATGTTGAATCGCAAAAAAGAAAATCGCGATCGGTACAAATTTGGCGTTGAAAAAGATCAATATAAAAAAAAATTCACTTTTAGATGATTAATAAATAAATAATTAATTAAAAAGAAAAAAAAAATTAATTTGTTCATACAGGTAATGAAAATGGACCAAAACAATAGGGAAATTAAAAAAAAAAAAAAATAGGAAATTTTAAAAATAACATGTCATAGTCAATTTTGCCAGCTTTTTATGAAAAGAAAAACATAGATGGACGATTACCAAAATTATAACCAAAAAAACATTTGTTTACTCGTTTCCACTATGGCTGAAAAATAATCAGAAAAATGCCAAGTTAATAAAATTAATTGTCAGTGCGGATTTTTTCAAATTTAGCGTTATAAAAAATAAAGCCAAAACAATAAATCAAAAAAAAAAAAAAAAATTGGCAGTTTTACTTATTTTTCGTTTCAAAACCAAGTTTTAAGGTTTTCACCTCAAAACCAAGTTTTAAGGTTTTAAATCAGACATTTCGGAGTTTTTTGGTTTTCAAGGAGATTATCCACTAAGCATTCGCAATAGAATGGAAAATGGAAAATTTTCATTGAGCATCTCTAACTGTACTTTACAAATAGGCATGTCGAATAGCCTTTTAAAGGACAATACAAAATTTTGTATTTTAATTTTTTGCTTTGGCTTTATTTATAGAATTTTTATTAATTATTTTGGTTTCACGATTGCCTGTAAAGTGTAAATAATAATAAAATAATGGGCTAATAATGTACAGAATAATGTATAATTATTATTTTAAAATTAAAAAGCTTGTCGCTAATGGGGTAACCTAATATTTAAAAAAAAATATTCATTTAGTTTTGGTCCGTGAAAATGAAAAACCATTTTACCGAATTAAAGAAAAAAAAACCGCCAAAAAAATTTGATTTGCCTGAGAAAAGAAAAATCACCAAGTAAAAAGAAAAAAAAAAAAAAACAAATGCATAAAAAGTTCTTTATAGGAAGATTAGCTTTGGTTAAAATAGAGATTACCATGTCAATCGTGATAATTTAGGACAGTCAAATATTTTTTCTGTAAAAAAAATAAGCTAATCCTTTTATAAGGACTTTTTGTAAATTTCCGATGAAATTAAAAAAAAAAAAGAATTTAATTATAAAACAATAGCTTGTACTGGTTGATATGTGTCAGAAAGTAGCCATTATAAACTCCGATTCTGGATTTAATTTTCTCAAAAGAAACGAATTTTTATCATTGATGTAACTGTTGTGCCTCCTCGGAAATAATTAATTAGTTAGACCGGAAGTAAGTATTTTTTCATTTTTTTTGTTTTTGGACAGTGAGAAGTGACGTCATGAAACCGAAACTGTGGCGTCGTGAATGTAAAGTAGTAGTACTTCCGGTATGATAATTAATACATAAAAAAAAAAATAAAAAAAAAAATAAAAAAAAACTTGATCAAGTCCCGAGAGTTTATCTGCTGCAAGTTGATAGCTTCCGTTATAACGTCATTTTGCTTAAAACGTTTTTTTTTGTAGCGACTTTTTTTATGGACTTTGTCAAGTTTTTTTCTGATGTACAAAAAGTAATTATCCAATGAAGGCATGGCATTACTTTCATTTCCGTAATTCCTTCCGTTTTTCATTTGAGGATGCAACCCAATCTTCTTTTTCCTTTCACTTTTTTTTCAATAAAAATATACTCCTCTATCCATTTATGCTTCCCCCCCCCTCCCTTTAAACATTTTCAGCCCCTTGATCCAAATCGCGTTACTCACCGTACATCGTTCGCATTAACTGAAGTAACCAGAAAAAGGATTTAAGTTCCTTTAAAGTTTTATTTAAAACAAGAAAAAAAAATACCTAAAATAAATAAATTATTTTATTGATGAAAATTAAAATTTCAAATGAAAAAAAAAAAATGCATAACAAATCACATTTTGTTTCAAATAATTGACGAAAACTAAAATTTTTTAAAAGAACCCGTATAAAAAATAAATAGTCTTAATGAGATCAAAATGAAAATGGAAAAATAAAATCAATCAAACCCGAAAATACAAAATCTATATAAAATTTTTTAAATTCGCAAATGATTTATACTTTAATTACATAACAGAGACTTTTGCATCTTCGAGGTTAATCCCACATGTATATACAGTATATTCATTAATTAATATTTCTTTTTTTTTTAAACTTAAAGCTTGGCAGACTAATGTTTTAATTCTAACTAAAAATGGCCCCCCAACTTGATTATCAACAGTTAAAACATTCATCACTGGAAATTTCCAACACTTACATCAACAATAAGCAAAATAAGACTTTAGTGATGCTTATTAATTAAACGCATAATTTACTTTTTAGGACGATAAAAAAATATTTTAAGAAAAGTATTTTCCTCTAACTTCAACAAAAAAAAAGTACTTAAAAAAAAATTAAACGTATAAACTATAAAACATTGAAAGGTTTTAATTATGATACATTTATTTGGTTTATCTTAAAAATCAAACCTAAAGCAAACCCCAATTTCAGGATTTTTTTATAGTATACTGCATTTAGAATCTACAGAGTAACAACAAAATGATAATCTTTGGTAAGTTGGCTTTGGCGGAAGTAAATTTAAGTCATCTTCATCTGGTGAAACTTGAAATTCTTCTATACTAAAAGTATCTGTCAATTCTTGTTTGACTGGTGCTTTTGATTTCGATAATGGAAAAAAATGTATATCCTCATCGCTGTCTTCAGTGTCCCAATCGACCAATGGTAAGTGCTCTTTGTTTGATATGGTGATTGGTTTGCTAGGAATTGATAAACGTTGAATTGGAATTAAATTTGGACCTGTGTTGGACTTTTTTTGCTGATCTTGTTGCTGAGACTTTTGTTGAAGTTTTTTTGCCTCTTGTATCCTTTGCTCTAGCTTTCTGTGGAGCTGTCGGACATTGTTTTTCGGAAATTCATTTGGGTTGTTGCTGCTGCTGGATGAATCGCTTATATTCCCCTAAAAGAGTATAGCATAGTTTACATCTCTCTGTCACTGACTAAATTAATGTTAAACTTTTTAATACCTGAAACAATATGTCATCTCCATTTCCTAGTAAATTTTTCGGGTCGCTGTCAATCCCACTGTCTTCCATGACTTCCTTTACGATGTGACTTCTTTATTATTTACATGGTATTTATTTTTCCCTGAAGAATTTCCCTTAAAAGAAAAACAGAATATAAAAAAATATCTTTCGTCAATTATTTAAACAGCCAAATAAGCAAAGAAGGTAAACATTCTTTCACATTTATGAGATAATATAAAATAAGAAACATGAAAAGAACAATTTTAAATTTAAAAAAAAAAAAGATTTCAACCATATCAATTTCAATATTGATTTGAAGAAAAACAACTTTATACTTACCACAAAGTCCCGGTTTAAACGCAAATGATATTCTCAAACCGCTCATTTATCAAATTAAAAATTTTAACTAATACGGATAAGGATTAATTGCCTGTTTCAGCAATATTTATATCTTTAAAAAAGATAATGATAACAACATATATATGGCGGACGTTGAAAAGCGATGCCTCCGCGATGCGACCTCTCATCTTGAAATTTTTATGAATCAAATTTCACGGTAAATGTCATTGCTTTCGGACTTTTGAATCGTTTTAATCGAAAAAATGGGAAAATTATCATTTAAAGAACATATTTTACCCGAAAACTCATCCATACACCATTTATTTATTTTAAAAGAAAAAAGAAGGCGCCAACGGTCGCTTTAGGAACGAAGAATCACAGTAGAGGGCTCTGTAATCGCCTATTTTAAAATTTTTATCATTTTTTTTTCCTGTTTTACGTTAATATTTTCCTTTTAAATTACAATCGTTTAAGTCATGATTTAATTCGTTTGCATACGGATGTGGCTAAAAAAGAATTCACTTAAAGGGATGCATAAATTTTCTCATTCCAAATCCTGGCGGAAAATTTTTTGAACTATCACGTGATCAAATTTGACAGCCTTACCAACATAACAATACACCACTTTTTCTTATAAATTTGCTTGCGAAACTCGTGAGTTCAATGGGAATAAAGTAGTAAATTATTATCGTTAAAAATTTAATTTTATAAAGGAATTAATCCACAACAATGTGGTTAGAAGACATAAACGAATTCAGTGAATTCTTCAAAGGATGTTTCCCGTATTATTTATTGGTAGTTTTACCGATTTTTATTGCTATATCCCCGATTAACCCGGTAGGGGCAGCTCACGAATTTCCAGTTTATAGAATGCAACAATATGACTTGCATGGATTGCCACATGGTAAGATGACTATTATTTCTGTTCTGAATGAAATTCTTTATTATCGCTTGAATTTATCGTCCAAAATTTGGGCGAAATGTAAGAACGATATAGGTTAGGTTTTCGTGTTATCCCAATGCTTTTATTATTAATATCATTTCCTGCTTCAGGCTACATTTCTGTTATTTTGACCCTTCTTCCTATTGTTCATTAATTATACATTTTTTTTTTGTATTTAGCAAAGTAAGTGTATTATGATATTTTTAATAGTAATTGTCAATTTTTTTTTCAGGTTGCCGAAGCTCTGCTGTGAATTTAGAAGCAAGATCATTAAGCAGTTGGAGCACAAACAGACATTGTGTTGTGGCTCGACTGCAAGACATCAGTTCAAATCAGCTTCGTGAAATTAGGTCAAAAGCTGGGGCCCTTTTAATTGTTCTACCAAAAGATATGAATAATATACCATTAGAACTGCAACAGGTAAATTCTTTGAATTTTTATAAATAATTGTTTAAGCATTTCACTCTGTTCAATAAAATATTATAAATTGTTATAGTATGGTCAAGGTATTGTTCATGAAGAAAACAAATTAATGGTGTGGTTATAAAGAATTAAGGTATTTCTGTTGCAAGAAAATATTAACTTCAGCCCAAATAGCATGAACGTATAATTTTGTGTTTTAAATCACTCTTAGTTTTTATCTTGACTGTCAAAAAAAAAAAAAAAGAACCAAATGGAATGTATTATTTAAGCAAGAAAAAATTAGACTTATTTCAAATGGAATTCAAGTGAATGAAAAAAGAGCTTAAAATGTCCATTGAGCAATAAAAAACTAGATAAAAAGGAAAAAAATATAAACTTGCTGCAAATAAAATAAAATTATATGCAAGCCAAGCATGATTATTTTGTCTAGTACATTTATAAAACAGTGGGTTTTTTGGTGCCTAGTGTTGGATTTCTCTTTCATTGTATAAATAAAATATCTCAGCAAATTCTTGGTCATTGGAGAATAAATACATTTCCTTCTATAGATAACAATGTTAATAATATGATTTTTTTTTAATTTTATTGACTGTTTTCCATTTGACAATGTGTTACTGTTACATTCATTTAGGGTAAGCCTTTGCCAAGCAAGAAAAAAAGGGAGAAAAAAAAAACTAAGCGAGATGTGCTTGAAGAAGAAGTAAGACTTGTGGAAATCAATTTAATTACGAATTATTTATTTTTTTTAAAATCATTAAATGGTAATAATTATAGTTATTTCCTCTCTAATATTATTTAAACTTTTTTTTATTTTTATAATTAATGTAATTTTTTTTTTTTTTTTTTTTTTCATTTATTGCAGCAAATGATGGAGTTAGAGGAAGATTTGCTGTCTCAGGAAATATTTATTCCTGTTTACTTCGCGACGTGGACGATCGAGTTACAGTCCATATTAGATGACGTTTCATCTTCCATTATAACAAATGAAAAAGCTGGCTCAGCAGCGGAGGCATTCCTTGATGCGATTTCAGCAAACGGATATCAAATTGTTATAAGTGCGAGTCAGTCAGCAATTAGAAACGATCTTCACGTCGCGAATATTCAAGGGAAATTGTCCGGGCAAGGCGTTGAGGAAAATTTACCAACAATTGCAATTGTGGCTTATTATGATAGTTATGGTGTTGCACCTGTAAGTAAAATTTAAAAGTAAAAGTCTAAAAATTGTTGGAATTTGGCTTAATTTTTTAATGGAAAATTTTTTTGCGTGCCTTTTTTACTGATTGAAAAATGGCTTTAGAATATTGTCTGAAAGGAATATATTTTACCTTGGAAAAATTTGTTTGAAAAAAAGTTCTTAACGTTTGCCATTAAAAATCCAATTTTTTTAGGTTTTTCTAAAGTGATGTTTTAAAGAAAAAAAATGCAAAGTGAAAAGTTTTCTGTTTGAATTTTGCATCCGAGATCAATTTCAGGGAATTAAACAGTTTTATTAAGCATTTCAATTCATTTTAGGGAATTAAGTTCGAATATCTGTAAATTTTTCCAATGATCGAAAACTTTTTTAAAATAATTTTTAGCTGAAAAGGATTGAGTTAAAGAATACTGTTTGTAGTTGCAGGACATTTAAGGATTCAGCATTAGCCTGAAATATTTCATTTTTTTTCTTAACCTAAATATTCTGAAAAAAAAAAGAAGACTTTAATATAAAGACAGAAAACGATTTTGCAGGTAGTATTTCTAAGTGAAAATTTTTCTTCTGGCCTTTTGTATAAATCCCCTAGACTCTATTCGTAAAAAGTATCAAGGAAAATTTTTTGCAAAGTTTTTTGAGGTAAAATATTGAAAAAGCATGGTTAAAAAATTTTTCCACTTAATTTATTTGTTAAAAGTGTCAGCAAAATTCTCGAAAGTTTCCAGGAATAATATCAAAGAAAGAAATATGGTTGGAAATTTTCCAACCACATTTCTGTTTGAATTTCTGTTTGAATTTTTCCAATGGAAAATTTCTTGAAGACCATTTTTGAGTTTAACATACTCATTTAATAAAAATTAATGTATCGTTTGCCCAAGATTCCCTTCTAAATGTATAGTGATAAAATCCCAAAGTTTCTAAAATTTCTTTTCTTTTCTTTTTTTTTTTTTTTTTTTTTTTGGTCTGAATTTTATCGAAATGAATGTTGATGAATTCCAAAGACTTAGACTTTATTGCAAATATTTTGGCTTGAGTCTCTTCCTATTTATATATGTATTCTTGGAAATTTTATCAAGAGTAAGCAGTCCGAGTTCACAATTTTCTAATTTTTTTTTTTTCCTTTATTTGCAGGAATTGTCGTTCGGTTCAGATTCAAACGGATCCGGGGTAGCCGTTTTATTAGAATTAGCTAGGATATTTTCGATGTTGTATTCGAACGCCAAAACTCACGCTCCTTATAATTTGATCTTCCTCCTCTCCGGAGCAGGAAAATTTAATTACCTCGGAAGTAAAAAGTGGTTAGAGGACCAAATCGATGGATTGGAAGGTTCATTGATACAAGAAGCTGCCTTTGTCTTATGTTTAGATTCTTTAGCAAATAATTCCACTTTACATTTACACGTGTCGAAACCGCCGAAAGAGCAAAGTTCCAGAGGTTTATTTTATAAGGAGCTGCAGGATGTAGCAGGGGAATCAAACATTCAAATGGTCCATAAAAAAATTAATTTAGCGGATGATTTATTAGCGTGGGAACATGAGCGGTACGGGATTAGGAGGTTGCCTGCTATTACGTTATCAGCCTTTCAGGTAAGAATTTGTTTTATATTTTTTTTTTTTTTTACAGCAAATGTTTTTAATTATTAATTTTTTATTTTTTATTTTCAGAGTCATAAAGATTTAAGACGAACTACGATTTTCGATCGGCGGGACACTCTAGACCTTAATATACTTACAAGCAACGCAAAAATAATCGCACAAGCAATAGCTCGCCTCATTTATAATAATTCGAAAATAGACGTACTTTCGGATCATCACGGAGTTGAATCCGAGTCACTGAGAGCAGTAATAGATTTTATATCTAATCAGCCTAGATCGGCGCAGCTTCTCGCCGACAAAAATAATCCGTTAGTCAGCAGCTTGAAGGAAATTTTAGCTAAATACGTTAAAGATGTCAAAGTCACTACGCTTACTCCGGATAAGAGAGATCCCGATTTTGTATTTTATGATGTCACAAAATCGATCGTTCATGTCTATAGGTGAGGATTGATAATGGGGCGTACCTTATTTTGGCATCGGTTCTTTAAGCTTAAGTTACCGAAAAGTCCCAGAAAATGAAGAAGTAAATTAAATTGATAAAATTTGGAATTTTTTGAATGAAATTGACTGAAATAAATGAAATTCAGGTATAAGAGAGAAAAAAATTCCCAGTTTGAGCCATTTAGCCACGAACAATCGAACCCCGATCTCTCCGTTTGCCGGACGCAAGCTCTACCCTTAAGCTACGACTCCTGGTCCCCGACAGAACGAATATTTCTCTCTTATACCTAAGACTCAAAACCGAAGCAATGATCGAACCACCTTTAGCGATATAAGCATTGATATTGCCGCTCCTAGCGTAAAAATGGTTTAAAAAAATTGAAGAAATGAATCCTTTTTTTTTTTTTTCGGCGAATCTGGAATTTTTAGAATTATGAATCTTAAGTTCTTGCTTTTGATATGTGGAACGGTTTAGCAGCTGAAAGCAAAATACTAGCAACATTAAGAAGTATGTACACATGTTTTTTTTCGTGTGGTCATTTTCTTAGTTTCTAAAGAATCGTACCAGATTTTAAGACAGAACTTTGGATTCGTTATTCTAACCAAATTTTTCATAAAAAATCATTATTTTTTAAGAGGAAAAATCAGATTTTTTTTTCCTTTGAAATTTTCCGTGAATAGGGTATTTTCAGGTGTTCTTATTTTTAAAAATTTTGCAGTAAAAATGAGTTACATGAATTTAAAAAATTATTTGTGCCATAAAAAGTATTAAAAAAAAATTATTTTTTGTATGTAATAATTTGTTGAAATTGGGGCTTGAAAATTGTAAATCAAAACGGTCGGATTAAGCCCGGACGCGTTGTGACGTCATATGTTAATATTGTTCTGTCCGAAAAAAGTTTCCCCGGAATGCGATGGCTTTCAATGTTTATAAACCAAGCCATAGCATTCTAGGGAAACTTTTTTCGGACAGAACGATATCAACATATGACGTCACAACGCTTCCGCGCTTAATCCGACCGTTTCGATTTACAATTTTTAAGCCTCAACTTTAACAAATTTTTGAATTATTGGAATTTTTTAAAATATTTTTTAAATAAATTTATATATATGTATATATATATATATAAATTTTGGCATGAGATAAACGCCTATTTCTGTTTCAATCCCGAAAGCGTAGCACAAGTATTATCTTCGGAACGATAGCGTCACCACAAAAAAAAATATTTTTTATTACACAAATAATTCTTAAAGTTAATACACTTTATTTTTACACCAAAATTTTTCAAAAATAAAAATACCTGAAAGAAAATACTCTGTTTAAACCGAAGCCGGTCAGATTTTCCGTTTTTCAAAAATAATTGAAAGTTGATTAATTTCTGTTCCGATTTAGATTTCGAAGATTCTTCGCTATTTTTAGGGGTGGTCCTGGCTTTGACTTCTATTTCTATTTAAATTAGAAGAAAGCCATGTTTCGGAGGTGCCGATTTCGATTCCGATTTTTAATTGGAATCAATTAATTGCAAATAGCCATTGTAATATTTTTGAGGTCATTTTAAAACGTAATCGATTTTGCAGGCATCGAACTAGTCACTTTTTTGTGAAAGGTCACTAAAAGTCACCTCTTTTGTGAAAAGTCACTAAAAGTCACTTTTTTTAAAGAAAAGTCACTAAAAGTCATTTTTCTTGATAAATTGGTGGATTTAAAAAAAATTCCTGCATTAAAAAATTTCTATTCAACATTCGAAGTTGCTCAAGGAAAGATTTTTTCACTAAAACGCCATCTTTAAAAATAATTTTATATAAAGTTGTGAAGATTCCCTACCATTTTTCCTAAAAAAAAATTAATTCCTAATCCATTTTTTTTAAAAATTTTAATTCCTAAAATTGTTTTCCTAACTATTTTTTTTCTAATTTTTAATTTTCCTAAAATTTTTTCATTCCTGAAATAAAATTTCTAAAAAGAAAATAAGATTTCCTAAATCACCTTTAGGGATTTAAAAAATTAGGACTAATATTCATTTTAGAAAATTTTATTTGAGGATCCAAAAATTTTATGAAAATTGAAAATTAGGAAAAAAATGATTGGGCTAAAAATTTTGGACTAAAAATTTATTTTTTAAAAATTGATAAAAATAATAAGGAATGTAATTACTCACGTCTAATACTTTAAAAAAATTTTGAACATACTTATTTCAAGTCACTAAATTTCTTCCGTCAGGTCACTGAAAGTTACTATTTAAACCATTTTTGGTCCCTAAAGTCACTAATTTTTCTAGGCAAAATGGGTTCGATGCCTGGATTTCTGTATCGATTTTAATTTCGTTTCTGACGACTCCTGTCTTTTTTTTAATCAGGTTCTGATTCGAATTTTGCTAACAAAATTGATAAAAAATTTTAGGATTTCAATTCCGCTTTCAATTATTTTTTAAGTTATCGATTGTGATTTTGATTCCGCTTAAAATCTGATCGAAACCTAAACCCTGACGTAGCCAAAATAAGGGACACCATCGAAAAATTTTACTTGTTTTTTGTTCGTTTTTTAATTTTGGTTTTTTTTCTTTTTGTTTCAGCGTCAAACCTGCCGTTTTTGATCTCTTCCTGACGATCGCTATAGTTGTTTACCTAAGTCTAGTCTACGTAATTTTAACCAATTTCCCTTACATTTATGTAAGCGTTACCAAACTAGTCAGTACAAAGAAAAAAACTTACTAGAAAAGAAAATTCCCTTTTTTTTCGTATTAAGGTAGGGAAAAAAATTTATTTATTTATATTTTCTTGACGAGTTGAGTTCTTTTCGGGGTTTTTATTGCTTTGAATTATGACGTTTTCCTTAATAAACTTGAAAATGGGGGGGAAAAATTATGATTCAAAGCAGAGAAATTGTGTCGACAAAGGACTCAGCCTTTGGGTAAATAGAATAGTAAACTATTCAGTTGTTGATAGTATGCGTCGCAAGTATTATTGAAAAAAAAAAAATTGATCAACGAAGGGTAATTCAGAAGGCACAAGTGCCCGAAATTCGGATTTTTTTTTTTTTTTAGGTTGTAAGGGACACAAAATAAAAGAAAGATAAAAATGGGACTTGATCGTCGAAAATAATACTGATCAAATTATTTTTTACTTTTTCAAGCCCAACGTTTTTTTGTACAGTATAAAAATTCCTTTTTATTTGTTTATATAATAAATGTACTGTTTTTCAAAATACTTAGGAAAAAAAATTCTTATTTAGATTTATGTAGTTTGTGTGCACTGTTGAATGATATCGTGCAGCAAAAGTGAAAAAAAAGAGGTAAAAGTGAAAGTGAATGTGCGGTTTTAAAAATTTTGCCGGCTAAGCACGAGATTTTTATTGATATTTTATTTTTGAGGGGAGGACAAATCAGCCAATTTTTTTTTTTTCGAGTAAGTAAAGTGGGTGATAAATCGGAGTAATGAAACAGGCATTAACTGGCCCAAAGATTTTGCAAGTTTTTTTTATTTAAGAGATACAAGTTTAAAAAAAAATATTAATCAGGTTTATACAAGTTAACAGAATATCCACTGACGACCAGTAGATAATGCTATTTAGCTATATATGTCGCTTAGGCTTTTTTTTTTTTAAAACTTTTTGTCAAATGAATTTATTTTCTTTAGATGTTTTAAACAATTTTTTTTTAAAAATATTTTTATTGTCAGATAATTGAAAAATTTGGAGGGAGGGGATAAAGGAATCGCAAAGGGTTAAGATAGGATGAATTAAAGGTTAAAGGACGTAATTGTGAGATGGCCTAGTGCCTCTCTTTTTTCGTCGGCCAACTCGTTTTACAAATTAAACAAGAGAAGGGTGCAGGTGCTCCGACTTAAAACATTTTTTTTTAAAAAAAATGACTGATTTCTCAGGCATGTCATAGTGGCATAATTTTTAAAAATTTAATTTTTTTAAAAAAAGTGTTTAAGCATTGTCGTTTACTGGCCAGGACGCCTCTTTACAAGTATTTTCAAAAAAAAAATTGTTTTGAAACGGTCGACTTATTCCCATTTTTTTTTCTCGATAAGCCAGTTTATGCCTGAAATAATTCATTATAACTTTTCTTTTTTCAAGATTTTTCAAGAATGTCGTTTGATACGACTCGATCGAGACATTATTTAATTTAATGGAATAACCAGAGCTGTCGGATTCCATCGGAAAAAGGACGTTTTGATTGCGGCCGGGGCGGAGGTAAGTACATTTTAATTTTTTTTTTTTTTGTGGGCCATTTCGTCGCAAAAAAAGTCCTTTTTTTTAAATATTGAATTGGAAGGTAGAATTGAGTTTAAGCTGAGTTGAATTGAGTTGAGTTAGAATTGAGTTTATATTGAGTTGAAGCCAGAACATACGCCTAATACCAGCATGTCCCCCTGTGGGTAACATGTGGTAGTCATTTAAAATTATTTCCTTCGTTTTGCGATCTGATATTTTTATTTTATCCCGAATGATTGATAGTTTAACATTAAAATTTTTATCTTGTTTGGTTAACCGATTAAGTAAATTAATAAGTGGAGCGCTCTCATTATTTTTCATTATAATTAATTCCGGAATTTTATATTTGTTACAAAGCAGATTCAAATCCCTCGACGATGCACTTAAGGCTAGCGTCGATCGGGAATTTTGAAACGCGACGAAAATAATTTTTCCATATTCGTCATAAATTAAACTATCGTTCATAGTATAGGTACCTATTTCTTTCTTTTTTTTTCAATTTATAAAATTGTTGTTCGGGAATGAATCGCAACTTAAAAAATTCGTCTGGACATTTTAAAATTTCAACAATTCCCGGGTGGCCAATCCGGTCATTGGAAATATTGTTACTATTATTATTATTATTTTACATTTTTTCATCTCCCTTTTACGGGGTATTTTAAATTGGAATTCATGTGGGCCCAGTACCACTGGGCAATCACATAACCCCAGAGCCAGGTGTCGAACCAGTCGAACCCAAGCTCGAGCTTATTTTTGGACTGGGGAATCGACGCTTGATTGTGGATATCCTTTCATCCAGTCTCTTCCCCAACCGCCGAGGAGAGGGGACGTTTGCATTTAAGCGGTCGCCCAATCCCTCCTCTGGTCTTGTCCTATAGCTCTACCCAGGTGATATATAAAAAAAAAGGAAAAAGAGGCCCCTGGGTAGGGGCCTCTTTGAACAATAATAACACCCTGACTGACAATCTCCTTATTACACTTAACTACACTATAACGTTTAAGGTTTTTCATAGCACTTTTCTTACAATCCGGCATGTTTCCAATATCACCACCTCTTGCAGTCCGTCAAGGAGAGTTTCTCCCTTACACCCTGGGACTTTCTTTAATTCTTCCGGTAGTTGTTTGCTTATGGTCCCTTTCGCCCCCATTACTATGGGTATGATCTCCACTTTCGTTTTCCACAGCCTCTCAATTTCTATTTGTAAATCTTTGTATTTTAGCATCTTCTCTGCTTGTTTTTCGGCTATATTCTCATCATTTGGTACTGAGACTTCTATTAGTGTGCTCTTCGACGCGTCTTTATATTTTATTACTATATCTGGTTTGTTAGCCTTGATCTCTCTATCCGTGTGTATTTGCGCATTGTACAGTATAACCACGTCCTCGTTGCTCACTACTTCCTTGAGTTGATGTTGGCACCATTTCTTACTCGTCTCGATTCCGAGTTGGTTGCAGATCATAAAATGGAGTCTAGAGCATATTCTGTCATGCCTGCTTATAGACTCCCTCCTCGCCTAATTATTATTATTATTATTATTATTGCTTACATCGGCATTTATCTGAATTTTTTTGAGTTCGCGATCTTGTCATCACATTTACGAACTCGCTTACGGCGTCATTTAAACTTTTTAATTCGTCGGATGTGATTGAAATACGAGACAGTGCGTCAGCTGTGACATTCGTACTACCTTTTTCATATTCTACAGTATAATCGTATTCTTCTAAAGTTAAATGGAATTTTATTAAACGACTACATGGGTTGACCATGTCGAATAGATAAACTAAAGGGCGATGATCCGTCAAAATCTTAAATTTTCTTCCATATAAATAGGGTCTGAAATATTTTACAGCCCAAACAATTGCTAATAATTCTTTTTCTATTGTACTATGATTCAACTCGTGCTTTATTAAGGGAACGACTAGCAAAAGCAATTGGTTTATTGTTACTATTTGATAGAACTGCACCGAGACCGTACCCGCTGGCATCCGTTCGAAGCGAAAAAACATTATTAGGACTGAAATCGGGATAATCTAAGAGCGAATGAGAGATCAAAGAATTTTTAAGACTTTCAAACGCTGCCTGACAGGCTTTATCCCATACAAACTCTACATTTTTTTCTGTAATCTGTTTAACGGTGCGCCAATATGTGCGAAATTTTTGATGATGGTCCATAGAACTGTCTCCCTTCGGTTGAACGTCGGTTGAACGGCGATAATAATTTGCGAAAGCAACGAAACGTTTAGCACTTGCTTTATCTATTGGAATAAGGAATTCTTTAATTGCCTTTATTTTCGATGGGTCCGGGGAGACTCCATTTGCCGAAATAACATGACCAAGATACGAGATATCCTTTTTTAGAAATTCACATTTTCGAGGATTTAATTTTAAATTTACTTTCCGCAATATTTCTAGAATTTTTACGAGATTTCTATTATGATTTTGAAGCGACTGACCAAAAACTATCAAATCATCCAAATAAACCATGGTTATTGGATGGAAATGGAGTGGTAATCAACCATGGTTGATCTTGGAAACTGGATTCTAGGTCGACAAGCTTCGGCTACATTTCAAACGAAACTTCATTTCCACTTTTCCGTCATGTGGTTTTTTTTTTTTTTCTTTTTTTGTTCTGGAATCAAATTAATTTTCCAAACATTCATATAATATATGAGTGTGAATATTTAGAAACAATGCCATTATATTATAATGACATTGTTTCTAAATTTATTGTGTACTGAACGAGAAAGTTTCAGTTTTCCTTTTGATGTTTTCTTTGTGATTTTTCTTCTTTTGAAGGCTCCGAAAGGAGATCATTTTTTAAATTCTTGCAGGACTGGTGGCGGATCGTACGATCACAACCCTGATTGCATTTTATTTTTATTTTTAATATTTTAAAAAACAAATTAATTAAGAAAAAAAAAGGGATTTTCTCTTTTTCGTGATTTATGAGGTACCGGTATCGCGGTCCGAGCAAGGGAATGAGTAAGGCGTTGGTTACATTACTCGAAAATTTTTGTTCGAAGAGTTTCAAAAATTTTTTCTCGATGAAAGTGTTTACACTTTCCGAACATGTTCGAAAAGTTTCGATGATGTTCGAAATGTTTGATGATGTTTGACGTTATTTTTGGGGTGGTATTATATTAATATGGGTACTCGGCCGATGATATATGTATTTTCCCATTATTTAAAAAATATAATAAAACCCCAAAAGTAACGTCAAACATCATCAAACATCATCAAACATATCGAACATCATCGAAACTTTTCGAACATATGTTCGAAAAGTGTAAACACTTTCATCGAGAAAAAATTTTTGAAACTCTTCGAACAAAAATTTTCGAGTAATGTAACCAACGCCTAAAAGATTAACAGGTCGTTCACAACGTCTGGCACTCGCTCGGTAGTTTTGGTTGTAAGATTTACAATTTGATGCTTTTTAAGGTCGTCATGATACAGGGCTAAGCCCTTATCTAATAAATAACCGTACTTCCACTTTAAATGATGATATCTATATATAGCCTTTTTTGATTAGTAATGCACTGACTGTCAGAGTGTCTTAAGTCAAATTTTTTTTACCACAGTTGGAACTTTGGTTGATTTTCCATCACAGTCCACTTCAAAGATATTGCCAAAGTAGGACTGAAGGACCTCATTAAAAACCCCACTTCCTATCGCAGATTCCTTCTCTAATACCACTAGTGAATCGCTTAAATCGCTTGTAGTATAGGTAGAGAGGTTACCTTTATCGTAGATATTGTAGCTTAAGCTACAATATCTAGGATCAATATCTACAATTCTATATCGACTAATTAGACGATACAGAATTCTGTATACATTCTATCGAATTCTGTCGATACAGAATTCTGTATCGACTAAAAATAAAAACTTATGTCCAAAATTATTGACTAATCCTAAATATATGGTTATCCCTGGTTCCTCCTCATATGTCTGATAGATGTGATGGCAATTTATTTTTGGTATGCCATTCTTCCGCTCTCCCAGTAGTTTTTTTTGAGAGAGCATTATTCGTTTTCCGGAAGTGGAGAACTCTCTCGGTCTTCCGACTCAGCCATATAATACGCTTTTCCGTATCGGCCTTGGTTTCGATTTGTTTGGTCATATCTTCCTCGTTGACTTCCGTCATTATTACTTCTACCTCTATTCCGATCATCTCTATCCTACGGAAGCCCTGAAGGGTCATCAAACTAACTTTTTTTTGCTCACAGTTCCGGAACTGGCAGCAAAAAAACATTAGTTTGATGACCCTTCAGGGCTTCCCTATAACATTGTTTTGGTCGTTTATTTTCATTTTAAATTTAAAACTGCAAGTCCTATGGAATTTTTGTTTTTTTCCAAATATTTTGTCCCCCACACAGTGGTCCTGAACAAAAATATTATTCGACTAAAATGTCAAAAAAAACTGCTAATGAGGCTTTGTTAGGAAACATTAACTACCAAAATCCACTAAAATCAAAATCGTACCTGATTGTCTTCCCCTATTCCCGACAACCCCCCCGGCCCCTCAATTTTTTTTTCAAGGCTTGTTGCATATCAAGGCTTGTTACATATTATATGAAAACCCATTGGAAAACGCTTTAAAATGAGACCTCGCCGAGGTTTATATCTTTTACAGGGACGGAGATATCGTCGTTTCAATAGCCCAAAATTAAGTGTTTAATTTTAGATCTCTCAAACGATAATATCTGATATCTCCGTCCCGGCAAAAGATAAAAACCTCGGCAAAGTCTCATTTGAAAGCATTTCCAATGGGCTTTCATATGATATGCAACAAGCCTTGAAAAAAAATTGAGGGGCCGGGGGGGCTGTGGGGGGTAGGGGAAGACAATCAGGTAAGATTTTGATTTTAGTGGATTTTGGTTGTTAACATGTTTCCTAACAAAGCCTCATTAGCAGTTTTTTTTGACATTTTAGTCGAATAATATTTTTCTTCAGGAGCACTGTGCCCAACTTTCTACATTTTTTAAAACGAGTGAATTTATTTTTATTTTCTCGAGAATTTTTAACATTGATGCGGGTTCTAAATGAACATGTACATCAGATAAGCTTTCTGACAACAGAGGAAATAACGGATACCGAATAATACCTGGTATCATTCGGTATCCGTTATTTCCTCTGTTGTGTTCGTGATTTAATATTTAGTGATAAAAATCCCGTCTGTTTTGACGTTTAACAGAGGGTCCTACTTAAAAATCCTACTAAAGGGTTGTTACTCCGCTTACATTTGTTTCCACAGGTGCTGAGATCTTTCTTGTATTGGCGAGGAATTTTAGAAAAGAGGAGAGAATTTGAGTCCAGAAAAGATATCCCAGTTTGTCTTCGTACTTCTACATTGTCATGAAGATTAGGGTCTTCCAAAAAGAGCGAAACCTCTTTTTATGCATTTTTTAATACCTCTTAAATTGATATTATACATCTATTTAAGACATCTTAAGATATAACTACAATACGTCTTGTAGGTTGGGCAATAACAAAATTAAAACCCTCTTAAAGATCATATTGTTTAAGAGAGAGATAAATAAGACGTATTATATATGCAATTCGTCTTGAGCAAGACGTATTTAATGCATCTAAAAGATAAAACTGTTCTACCTGTGTAAGCCCATGGCGGCACGTTTCCCCGTCATTTTAAAAATCTGAAAAAAATTAATGGTGTTTTATTGCACCAAAAGGAACAAAGTTCGGGGGTGCCCGTATTCGACTTCTTTAATTATTCTAAAGCTACAAATAAGATGCAAATAAAACTTCAAATTTTTTTTGCATTTATAGCCGTAAGCGTATTTTTCACGTCTTCAATATATCTTTAAGAGATTTTACACATGTTTTTAAGAGATTTTGAAAGCAGCAAATAAAATTTTAAAATTCTTATTTATTCTTTCTTGCGTATCAGGCGTTCTGTTGCGAAAGTTATTGAGCTTTTTGTAACAGACGTTATGGGGATTAAAGCAACGCGCCAAGAAAAGCATAATTGCTTTGTTTAAAAAATTTTGGGTCAATAAAGTATTCTGCAGGGAAAACAATTAGAATAAAAAATTTGTGCTTCAAAAAAAAATCAAAATGTCGTTGGGAATAATTTTTTTTTTCTTTTAAATCAGTAAATTTCATGTTAGGAGGAACATTATGGATTCTTCTTTTTTGGTATGATTGTTCCTTTTCCCTTGTTTAAATACTTACCTTCGGTTACTCCAAACTTTTCCGAAACAGCGAAGGGCTTTCCAAAACGCAAATCCAAAATCCGAAATCCGACTGAAAAAAGAAAAGTGCGGATCAATTACAAGACAGAATATGATACATGAATATTGATGTGAAAGGAAAAAAACTTACCTTTAGTTCAATTTCGGATTTGAATTTTTGACGCGACTTTAAATTGACTTTAAATTGTAATACCGGTAAATAAACACAATGTTTTGTTTCACTCTCACTTTTTTTTTCGCTGTTCGAAAAATTTGAATTCATTGTCGAACCTTGTACCAGTTAATCTCATACCGAATTTAGCGTATTTTTTTTCCGTAAAGACTTGTAAATTTTCTTAGTTCTTATTTTCCTCTAATTAAGAGGTCTTCAATATATATTCTAAATGAATTATTAATACATGTTTTCAAAATGATTAGGGGTTTAATTACCTTCTTATAAAGAGGAATTAAAGATATTCTCTTTAAGAACTTCTTAGGAGAGACATCTCACGGTATCTTATTAATGTCTCTCTTAAATCATGCCGACTTTAATTGGAATAATTTTATTTCGCTATTGCCCCACCTAGAAGTTATATTTAAGCAATATCGAAAGACATCTTTAAGATGAGTCTAAGACTTCTATTTCAGTAAAACCATATTAATGCAAAAATAAGACATCTTGAAGACTGGATGTTCTACTTAGGGTAAAAATCGGAAAATTTTCATAAAACAAAAAACTAGCCTCCCTGGTGGAAATTTTGAGATGATCAATGTCGATGCAGCATCGATCCAACCTCGGACGTCCATTCAGAAAGTTAACGCTTTTCAATATCGGTCAAATGAGAATTTAACATGTTTTCAATATTGGCCGTTATTGGAGATCGGATCGATCTTGGCCAAGATTGGCCCGATGGCGATCCGAGGTCGACAAGCGTTACTTTTCAATATCGATACGACATTCCTAAATTTCCACCAGGGAGGATCTTTTTTTTTTTTTTTTTTTTTTTTTTGTCGAAAAATAGTCTATTTCTATCGGAAGTTTTGCGTAGATCACGAATCCAAAGTTTGTTTTCTTATTTTCTCTCTGCTAGAATCCTATTTATAGCAAAAAAATTAGGTGGCAAACATAATAAGCCCATATAGGTTAGGGTGGTTCGAAAATCAACTTTTTTGGAATTTCAAAACTCCTATATCGGGAAAAGTTTCTTTATAGGTAGAGTATCAACCCTGAATTTTTTCAGATTTTTTGAACGGCATCCTGAGGTGTCAAATCGGCCTTGAAATTTTCAAAAAGCTCATAAAAGGGCCGAAGATGAACCTTTTTTTTTTTTTGCATAAAAGACCATCGATTCCTATCGGAAATTTCGCGTAGATTACGAATTTGAAGTCGTAAATTAGTTTTGGTGCACGGTTTTCGAGCCACAGACAAAATACCATAAACAGGTTTTTAGAGCTTTTAAACCCGGCCTGTAGCTCAAAAATTATACACCAAAACTAATTTTCGGCTTCAAATTCGTAATCTACGCGAAATTTCCGATAGGAATCGATGGTCTTTTATGCAAAAAAAAAGGTTCATTTTCGGCCCTTTTATGAGCTTTTTGAAAATTTCAAGGCCGATTTGACGCCTCAGGATGCCGTTCAAAAAATCTGAAAAAATTCAGGGTTGATACTCTACCTATAAAGAAACTTTTCCCGATATAGGAGTTTTGAAATTCCAAAAAAGTTGATTTTCGAACCACCCTAATATAGGTTGCCGCTTATTTTCGGGCTATAGAGCAAAAACCGAGTAGTAGATACAGAAATGCTGTCTTCAGATTCGTGTTCTACTAGAAATTTCCGATGGGAATTGACCATTTTCCGACGAAAAGAAAAAGATCGACTTTACGGGAATTTTCCGATCTTTAAGCTCATTGCGGCACACTTTCCCATCATTTTAAAAATCTGAAAAAATTCAGGGTGTTTACAAGCACCAAAAGGAACGAATTCCGGGGGGGGGGGGGGGGGGTGACGAAATTTGAATTCGAAAACTCGCATTTTTTGGAATAGGCGTTGGTTACATTACACGAAAATTTTTGTTCGAAGAGTATCAAAAATTTTTTCTCGATGAAAGTGCTTACACTTTTCGAACATGTTCGAAAAGTTTGATGATGTTTGACGTTATTTTTGGGGTTGTATTATATTAATATGGGTACTCACTACTCAGCCGATGATATATGTATTTTCCCATTACGTAAAAAATATAATACAACCCCAAAAATGACATCAAACATCATCAAAAATTTCGAACATGTTCGAAAAATGTAAACACTTTCATCGAGAAAAAATTTTTGAAACGCTTCGAACAAAAATTTTCGTGCAATGTAACCAACGCCTTCAACAAGGACACTCGTTGCACAACCTTACAGTGCATCTGATGGGGATGGTTCCAATTAAATCATTTGTAGTTTCTTCTTCAGGCGTTGGTTACATTACTCGAAAATTTTTGTTCGAAGAGTTTCAAAAATTTTTTCTCAATGAAAGTGTTTACACTTTTCGAACATGTTCGAAAAGTTTCGATGATGTTCGAAATGTTTGATGATGTTTTACGTTATTTTCGGGGTTGTATTATATTTTTTACGTAATAAGAAAATACATATATCATCGGCCGAGTACCTATATTAATATAATTCAACCCCAAAAGTAACGTCAAACATCATCAAACATTTCGAACATCATCGAAACTTTTCGAACATGTTTGAAAAGTGTAAACACTTTCATCGAGAAAAAATTTTTGAAACTCTTCGAACAAAAATTTTCGTGTAATGTAACCAACGCCATAGCCTTACGAAGATCGTTTGGGGTGATCTTTTAAAAGTCTCCTTTAATTCATTTTCATTTCCACCAAATTTTTTGATTTTTATATGATTGGAAATCATAGCATCGGTTGAATATAATCGCCATTGAAAAAAAAAAAAAACATCTTGTATCCATGACTACACGGATCAAGTTGTCACGACAAGATAGAATTTATCGACAAAACATATTCGGAAGTTATAAAGAAAGAAAATATACGATCATTAAAAAAAAAAAAAAAGAAAAAAAAGTTAATTAAGAAAATAAGGAAAACGAACTCGGATAATTTTGTTTTATGCCAAGTTTCGCTTAACAGAAAAAAAAACTGAGTTTTATCAAATTAAATTTTGAAAGTTATATGACTGCGTGTCTGAAAGCAATTTATTTTATACAAAATGAAGAATCTGAAGCCACAACTACTGGGACTGTCTCCCAAGAAATTATCAAATGTGTCTCTAACAAGCAGGATGGCGGCGGTGAGTTTATACATTAATTTTTATTATATACCCGAAAATAATATTTTTTTTTTTTGTTTTAATCTTTTTAACAAATCTTATTCGATGAGGAAAAAATGTAGGAAACGTGTTATTGTCACACAATTGTTCGTTCGTCAGTCAGCACTTTTATTATGGCGGCAAGCAAACCCCTATTTTGTTGTTTTTCATTATTTTTTTTTTTTATTTACTTAATTTTTTTTAATAAGTGAATGAAAGAAAAAACGGTGCTACCGGTGACGATTTATATTTCAAAAATTTTAATTTGATTCGATAATTGCCGATGTCGTGAATGAAGTGTAAAAAGTTTTACGGAAGTTGTTGCTTAGTTTTTAAAGGCAATAAATTAACGAAAGCTTCGTCGTAATTTATAAATGCGAAGGGGCTTTTAGCGTGTTTGAAATTGAATTCGAATTGGATTTTGTTTCTTTGTTGTTTTGTGTAAATTGAAAGTAGGAATCGTTCGGAAAATTGTAGATGAGGATCAAGGATGAGCGTGAGGAGGATTGTTGTTAGAGCAATAATTGGGTGATTTTTTAAAGGAAAAAAAACTTGGGAGATTAAACTCGTATTGCATTAGGATTGGTTTTGGTTGTAGCAAAAAATTATTGAAAGGTTTTGAATGTAACTAAAGAGTAGAGCCTTGTCGAAGAAACTTTCATTTTTCTTTTTTTTCTAAACGACTAGGATTGGTATTGTGCTAAGAAGTTGAATTGAATTGATTTAAGATTCAAGAATTTTATGATGGGTTTAAGCTTTGATAGACGATGTTGATTGGACCGATATAATTAATAGATTAACTCGATGATCTTTATGATTGTAATAAGGTATACATGTGTTTACTTTTTGATTTCACGATAATAGTTTTACGTGCAAATCTAAAGCTTTGGCAGCTTGGCCTCCTGGTTACGAGCGCTAAATCTCGTGAAGCTGCTGTGCAACTGCTTTCGTCTTCACGAAAGGACGAAAATCGGTTTATTATACTCCCTCCGTTCCAAATTAATAGTTACATTTCTTTTGATTGCTCGGCGTTTCTGACTCTTTTGACTGAAGCCCAAAGTAATGGTGTCACTTGACGTACCTACACGAACACTTTTTTACACCACCCCCCAACCGTCCCCCCAGGTCCCCCCCTTGGAAAAAAAAATGATTTAATATACGACAAAAAATGGACCTTCCGGAGAATTTTCGCTCCGCTTCGCAGAGAAAGCGGAAAAATGAAACCATGGGTGGAAATGATAAAGCTTATGACCCAAAACAATATCCCACGGTCATAAAATTTTTTCCGATCGTTCCTCCCTGGGAAAGTGGGGGGCAATATCGAAGGGGGGTGAATTTTTAAAAATTGTTGGATCGTCACGAAATTTGGGGTACGGGGGTTTTAAGGGTCGCTGATTTCGATTCTGAAGTCAGATTTCAAAAATTCAAGATGGCGGATCCAATATGGCGGACATATTTTTCCAAAATCGAATTATTTTGGCCAAAGTTTGTTTAGGGGGGTTATTTGGGTCGCTGATTTCGATTCCGAAATCAGATTTCAAAAATTCAAGATGGCCGATCCAATATGGCGGACATATTTTAACAAAAACGAATTATTTCGCCAAAGTTTGTTTATGGGGGTTATCGGGGTCGCTGATTTTGATTCCGAAGTCAGATTTTGAAAATTCAGTATGGCGGACGCAATATGGGAACTTACATAATCTTGACTTTTAATTTTTTATAAGTGCGGAGCCTTAAAAATGATATGAGCTTCCATTTTGCGTCCGCCATATTGAATTTTCAAAATCTGACTTCGGAATCAAAATCAGCGACCCCGATAGGTACGTCAAGTGACACCATTACTTTGGGCTTCAGTCAAAAGAGTCAGAAACGCCGAGCAATCAAAAGAAATGTAACTATTAATTTGGAACGGAGGGAGTACATGATTTTGAATGGACTGAAACCGGTCGCTTTGTTTTTGCAGGATCGTAAGACTGACAGCTCATATGGCATGAGTTTTGTCCAATCAGCGGTTTTGTGTTCAGCAATTAAATTCCTGAGAAATGCCTTTGCAGAGCCTACTCCAAGTTCAGCTAATGTGCTTCCTTGGGGTTAGTCTACTAGAGGGCTGAACTTGTATTCTATTTTTTGACAAAATTGACGGTATTCATCGCTTTTAAAACACGTTCTGTTTTGTTTTGAATAAATAAAGGAATAAAAAAGACCACATTTTATATAGTGAGAAAACAATGACTGATTATATTTGGCTATTTTTCTTTTTTATAACCTTTACAAATTGCTGAATTGACGTTAAATTGCTGAATTGATTTTAAATTGTTGAATTGTTGAATTTGATGAATGGGATTTATCGAGATGTATGAAAATTGTATAAGTCTATGAAATTTGATATTTCCGTTATAGGGTGGGTAAGAACCGAACACGTTCCGGAGTCTCATATCAGTTTCTTGCATAGACCATGGCGTGGTATGATTTTTGTCATAAACACTGATATCAGGGTATCAGCCGTGATATCTGGTGTTGTAATTAGCTCTGGCCATCTGGAGATCCTGCATTCAAAAATAATTAAATAATTGCATATTGGTCGTTATTTGTTTGATTTAGAGTTCGAATTGGACCCAGACATTCCACTTTGACCTCTTCCCACGTAGATGATGGTGGAGGGTTGCAATTTCATGGGAGGTCTAATGAGCTGTTTATTGGGTTTAGAGGTAAAAAGAAGGATAAGATATAATCATACAAAAAAAAAAAAAATAGAATTTATTTTAAAACAAAAGAAAAAAGAAAATTTCACATAAGCCATTTCCTTAAACAGGTACACGCAATTCCCGCAGTATGAGCGACATTGCATACATACCTATGACACCGCAAGCATTATGCGATGTCAAATAGCCACCATAAAGGCATGGAGTTGGCTCATGCAAAATTATATATACATATCAAAAAAAAAAAAAAAAAAAAAAAAAAAAAAATTTTTGCATTAGTACCAAAAGAAAAACAAAATGAGAGAATTGTTGCATCTAAAATGTTACAATCCTGAAAGGAGTTCGAACTGTAAGGGACGAACTCAAGTATATTAGCGGACGCCTAAAAACTGAGGAGGAGGCATTTTGTCATATGCGTCAAACAAACAAAATGCGTACGTGGAAAACAATGCGGCCGTCGCCTCCATCGAAGCCTTTCATAACAATCAGCTGTACAAAAAAAGAAAAAAAAAAAAAAACAGAAAAGGAGCAAAATAAACACGACAAGAAAATAAATACGTGTCCTTACCGCCCATCAATAAAATCCCTTTATCCTCCGGCAGCAGACTACCATGCGATTCTTCATCGATTTTGGCGAAAAGAGCCCGCATAATGCGGACTTTTAAGTACGGCCTCTCGTAGAAGCCGATGGAGACGTATCGCAGATAGCTACCTAGAAGGCCGAACATCAGCCTAAAACCCCCCGCGTGGCCCCCGGTTCCGCGCAGCAGCAGCTGCGACACCCAAAACCGGGTAGCGCATAACCCGCGGAGACGCTTGGTGAAATCGTTTTCACCGGGCGTCATTCTACAAAAAAAGTATAAAATAAAAACATACACAAAACACACTTCTGATATACGAGAGATTATTCCGTCCGCTCCTTCCAGATCTATGGCGTTGTCTCTGACGACGTAGACTGGTCCCCAGATGTATTCGTCGTCTAATATGAATGGCATGTCAATTTTTCCGATTATGTCTATTGGATGGGCTGTTACTCCTGTTAATTCTTTTGTTTGCTGTTTTATTTTCCTCAAGTATTAAAAAAAAAAAGAAAATAAGACACAAAAAAATACTTAAAAGCACAGGGCATCAGCCCAATCCATAGGCGCACTACGCATCTGTACAGAATCTGACATCGTTCAATCTCAAGTCAGCAATTCCTTTCGAAATGACAAGTAGTAAAACAACGGACCAGTCATCTACCTGTATTGTCATTTCAAAAATGCAAACTTTGCATGCTGAATTATGGTAAAAAAAAAAAAAATTTCTTTCTTTCTTTCCGAAAATATTTTCTTAGGTATCTTTCGCGGTATCTTCGAGAAGCGGGAGGGAAAGATCCATTGTGATATCTGGGGCCGTGTCCAGATCAATAGTTGCCGGAGGTGCGTATGATGCGGCGGCCGGCGGTGTAACGGTCGTTCCAGGCGGCCGACGCATCGCATCGGAAATAAGTGCTTGCAACTCGTTGTCGTAAGTTTGAGACCAGGTCGAGTCCTGCGACAGCGGGACTGGGAAGGCGTCGGCAAGGAGATCCGCGAGTGACGGGGCGGAGACGCTAGGATGAGCGGGAGCATCAAGGAATGTAAGCAGTTCCTGGAGGTCGTTGAAGAGCGGCGACACCGGGGTAGTGACGGGATCCGTCTGAGTAGCAGAATGAATGGTTTTGATCGGGTCCTGGTTGAGGACGGGAGCCGGTTGAGTAGCAGAACGAATGGTTTGGATGGAGTCCGTCTGGCTGGAACCGGAGTCCGTCGGGGTTACGGCGATGTATGCGCGAAAAGGTTGTAACAAAAATGGCGGGTTTTTGTTACAAAATTATTTCCATTTAATCTTTTATTTTCATATAATTATCTGTCAATATCAAAAGGGCAAGTAAGAAAATAAAAGATTATTCATTTGAATTAATCCAAACAAACACTTTCTTCTAATCTTTTTTGGTCATTGTTTGTTGAAATGGCCTGAAACCGGATGAATTTTCTGGAGTAGACATCTATGCACCCGCGGATCGCTATGCCATATGGTTTAATCTTGTCATATCCGTCAAGGTGCCATAAAGGATGATGATCATGAAAATTGACCGTAGGAATGATCCTGCCACCTCATTTTTCTTTCAAATCGCAAAGCTCTCCATTCCAAACGTTTCAGGTTTTCTTGACGATCCTTTTTTACCAAATCATTCCAAAATACAACCTCATCTGTATTGGAGTGAACGCTTCTTTTGGTCCACAAAATGATATCGATGAAGGAAATGCTTTCTTTTCAAATTCTACGTCAGTTTTATCTCCAGTTTTATTTTGCTCTATTTTTAAAACAACTTCTTGCACAGCATTAGTGATGCATCCCTATGCATCCCTATGCATCCCTATTATGAATGCATCCCTAAAAAACGGAGCTCCGTTTCTTTTTTTCTCTTGTATACAGTAAATTCGGTTGCCTTTTTTTATTTTAAAATTCAGTTTAAACCATGCGAGTGGTCTACGAGAATAGCTCTCTAGTCGAGTTTATAAATTGAGACTCTTTGCAAGGCGGGAATCTCGAAAGTCTCACAGTGGTCCGGAAAAAAAATAAATGGCCAAAACTCATTAATTCCCAAGTCTTTGTTAAACTTAGAATGAAGGTGAGGGTGTCAAAAGCTTCGATATTTTGTGCAATTAAAAACCTGCTGCCCGTGCCCCAAAATTCAAAATGGCGGACATAATATGGAAGCAAAAATTTTAAATTATGAATGAAATTTAGTGAATATTTATTTTTAGGTATTTTTGTGGCTGCTGATTTCATATCTGGAATAATTGTTCTGAAATTCAAGATGGCGGATTTAGTATGGCGACAAATTTAAAAAAAATTTAAGTTAAATTTTCATGAAAATTTGTTCCAAGGTGTTTTCGAGGTCGCTGATCTCGAATCCCTTAATCGTTTTCTAAAATGTTTTTAAAGGTCTCCACAAATCGAAAAAAATTAATTTACTCGTTGTATGTTCGAAATTCAAAAAAACGGTTTATGGATTCGAGATCAGCGACCTCGAAAACCCCTTAGTACAAATTTTTCAATTTTTCAAATTGCTAGGATGATGGTTTCGGGTGGTCTTAGGATTGGTGACAGGATTCCTTTTTTTAGTAGGCGATACGCTTCGACATATTCTGTAAGCATTTTAGTAAAATGTTGGATTTCGTATTGTAATGATTTAGCTGTAAAAAGGAATTGCATCTTTATCTCGGTTTGATTTAGAGCTGAAATGATCGAGGATTCTGAGGATTGGATACGGACCGACATGTAGGATGTGATGTTTTGTAAGTGGGCTATTTTGGCTTCGTTAATAAGGGAACGTTCGTTAGTATTGTTTAGTAGGGTTAGGTTTTCTAGGATATCGATACTTGCCTGTTCTTTTTGTTGCTCCATTTCGTCTACCCGTTGAATTAGATTTTGCAAGTCGGCATCCTTGACTACTCCGACAGTGTATTTGAGGATGGTACTGCGGAAGTCGATTATTTGCATCGCTTGATCTTCGATGCCGTGCTCAGTTGTAGAGATCCTATGCGTATTTAAATATTGGATGATACTTTGGAAATGTTCATGGGCTCCTAATATTTTTGAAAAATCGATTCGCTGACTCAGTGTCCAGAAATTCCGGACATCTGAAGCCAGCGATATATTGTGAAAAATTGCTCCTTTTTTAATCCTGAATCCTGAGATGAATACAGGAATTAATATAAACATAAAATTGAAATTCTGAAATCAAATGTAAAAGTTAGTAAAACGAATGGAAAAAAAATTTTATTTATTTATTTTCTGTCAGTATTTTAACTTTAATTTTATTTATTTTGGCTGTCGAGTCTGTCGACTTTGGACTTGACAGCAACATGATTTTCCGTCCTTACTCCATGTAAGGTGCAATAAACCTTGCGTCTTTGGAATAATTTTGATCATATTAAATCATTTAGATTTTTAACGAGGCGGAAAAAAAAATGTTTATTTTGCATCATGCATTTTGCCGTGTTTAATTCCCCGCTTGTTGATTTTCGAATAAGCAAACTTAGCGAATTTTTCGATTAATAATAAACTAATTTTTATAACGATACGCTAAGATCTTTTTTTTTTTTTTTTTTTTTTTTTTTATTTTTTGTCTTATGAAGAACTTAATGGGGATTTCCGACGCAAAATTATTCCGCTAGAGGCTCTGGATGTCTTTAACGGTTCGTAGATTGATTGGATAACTTTCTTTTGTTTTAATAAATGTTGACATCCAATAAAATTAAAAACCGTTAAAGACATCCAGCGCCTCTAGCGGAATAATTTTGCGTCGGAAATCCCCATTAGGTTCTTAATTCTACATTATATTAATTGTAATGAAATAACTTAAGAACGATCGGTTTCTATTTACAAAGTCGAATCTTTTTGTCCCGGTCGGGGATTATTTTTATTTTTAACGATTAATGCGCGATAAAAAAAAATATATTCTCATATATTTTTTTTTATCGCGCATTAATCGTTAATAACTAGGGTTATGTTAATAATGAACATAACTAGGGTTATGTTAATAATGAACATAACTAGGGTTATGTTAATAATGATAATAGTTTTATCCAGTTAATGGGCAAAATCTGTTTTGCATTCCTATCCAGCTCCACTAAATATTTTTCTTTGAAGGCAACTTTAAATTAGCTGCAAAAAGAATGTAATCAACCTTCTCTTGGCCATTACCGAATAATTTTTTGTCAGCTAGTTTGTAAAATTTTTTAATCAGATTTATTTATTTTTTTAAAACGTTACGAACCAATAACATAAATATCGTAAAAAAGCACACTGAAAATGATTTTTGAAAGCAATATGAAAGAATTAATTAATTTTTTCTTGATGAAAAAAAAGTTGACCTTTGATGCTACTAAGAATTGTGGAATTTGCTTGGTTAATCGCTGTTTTTCCCCTTTTTTTAAAGGTTTGATTTACTTCGATATTTTGGTTTTTAATTGCCCAAAATATCGAAGCTTTTGACACCTTCGCCTTCTTTCAAAGTTTCACACAGACTTGGGAATGAGTTTTGGCCATTTTTTTTCCGGACCACTGTGAGTCTTGAAATTCAAAACTCATGACGGGACAAAAAATGTTTTTGGAAATTTTTAATCCTTTACATAAAAGAGGTAAAAAACTAAAATTTTCGTGAAATCTTGGAAAAGTCTTGCGTGCATCACACTATTCAGAGTCAAAAAAGTCGCTTTCCAAGACGTTTGGGTTCACCCATGTCACATGCCCCTTCTCCATTGTGGCTCAAAATTAATTTTCTAGAATTAATTTTCAACATTTCCGGAAGTACTATGCTTTAGTTATTCTATGAATTTTCGATTATGGATTAAGAATAAAAAAAAGACAGGAAAAATGACCGATTCCATTTTTAAATCTTGGTTTAGAAATCCATAGAATAACTAAAGCACAGTACTTCCGGAAATTTTGAAAATTAATTCTAGAAAATTAATTTTGAGCGATAATGTAGAAGCGGCAACAGTGACTTCGAAAAAATCAGGAATAGTTTCGTCTTTTGAAGAGTGATTTAACTCTTGAGAGTTAATTTGTCTTGGTTCTGGCATTCTGGAAACTGTCGCGCTTGGTTCCGTTTTTTTTTATGTTCCACGGGTTATAGCTAAGCAGAATTTCGTATCTTGCAATCCCTGCCTTTTAAAATTTTTGAAAATGTAATTTATTAAACAGCTGCACCTTTTAAAATTTTCCACGAGTAATCATCAGCATAATCTATCATAAATCAGCATAAATATCGCCATTTATTATCACAAAGCAAAAAAGTTCGGTTCCTTTACTCAATCTTGAGTTGGATCCTGCGGCGTCGAAACATTTGATTTGATAATACTAAAAATTAGGTAATTATTACTGAGCGTTATTAGTAATTACGAAAGCATAGTAATATTTACTAAATTTTCGGTTTAACAATTCAAATGTTTAGACGTCATAGGACCCAAATCAACGTTGAGTAGTGGAAACCGAACTTTTTTCTCCGAGACATCAAATGGCAATATTTTTGCTGATTTATGATAGATTCTGCTGATGACTGACTACCCCTGGACAATTTTAAAAAATATAGCTGTTTAATAAATGTCGACTAAAAAACCAAATAGTAACAACACATCTTTTTAATTAAAAAATTTCGAAATCAGTAAAAAATTAGAAAGCTTTTTGTTTTTCCAAAATGCAAATGATCCGAAATCATCTTTGATTTTCACTTCTGAATTTTTGTTTCCAGACTCTGTACCTGTTTTGACAGTTCAGAATCTTCTTTTTTCTTTTTCGAAAGCAGAATTTAGTATCATTTGAGCGACTTTAATCTGCCCTAGGTGTTCCAATGATCTGACATTTGGTCTGATGTTAGTGCTACGTGAAGTTATTATCAGACTGATAATAACTTTTTAGAAAACTTGGGACGTTTTTTTAGAAAACTTGGGACGTTTTTTAAGCCAAAAAAAAAAAAAAAAAAAAATTATTTTTTGTCACCTTGAGGTTTTTGCATTGGCCTTAAAATCTCCAAAAAGCTCACACAAGATTATGGGTTTTTTGGGCATTTTAAGACCAGTACGACACCTCAAGATGTTCTTCGAAAAATTTGAAAAAAGTCAGGGTTGGTGCTCTACCTACACGGGAAAAAAAGTTCGGTTCCTGTTACTGAATGTTAAGTTGGGCCTTGTGACGTCTAAACATTTGAGTTGATAGTACTAAAAATTAGTTAATTATTATTAATCATTACGAAAGCGTACAAATAGTTACTAAATTTTCGGTATTATCAACTCAAATGTTTAGACGTCACAGGACCCAACTCAACTTTGAGTAGCAGGAACCGAGCTTTTTTCTCCGTGTATAAAGAAACTTTTACCTATGTAGGAGTTTTGACATTCAAAAAAAGTTGATTTTCGAACCGCCCTAATAAACATTCACTTCATTATGCCATAACGATCCTGGAACTTTTACGCTAGAGCCCCTGTGCCTACATTCTCCTGATGCTCCTTTCTTCAGGCATCGAAGAATCCTTACAAATTTCTAGAAAATTTGACTCTGCTCTTAAAATATGATTAATAGCCCATTTCTCGCAATTTATAGCCCATAAAAAAAGGAGAATACCATCTTCATGATATTTAAATCATTTTTTGTACATTTACGGTTACATGCATCCCAAATTTAAGCGATTAAACAACAGACCCCCCCTTCCATCGGATAAAGCGCAAAGGATGAATAGTAATTACGCGTGACAACCTCCACTATTCACCGCGCTTTCCCCGAAAGCAAAAACTTAACCTTTTAAACTTTTCAGCAGTTTGAATAGGAAAGCTCGGTAGTGATGGAAGCGCGTCAGTTACTAATGACTTCAAAACATAAATTCGAGCGATAACTATTATCGAATTCATTAAATTAATTTTTTTTCTTTTTCTTAATGAAATCTTTAGATTGTCATTCGTGATGAAATCATTAAGAATTCGTGTTTGCAAATAATTATCTCGGATTTTTTTTTTCTAAAGCCCCCCCAAAAAAAAGTGAATTAAAGTGATTAATTATATAGTTTAGCAACATGGAAAGGGTATGGAGTTAAAAAAAAAAAAAATTATGTCAAATTAGCAGAGAAATGATTTTTTTTTAAAAATAGTTTCCAAAATTTTAATTTAGTTAATTAGATTAATTGTTCTAGGTTTTTGTTTTTCAATTAGAAAATTCGAATTTGAAAATTTTTTGTGTTTTCTTATGTTTTTATGAGGAAACGGGGTTTCCGGATGCGACCTTGCCCTTAACTTTCGATTAAATCGCATACAATAAATTATTTCGCAAAAAGCAGTTTTCCCATTCAACTTCAATATAGTTTTTTAAAATATTACCATAAAACCCAGGTGAATCCCGGATTTTGATGGGGAAGGAAAAGCATCCTAAAATATTTGAGAAATGATTCTTTTTTTAAATTTTTTTTTTCCTTAAAATTCTTTTTAGGAAACTGGTAGCACCAGAAGTAGTAAAAAAACTAAAAAAAAGAATTTATTTGTTTCGAAAATGCATAAAGTTCGTATTGTTAATCGTTGTGTGAGTGAATTCAAGGATAGGAACACGACTAAGGTTAAACATACTGCGACGCCAGGGAGTGCTGACTCTGAGGTATGATTTCCATTTTTTTTTTCTCCCGAAAAAATAAAAACGAAGTTTTGCGGTTCCTTCCGTAATTACATCCGGAAATTGTTGTTTTAAGTGAAAAATTTAAAAATAGGCACCACGCGATGCATTTTTTTTTTAAAAGTAAATGTCGTTGGAAAGTTTTACGTGACACTTTTCATTTCGTTTTTTTTTTTTTTTTTTTTTCCTTCCTTTTTTTTGAAATTTTAGAGTTTGGACTACTTGAAATCGCATGCTAAAACGTTTTTTGTGGTCAGGGGCCCGAAGCCTATGCCGGTGCTGGTGCCGATTCCAGCCGCGGCTGGATAAAGGCTTTGGTCGGTGCCGGTGCTGGTGCCAGTCTAGATAATTTGTTTTAAACTTGGCGGATTTGATATTATGACCCGATGGCAATGCTAAATATAATTGAAGCGGCGATTATCGTAATAAGTGTGGTAACGGGTTTGAGAATAAGATAAATGAGTAAAATAAACGTCAGAAAATCTAGGAAATCAAAAGTGTATTTAAACCCTTAGTTACTTCTATATCGACACATACACTTGAACGGACTGCGATGAAGGTACCCCAAGCTCGATGTCAGCTGCAGGCCCGGAATGCAGGCTCAGGCTGCAGTGACAACGAGCTCAAGGTAACCGCGGTTTCGGTTGATGAAGAAAACAAATATCTATAGATATTTGAAACTGTTGGATATGAGTGAAACTCATATACCACACAAGTTTCTTTTAAAGAAAGTACCTCGTTCCTTTTAAATAATTGTGAGTTGGGATGTGGAGCTTTTTTTAAAAATTAATACTAATTATTTGCTTAACATGTTTCGTTTTTTTTTATTAAAAACCTAATCAGAAGCCTATAAATAACATAAAAATAAAACAATCGAATTAAATAAACATGGACGTGAGGTGCACAAGTGTTTCTATTCTTTCCTCGCACACTGACAAAACGCAGGAGTAAATCTAACTAAATATATTAGTGGAAAATGGGTTAACTAATAATATTAGTTAGCCAAACTATTTTTTTATTGTCTTCAGAAGTTCATATTTAGGTCCTCTGAGGAAATGACCGAAGTATTCCCACCTACGTCGTTTTACAATTTGCAAAATTTCTCTCTCCTTATGAAATCTTCGTAAAAATAGTCTAGTCTTGAGAAATTTAAAAAAAAAAAATTTGTTTAGTTGAAATGAGAAATTATTTATTTTGCTCAGTGCTGACTTCTAGTCTTCAGAATATTGTTCCTCTGCTCTGACATACATTAGTAATGCTTTTTTTTAGGTCCTCAGCAATGGCAAGACCATTATGCTTTCTTCATAGATTCATTTTTCATCATGCATTTGTCGAAAGCGTATTGTAGAGTTTGGTACTGGGTCACATTCACACAAAACGCTCTGAATGTTCCTCGCCCCTCCATATCAAACTAATTATTTCTCGTTTATTCTTATCAGGGGGTAGCTGCTATCAGCAAAAAACCTCTGTCAAAATCCAATTTGCTAAAGGATGGGACGGACGGAGGAGGAGACGAATGGGGTAAAGGAAAGCAGCCTTTGTTGAGACCAGATGACCAACTGGTTCTTCAAGAATCGGTAATATATTTATTTGTATAATTTCTCTGCACTTATTGTTTTTTATTGTCATACATTAAGTAGCACATGAATGAGAACATTTTTATATTTCTATTTTATGTCCTCTATACGGAATATCGGAAAATAGAAGTCCCGCCCTGTGCCAAATTTATGAGAACCACTTCCGCCAAGCTGCGAATTTGTTAAAAATCTTAATTTGAAAATAACGGCTGTTGGAAGAGAGCTAAGTAAGTCGATCAAGATCTAATCTCTCGCAATCGCGAAGTTACGTAAATATGCACCTAGCGCTTTGTGGGAGTTCTCTATACTCCCCAGAGTCTCGTGATGGTACGCTGTTGAGTCTAACTAATAACTGGTAAATTTAACCTAAGTACTATTTGGTGATATTTAAGGCCTATATCACCATATCTCCCTTCCAAAGAAAAACATTTTTACAATTTTTTGAAAAAATTTTCACTACATATACTTAAGGGCAATCTTCACTTGATTACGTTCACTTCATTACGTATTTCTATCAATCTCTGGTTGTTTAAGCAACAATGCGAATTCTTCTAATTCGGAAGTAGTTAATAGTTTTGTGTCAATACCTTTACGCGATTCATTAATTTGCTTAATAAGTCCATTTACTTCCCTTGCTTTTTCGCATGAAAGAAAAATCATAGCTTCGGTTGATATAAAACAAATATCGACCGATATTTCGAATCGTGGGATATGAGTGAAACTCAAACACCACAATATCTTAACAAGGACAAGTTAAGCAAGGACTTAAAAAATTTCTTGTAAATTTTGTTTAACTTTTTTTTTAATTTTCGCCGTTTTTTAAATATCCTTTTTTTTTTTAATCTTGAAGTTAGACTACATGAAAAAAAAACATTTTCTTAACAAAATCACCGTTAATTTTATACATTTCAAGCTTATGGCAAATAAAAAAAAAAAAAGTTATTAGTCAGTGAGCGGAATCTAGAACCAGATTGCGATTTGACGGATTAAACAATATTACCTTTTTCTTTAATTTATCTGATTGTTTTTCTGTTGATAGAAGGATGAATGACCGACCGAAAATGATAGCTCAATTTTCGGAATTAGTAGCTCATATTTTTAAAATCAAATTATGTATTCTTGTAATAAGGTGGTCGAAATAATGAACTATACTCTTCGGAAGCTGGAAACTCTATGCTATATTCGTCACATAAAGATACAGTAATACAGATATGTGCCTGCTGAATCAACGAGTGGGGACCGTGAGATCCGCTAAGTCAGTGTTTCACGCTCCCCGTCTCGGTGACGATATAGCTTCAGGACCGGATCCGGGTTTCGGATCGATCCTGGTTTTCGCCTTTAGGCGTACCACTTGTTAACCTCTTTTTGACCACTAAGGGCCAGTTCCACCAACACTGGTGTTTTTAATTGAGCAAAGTTACAAAAAAAAAAAGGTAAATGTTTGTTCATTTAGAGGGGATTTTGATATCTTCACCGGGAACTTTGATATCTTCGTTTCAAACTGTACCGGTGAGACGTCTCACCGGCACCGGTATACCGGTCTACCGGTCTACCGGTACCGGTATAATTAAAATGCTAGTTCTATCAGGTTAATTATCGCAATAATAGATGTTTGTCAATTGAAAATGCTTACCCATGATAAATTTTATTTGTGCACGTATACACGTTGATTAAACTTCAATAAGAGATTAAAGATGGCGATAAATTATCGCGATATTTTTTTCGAAGTTTCGATGGAACTGTCAATGTTGACCACATTATTTTCACCATTGTTTTCCGAACTTTTTGTACTCGACTACCCCATGGTTGGGCTAAAACTTGAAACCGCATAGGAATAAATATGAAAAAGAAAGAAGACCGTTTTTCTAAAGAAAAAAAGCAAAATGACTCGTCGTTGCGCGTTGTAAAGGAGCAATATGAAAAAGAATGTTTATGTTTACCTTTCGAAGAAGCATTTGCATATTGCTCCTTTACAACGCGCAACGACGGACTGTTCTATTTAGGCTTTCATTTACTTTTTATACATTTACAATTATTGCTGATTGATAGTTTTTCTTGAATGGGAATCAATGAGAATCAATGAGATTAGAAAAAAAAAATGGATTGTGTACTTGCATTTCTATCATTAGAATCGGATTGACGCCCTTGGTACGAAAAGTATTTACTTGATAATATACCTTACAACTCATGTTTTTTTGCAATTATTTTTGCTAGGAATTAAAAGAAGAAATAACTAGAACGCTTACCACAGCCAATCCTCAGGCTTCCAAAAATTTAGTAGAATACAGCTACCGAAAAGGAGCTTTCATTCCGAAGCCGCAGCCGTCAACAACCGTGGTTTTGGTTCATTTGGAAGGTTGCGCTATTTTGAAAGACACACCTGAAGCTCAAGCTCAAATCGCTGCTGGTGATTGGGGAGGTAATTAAGTAGAGAGTTACTTAAAATTATTTGCTTTTATCGCACCGCACCCTAGTGCTCTTTCATTGTAGTCGCTAATCACTAATCAATAAAAGACGATCTAAACTCGGTGCAGGTTCAATCGAGAGAGAGAGAGAGTAATCGATTGATTGGTGTAGTTAGCGAGAAAGTCTCGTATAAACGGTTTTGAGATCTGCTAGTGGTTAACGGAATTGTAAGAATTAATGTAAGTTTTTTGGTAACGGGTGATGAGCAAAAGCAATGAATAAAAAGTAAACGTCAGAAGAATCTAGAAAATTACAATGTATATAACCAATGTATATATCTTGAACAATGTGTATAACCCCTTTAAGCCCTTCTGTCTCTGAACACACACATGAAGGGAATGGTGAAGGTACCCCGAGCTCGATGTCAGCTGCAGGCCCGGAATGCAGGCTCAGGCTGCAGGCCGCAGTGACAACAAGCTCATGGTAACCGCGGTTTCGGTTGATAAAATAAACAAATATCTATTGATATTTGGAATGGTGGGATATGAGTGAAACTCATATACCGCAAATTATTGTTTTGGGCTATGACGTGGCGGATTTTGCATACTTTGTACCAATGGAGTTCAAAGCCTGGTTTCAGCGAGATCTGTAATTGGATGTTGTTTGTCATTGGATGATTGGATGTAGTGGCGGCAAGCATTAGGCTGGCAATTGAACTCGATCTTGATTGATTTTTATATACTAACATTTTCATAACATATCATATCATATCTCCCCCCCTAAAAATCGATCAAGATCGCTTTTTACAGTGCTTTTGGTGTTTTCCGTGTGGCCAATTTCCAAGGTAGTTTTAAAAAAGTTAAACGAGTTGTTGCTCGGTACGGGTTTAAAAAACTCAAAAAAAAAAAAAAAAAAAAAATTTTTTTTGAACGATGGGATTTTAGGAAAGTGCCTACCTTTCACAACACCATTTTAAAAAAAAGGCAGAAGAGCTTTGATAGTTGCACCATATGCAGTATGCACTCATTATTTTCTTTCCTGTTGTGCGCTTGTGGAAGAAATACTCTTCTGTAGATTATCGTTCCTTTATATTAATTCTATTCAATTCTTGATAGAGTTAAATAAATCATGAATTAAATAGAACGTAGAAGGAAAAGAATAATTGTTCCAATTTGTTTTATTAATTAATCCTACACCACCATTTCTGGTGCAATAGGATTCAGTTGTTTTTCTCGACTGGAAGGAGCAGTCGGATGTTTCGGGGATAGCGTCAAAACTCGGAAGGCCGGAGGAGGTTGAAGCTGGCTGCCAAGCAGTCGAGAAATTAATAAGAGGAGGAGGTCCAGCTGTGGATGGAGGCGGAGGAGTTAAAGGCTCGCTCGGAATCGGTGAGAAAGAATCGGAGGAGTTATGAGCGCATCGAGGTCATTGAGAACGTCCTTGAGGATGTCTGGTGACAGATCGAAAAAAGGGGATAGAATCGGGCTGGAAGCCACGACCGGAGCTGCTGAGGAGGAAGTCGCAGTAGAATCGGCGGTAGTTGAAAATGACAGAGTCGCTGAGGCTGTCGAACTGGCAGGGGCGGACGGTATGATGTAGCGAGGAGTAAGGACTCCAGGTGGAGGCGGTATTGTAGCTACATCCGGATACGGCTTGGGGAGATTGTGCATTTGGTATAAGAAGTTGGATAACGCTTTGATATAAAAGGTGGCCGATTTGAAGACGTTGACCGTGATCTGTTGTCTTTGGTACGACCTGCACAAATGACACAAAATCGGCAAAATCTGTGGTCGTAAACACGATCTTGCGGGCTATGAATTTAAAAAAATTTTTAATTGATATTTCACGAAACAGTGTTCTAAAATAAAATAAAAATTTATTTTATCTCATTGCGAAGCTTTAAAAAAACAATTTCGAAGGTAAAACCCACTGCTGCTCACCGCTTGGTGAAGCGTGGCCGAATAGAAAATTATCTACAGTGGTTGAATGCTAAACCGAATCTTCCTTTTGCGACGCAACTCAAATGCATCGCTGACTCACTTCACTTCACTGCACTTTCACTTTTTTTTATTAAGGCTCTCTCTTTGTTGACGCCCTCAATATGATGAGCCACACCTCCGACTACACTTTCTAAGGCACTCACGAATGCATTTGTAACAATGTGAAAAGTTTTAGAAAAAAGACTTGAGCACCGATATTTAAAGCATTTTCGCCATTTTTCAATATAGGCGAAGCTGAACCTGCAAAGAAAAAGCCGCAGAAACAACGGTCAGATTCTCAGGAGGGAGACGATGAAGGAGATTTGGAATTACCGGAGCACGAAGACGGTGACCAAGAGGACGATACAAAAATTGAGGCTCCGGAACTTCCTCAGGAAGAAGAACAAATCCTAGGCGAGGGTGAGGAAGGGAAAGAAGATAAGGCAGATGACGAGGATGCAGACGGTGAAGGATTGGGACTTGGATTTAAAAGCAAAAAGAAATTAACAAACGCTTTTAATTTTTGCGAAAGAGCTGCGCTTACATGCAATCTGCCTACGAGGGTAAGTTTCATTTCGGTTTTTTTTTTTTTTTTTTTTTTTTTTTTTTTTTTCAAAAACACTTTTAAAAAGATTTTAATTATTTTTTTCTTTCTTGTTTCAGGAAATATCGACGCAAACAATCCCACCACCGAGAAGCATATTTTCCGAGTTGGTTACTCAGTGGGTGATATGGGACGCGTATTCCGCCGATTTTCAGAAGCAGCAAAAGGAAAAGGAGAAAGAGAAAAAACCGCCCCCCACTCAAACGGTCAACAAAAAGGAAGAGGTTAAAAAAAAGCACGATGCACTGGTCGCCGAAGCCATACAACTCAAAACAAACGACGCTGCCAAAATCGTTGATAGAATGATTTGCCAAAATATATACGACGAAATTGCTCAAGATTATAAATATTATGAAGATCCTTCGGATGAGTATCGAAACGAGGAAGGGACGCTTTTACCGCTTTGGAAATTTTGCTACGAGAAAACCAAGAAGAATTCTGTCACGGATTTGTGTTGGAATCCTCAGTACTATGATTTGTTTGCTGTTACTTTTGGAACCTGTAAGTTTTTAAATATTCATTTATTTTTTCGTGAGGAAGACCGGAAACTATGATACCATTACTCCAGAGGTCGGTAATTGACGTCATTGTTTATTTGGGGTGCCTAGGCAGAATGAGTAGTGTTTAAATGGAGGTGCTTCATAGGTTTGAGTTAATTGAGTTACAACTCCATGTGACATAGAAAGATCATGCACTCTTTGTGTAGTACATTCCTTCTTCTTAGATCGTACTTTCTTTACAAGTGAATGGAAAAAAAAATTAATAAAAATGTAAAATACAAATAAAAATAAAAGTCATGAAACAACATAAGATTAGTATTAAGTACGTGAAATATTTTTTGAACTTCCGGTACCATGGAACTCAGGAACAATTACGGTTGTTATACATGAGTATATCTATTTTGAATTCCACGTGACCTTTAAGTCCACGTTCGGTTAATATCGGCGAGGCCTCTTCCCTCCTGCTTTTGGGAATTCAAGAGGTATCCCGTTTTTCTGGACATCACACTTGTGAGGGTTGTTTTTTGTGACTCTCTCAAGGAAACATTTTTCACAGAATAGTCTCATCGTTTCGTATCGACACACCCAATGGATATGTCCCGTTTGTCTGCAGTTTGCACATACTTTGAATTCGTCTCTTCTGTTGGGAGATGGGTGTTCTTAATCTTGATCTAGAGGTTTCCTCCTCCCTGCAATAGTCTGTTTGTATCTGTTCGATTTTCTGGCGTTTGTGAGTTTCTCTTTATGTTCTCCTAACTCAGCTTGTTGCCTTAATTCTTCTTGCCGTTCGTGAGTTTCTCTTTATGTTCTTCTAACTCAACTTGTTGCCTTAATTCTTGTTGCTTTTGTGGACTCGTGTTTCTGTTTTTCGGACTCTGATTTGTCACGGATGTAACGGAATCCCCGTCTCAGTTTAGGTATAGCTTCAGGATCGAATCCTGGATTTTCGGATCGATCCTGACTTTTTGCCTTCGGGCGTTGTTTATAGTTTATCAGTACTGCCATATCTTCGTATAAGATTTCGTCGATGGCAGTATATATCAAGTAATTCAATTCGATTATTTTACAATTGTAACAATTCCAATTAAAATCACTAACTTAAAATTTTCTAATCGAATCTCGCTTTCAACGTTTACATTTGACACTATTTGTCCGTTGTTATCGGCGTTTTTGCTCTCGGTCGAGCAAAAAAGTCAAACAAAAGTTTTTTATAAGGTACCCTTTTTCTAAATAAATATCGTGATTTCTTAAAATTGGCACAATACATTCGTAATATACTGCTCATGGCTTATTCGCTAGATAAATAACGGCGTTAGTGTTATTTAAGGCTATTTGGTATTCTTTGAGAACGTTTTTAAGTTGATCGAAATTTAACACTAAAACGGTAGAGCAATGATCACCTATTAAACTGCATTCCTGATCACAAATTAGTACGTTCACGGAGGCCATGTTTATAGAAATTGAAATAGTTCAGTTTTTAAAAAAAAAAAAAAAAAATATGAAAGAGTTGATTTGTGGTTTAATGTTTCGGATTTCGCATTAAACTTTCACAACACTAGAAAAATGATAATCCGGCTCGAAGTGATAGCTGGAGTTCGAGCAAGATGGGTAGAAAGAAAGGTCTTCACTTCACTGATATCAACAACCGAATGCTCCGAATGCTCTGAATGCTCTGAATGCTCTGAATGCTCCGAATGCTCCGAATGTTTTCCTTTACTCCTAATTGTGGAATCGCGATCCAAACTACGAGTCAGAGCCTGACCTGATTTTTATAGCTTATGCAGCTATCAGGCCCTGACCCGCGGTTTTAAGGAAAATTTTCTCTTTTTTCTAAAATAACTGTATCAGTTTAGTAAACTTATCCAGAAATTCCTAATTGATTTGCAATAATAAGTTATGCTAGAGTATTCCTAATCTATTGCTTATCGTCAATCTTATCTCTATTGCTTGATTCCTTCCTTCCTTCCTTCCTTCCAATTCTATGGCTGATAATTTGTCTCTTTTTCCTGACGTAAGTCACGATCTCCAACTCGCCAAGGACATCATTTAAACTAATAGATAGAAACACCCGTTCATGTGGTGTTTCGGAATTTGACACTTACCTAGAAAATAAAATGAAAAATGATATTAGTACGTTAGCATCTGGCACATCTGCCAAAATGAAAAATGATATTAGTACGTTAGCATCTGCCACATCATAGTTTTAAGTCACTGATCGTCATCATTGATATCAATTGATTTTATCGACATCCTTCCTTCCTTCCTTCTGATTTGTTTGACTTGTTTTGATACCCCATTTCGTTTTGTCCTGTAGTATTCATTATACAGTCGAACTTCGTTATAACGACTTCCAAGGGACCGGCACTTTTTCGTCGTAATAACCGGGCTGTCGTACTAAAAGGGTTCATAGACGTATATGGGGTTTCGACCGGACCGACGAATTTTGTCGTAAAAACCGAGTTGTCGTTTTAACCGAGGTCGTTATAACGAAGTTCGACTGTACTCTTCTAACGCGGCTTCTCGTCTTATCATGCGTTTCAAATTTTTTGACCCTTTAAGACACCCGCACTTTACGATGAAATAAATTATGAGCAAAATTACAACGAATACGGTGAGAACCCCAATTAATTCGTATACTGTCAGATCTTTCAGGGTAGTAGACGCGGCATCTTCCGAAGCGCTATTACCAGCTCCCGTTGGAGCAATTATCACTTCCTCTTTGGTTTGGCTTGAACCCATTTTAAAAATTTTCCTTACACATTTGATAACCACTTAATTAAACTTACGTTTTCCACTCGACTTCCGAACTTTTTTTTTTTTTTAACTATTAATATTTACTGTCACGGTCTCCATGTATTAGGTTTATTTAAATGAGAACATCTTTTATTAGAGTGCGAATAACAACTAACTGTATATTTAATAATAATCGATTACCTACTGATTAGTAGGTCATACACCTATATGCCTATAATACATATAGTGCACCATGATCTATATTTTTTCCAGTTGATTTTTCGAAGCAACCAGTTCAAGAAGGAGCTGTGTGTTTGTTCACGTTAAAGAACCCCTCCTACCCAGAATACATTCGACACACAGAAAGCGGAGCAATGAGCGTTGCCGTACACCCGAATCAGACTTATCTCATCGTGATCGGGATGTACGATGGGAACGTCGCCGTTTACAACACTCATTTAACCGATAAAGCTCCTCAATTCCAAAGTAACTCTGTCAATAACAAACACTGGGGAATCGTTTGGCAGGTTAATATCCCTGTTTAACACCCTTGTCAAAAAAAGAGAAGATTTTCACGTTTTAATTTTACAGGTGAAATGGGGTGTTGACATGCAAGACGGTGAAATTAACTTCTTCTCCGTCTCAGCTGATGGGAAAGTTTATAACTGGGTTTTGATGCAAAACGAATTGGCCGTGACGACGGTCATCGCTTTGAATCTTCCTTTGGAGCCGATTGCCGGTCCCGACGGGGCCGTTGTCAGTGTGAAAGGCTGCGGTTGCACCATCAATTTCCATCCCCTTCACCCTTTGATCTTCTTGGTCGGGACCGAAGAAGGAAGCATTTACAAATGCAGCACGGCTTATTCCTCTATGTTCCTTTTTAAATACGATGCTCATCACATGCCGGTCCATAAGATCTCCTACAATTTATTTTATCCTGATATTTTTCTTTCATGCAGCGCGGATTGGAGGGTTAAGATTTGGGAAGATATGAGAAGGTAAAAAAAAAATTAATAAATAAATAAAATTGAGCTTTGGTTTTTATTGTGGAATGACGTCATAAAAGAAAATTGTGAGGTGCAATCGACGGTAAAAAAAAAATTGAACTTGGACCTTGGATGAGCGTGACTTATCATTGATGGTGGTAAATTCGAGCGATAAGGAGCGGTAGTAATAGTAATAATTTTTTTTTTAACTCCCATTTTATTTAAAATCTGTTAAATTACAAATAACAATAAGTAAATGTTTTGATTTCTATGACTTTGAGTGAAAACTGTCATACTTAACAGTTTTCAAATATACTACTATTTAAGTTACTTACCGCCTTACAAATAACGCGTTAGGCGGCCAAACAATGTTTAAAAATTATCTGCGTAACAAATAAATTTAAAAAAATTTAAATCTTAAAAAAAAAAAATATTTTATTCAAACAATTTTTAGCTCCATTTAGCCTCTTAACGCGTAACTCGTAACGCGGCTACGCGGAAAAACAATGTTTAAAAATTATCTGCGTAACAAACAAATTAAAAAGGTAAATCAGCCATAATTGGTTGTACAGGTCGAATCCTCTTTGCACGGGTAATGCGCATTTATAATTAATGTTCCATTTAGTTTGACCGCAAACAATTGAGCCGTTATGCTCTTCAATTATTGTATTATTTTTTCTGAGTACTTCTCTCACTTCATTGTAGGGCTAATGGCAAAATAGTAATAATAATCCAGAACATATGTATCGAATCTATATTCAACTTAAATTAGAGACACTAAATCAAGATCGGAATTTCGCGCATGATGTCGATTTTTTTTATCCATATTTGAATTAATTTGTACCGTTGGTATTGGTGATGCTGAGGAAGGTTGAAAGAGCTGATTACGATCGGTTTGGGGGTCGTCGGATATTTCTAAGCTTTCAACGAGAATTATACATAAGTCTAACAGGTCGTTCTCAATGTCTGGCACTCTAATTCCTCAAATCTTTCGTCAAAAATACTTTGGGTTTCCTTAATTAATTGACTAATCGCGTTTACATATTTTTGAGCAGTAGCGTTATCTTTATCCTTATTTTTTAAATTATAAATTCATCTAACCTAACTTCAAATTGTTTCTGTAGTTCTTCAAATTTTGTTTTCTTCTTGGATTGCTTCCTTCTTTCGAGGCGTCGGTCGATGGGTCCTTTGGAAGGTTCCTCAGAAAGACTTTGAGGTCTTCGCATGTTTCAGCGAGGCCGGAATGCGGTGACATTCCATTTCACGGGCTTAAGGTCGTCCTTCCTTCTTTGATTTGTCGTTGTTCCCTCGTTGCACTTAAAGCCGTATCAGTGTCTTCCGTAAAACGTTGCGGCAAAATATTTAATGTACGCGAAACTTGCAGACATATATTGTTTTTTTTTTTTTTTTTTGAGTGTCCCTTTTTTTTCTACTTAGCCACCTTCACGATCGTAAGATCGTCTCGGGGTAACAGTTTACTTAAGTTCCTTTATGGCGATTTTACATAGCGGAAAGAATGTAAAATAAACGGTTTTGTATTAAGCAACAGTTTACTTTAGCTTTTTTAATTTCAAATGAAATGAATAATTTTTAATAATATTGATTAAGTTAAAGGATGTAAAATAAACGATTTCGTTGTAAGCAACAGTTTACTTTACCTCCTTTAATTTCAAATAAAATTAATAATTTTTAATAAAATTTAATAAGGTGAGGGATGTGAGGGATGTAAAATAAACAATTTTGTTATAAGCAATATGATGTATTCATCCGCTATGAAAAATCGCCATAAAGGAACTAAAGTAAACTGTTACCACAACGGTAGCACAGTATTACTAAAAGGGCGAGCACCAGAACGAAACTCACAAGCCCGAGGACAGAAAAAAGATCGATTGGGCTTTAGCCGAAGCACTATTCCCCACACCCGGCCGTGCAATAATAACCTCCTCTTTTGTGTTCGTACTGCCCATTATATATTCTTTTTTCTTTAACTTAACGATTTTTTTTCCACTATAAACTGAACATAATAACGATAAAAAAAACTTTTTCCCTCGCACGGATCGCGCTAACCAGTTTTTCGTATTGGTGAGACGACACCAAATTCAAAATAGCAAAATAAGAAAAATATGCACTTTGTATATTTGACGGTTTATATTTTTTTTTTTTTTTTTACGTAACGGAAAATAATAATAATTATTTTTTTTTTTTTTTTCAAAAACATAAGAAGAAAAAAAGTAAATACATTTATAATTAATAAGCCAAAACTAAATAAATCTTAAATGGATAAATTAAACATTGAATCCTAAACTAACTCAGGTTTCAGAGGGCAACGGGGTAAGGCAATTCAATGGCCTAACCAGGGTTGAATAGGTATACCTTTGTAGGCATCATATCCATAATCACTTTAGCAACCCTGGTTACGCCGTCCTTACCGGGGTATAATTCCATTACTCTAGCCAGCGGCCACTGAAGTGGGGGAATTGATCCCTTTAGGATAACAATGTCATTTGTTGATATGGGAGGAGCGTGTTTGGTCCATTTGGGTCTAGGTAATAGGCTTTGTATATCGGAATTTTTCCACTGCCTCCAGAAGTGTTGCAGTGATTGGGTGATTAATTGCCATCTTGTTAGTCTATTCACTGCAACATCTTCTAGGGGCAGCTCGGGCGCCGTGACAAGCTGCTGTCCAATTAAAAAATGTCCCGGTGAAAGAAATATAATACCATTAGCGTTTGACGGAGCGGGCGACAGCGGACGGCTGTTTAAAACGGCTTCCACCCGACAAAGGAGAGTATAGAATTCCTCGAACGTGAATATGTTATTACCTACTATTTTTAGCAAGTGGCGTTTATAAAACTTTTATAAAATTTTTTTTTTTTTTAATTTTTGCGGGTCAAAGGACCAAAAATTGTTGCTCGTCGAAACAACATTGAAGGTATTTTCAAAAAAAAGATTAAAATTGGTTGTTAATCGGAACGGTTGCATATGTATATTGATTTTTAAAAGAGTTACAACAAAAAAAGAAAACATTGGAGAGCGCCGAATAAGCAAATTTCTTATTCGTTACTTTCCTTATTTCGCTTTAATTTTTAGGCATGACCTATATTAGTTATGCCTGATATTATTCATAATTTTACATATTGGTGTGGCGACACCAAGTTCGTTTCTATTTATTTTATTTTGCTTTTACTTTATCGATTTATCAATAAAAGAATGATAAAATATATCATATCATCATTGCGAGTGATCATTAAATACATTAATTTTTATACCCTCAGTTGTGGGGATTTGTTTCATACGTTTAATTTCAATTCTTCGAAAAGGTCGATTGTATGTTAACGGCTACTTTTAAATATATTTAACAAAAAAAAAAAAAAAAGATAGGTTTGCCCTGATGATGCATCTGCCTCCAGAGGGTAGGCCGTGTCTTGGTCCTGAATCAATTTTTTTACTAAGCAACTTTGACAAAATTTCGCTGAATTTTTTACTGTTAAAACATGGAATCTCGAATAATTTATTTGCATAAGAACGTATTATTTTTGTCATAAAAGCTGAAATGAGTGCATCAGCAGGAATATTCGGGGTAATAATTGCTTTGAGGCTATCTAGGAAGTCGGCATACGAATATGATCGCATGCTGATGGTTATTGTTTTTGATTTAGAATCCGGACAATCCGCGTTGACTTCCTCTCACGTTGATGAGAGTGGGGGTTATAATTTCATCGGGGGGTCCAATGGGCCGTTTGTTATGTTTTAAAATATTGGAGACATCCCTATTGGCAAATCATTTGTGTCAAAATTTGTCTTATACACTGAATGAAATGCCATCAATTCTAAACTTAAAAATTTTTTAATAAAAAAGAATCTAATTTCATATTCACGTCGAACCGTTGCAGGCCTCAAATAATTTTTTATTTCGGTCGATACACCCTGATATGTATTAGGTAAATATAAGAACATCGTATTCAGTGTGTGAATAGAGACTACTCATATATTTAATAATTGATTAGTATGTTAACTACGGACTAGTAGGTCATTCCTAGATGCCTATAATGCACCTTCCCTTTTTGAAAAAAAAATTTGCAATACACTAGTTGAGAAATTTTATGCTTTCTGACTTCTCACTTTTTTGTTCATAATTTTTTATTTTCACTGTTTTTTAATCGTTGTCACTGATTTCTCACTGTCTTTAGTCTACTTTATTTATTATTTACCTTGTTATTTTTTTTCCCCCACTCTTTTTTTCAAAATTAAATCGTATAAAATTTTTTGACACGGTTTAAATGCACTGTATCAGTACGATTTTTCATTTTAATTATACAATTTGGTTCTTCTATCGCTGTGATTAAGTAAGGGCCTTCAAATATTGAATCTAACTTTGTTCGTGCTTCCACCTGCAAAAGTACCAAATCACCTATCTTTAGGTTTTTTTCGCTAGTTTGGCAGTCATCCTTTTTTCCGTTCATTTTTTGTTTGGATTACGTTTTCTCGGGCTTCAGATTGGGCAACCTGCAGTCAATATTTGAGTTCTTTTGCGTAGTCATCGTGATAATACACTGGGCCAACAATATTGTTCAAATGTATGTTTGATGGGGACTATTTTTTGCTTCCCATAAACAAGTTCGAATGGGGTATTGCCGGTACTTAAATGCACCGTTGTGTTATAGCAAAAAATATAAAATCGTAACCATTCGTCCCATTCATACCGTTTATCGTCTACAAAATGTCTTAAATATGCTCCTAGGGCCTTATGACTATTTTCAAGAGACCCTAGGGATTCGTGGTGGTACGCGGTGGAGTGCAACTTCTCAATTTAGAGGAGCTTGCACACCTTTTCTAACACTTCATTTATGAACTCAGTACCCCTGTCAGTTGCAATGGTTTTGCATATGCCATACCGAAGCAAAAATTCCTCAGTAAGTTTTTTAGCAACTGTTGTTGCTTCCTTATTCGGTTGGACATATGCCTCCGAAAATTTTGTAAGGTCGTCTTGTACTGTCAGGATATATCGCTTGTAAGTATTAGCGTTAGTATGCGCTAAGGCGATATAAACATAATACGGAAGGACAGGATGGTTGTGTTTTAACAACATTCAAAGTGGGATATTCATGTACCACAATTCGACGGGGCAAAAACACGGCCAACCTGAACAATCTCTGGTACAGCAAAAAGTGAAAGCATTTATTTTTAAAAAAAAGATAATACCAAAAGAGAGGTACAGAGGTCTTTAAAACAAATGATGATAAAAAAAAAAAAAAAAAAAAAATCACTGATGGGGCAACTAGTCCAGTTTGTTATGGTTGGGAATGTTTATTCCCAAAATACCATAACAAACGATTGGATTCAAGTCCGATCAGCTCTCTAACCTTGCAAAGATATTTGTTTGAAAATACCTTTGCAAGGTCCCTTTCAATATAAGAAGCAATCGGACCTGAAACGGAGTTAGTCGGTAGACTGTTTGTGCCGTTTGATCAGTAACGTGATTAGAAGCTGTGATTAGACCTCTTGGCTTAGCTGACAGGAAAGAGGATGTAAGTTACTCAGTCAAATATATTTTTATGTTTTATATGTTATAAACGAGTCTAGTTCGCTTTACTTTTCTAAGACCTCCGACTTCACACATACCAAGTGGCTCTCCAGTTAAAAAAAGGTCATATATTCTAATCTTACTTCATAGAATTGTTTAAACAAGGCACAAGACAAGGCAGGATGGGAGTGCTCTAGAGGGTCTTCAATCTTGATAGAGTGAGTATATAATTCTCTTGCTGCATTACTTAAAACACTCCTATCCAAGAAATGTCCTGACAGATTGGTTCTTTTTACATCAGATTCTTTCGGTAATACTGATAGGAACATGTCCTCTCCTTCTTTTAATTGAGTCTTTTCAACTATGTACTTGATTATGGCCTTATCATCTTGAGATAAAGTATTTCCTTTGATCATTCCAAACAAAGAAGTATTTAAGGACCCTAATTCATTAAGACAAAGAGGAACTCTCATGTAATGAATGGTGCACGTATTGGAATCGTGGGATATGAATGAAACTCATACACCACAATTTCCAAAAAGTCCATGTAAGGGCCTAATTGGCGGAGGTAATGCTGATGCCAGTGATTCGAATGAAATGTCCGTGTTCTTGATGGGCTTCATCGATTTTGGTTATGGTTTCCGATGTTTGTATGTGATGTATCGCCTCCTGCGGCTGATGGTCCCACCGCTGCCACCGTTTTGATAAGGCAGAATAGGAGGCGGTAAAATAAAAAAATAATAAGCGAAAAATATCTTAAGTCTACCGAACATATAATAAAAAAAGATAAATCTATACATCTTCAAGTATCGAAGTACTACCCGAGACTGTAGAGCACGAGCCGGGTTGTAAATCGACCAGAAATACCCGAATAAGCCAATCCTCATTTGTATCTGCCTTTGATTTTGCGGTCTGGGGTTGTTTTTAAGTTAATAAATTACTTTTATTTTTTCCAGGGAAAATTTATTTGTCGAAGTGTTTGTTTTGGTCAAACTTAAAAGCTTATTTTTTCTTGAAAAAATTTGCGTTTGTCCGGATTTAATTTGAAGCCTGCTTCTATTATTAATTAATTTTTGAAACCATTGGGAGAGTGCGGTACCTAAAATTTCATGAAAAGCTTGTTTTTTCCCTAAAGGCTTCGTCCAATAAAATTTGATGATAAGCTTTTAGGAGGTCAAAACGGCTATAATAATTTTTCCCGGCCACTTTGGCCACAGTTTGCATTATGTCCGGGTAACTGTTATGAAGTGGTTCCGTTATTTTATTAATTGCAATAAAATCGACTACGATTCGCCTTTTGGTTCCCGTTTCGGTCTTTTTTGCTATTAAAATTATCGGGGAATTCCAAGGTGATAGGCCTGCCGGTTCTATAATCCCTTGGTCTAACAACTTTATTTCTTCTCTAAGTGGTTGTAATAAGTTATGAGCTATTTTGTAAGGTTTTCTGGAAACAGGCTTGTGGGTTCCCGTGTCGATTTCTGGAATTATTTGGTTTGTTGTTGTTAGTTAGGCCCCTTTTTCGTAGATCTCTTAATATTTTTCTAACTCTTCACTTCACACAATCTTCTCTGGGGTGCCTCAAGGATCCGTCCTTGGACCGGTTCTGTAATCCCTTGGTAAAGGTTGTTTATAGCAAAAAAAAAAAAAAAAAAAAATTGATTAATGAAAGAAAAATCCTCATTAAAGTTTTTTATGACGTCTTTCTACTAAACAAAGCTCAATCATTTTTTCGCCATCTGTATGTAAAAACGAACCTCTTTAACCTTTTTTTACTGTTACAGCGAACCTCTGTTTGTTTTTGATCTCGGCTGTTCGGTGGGAGACGTTCAGTGGGCTCCCTATTCAAGCACAGTTTTCGCGGCGGTCACCGTGGACGGAAAATGTCATGTCTTCGACATAAACATCAATAAGCACAAACCCGTTTGTGTTCAAAATGTCATATCCAGGAAAAGGAATCGCCTTACCAGATTAAGGTTCAATTACAAAATGCCAATATTGGTTGTCGGAGACGATAAAGGATGCGTCACCACATTGAAACTCTCCCCGAATTTACGGATAAAACCGAAGCCCCCGAAAAAGCAACAGTTTTTCGATCCCAGAATGTTGGAGATTATGAAATTGGAGAAGTTGTTGGCTTTGGTTAGGGAGCCTAGCAATTCTGCGCCTACGAAGGATAACGAAAGCGTTAAATCCGACTAAAAATATTGAGAATAGTTAGTGTTAACATGAACAGTTGGTTCTGTTTTCAAAGACGAGTTGCTTGAGTGCCCCAGAATTGTATTTTCTTTGTTTTTTATTTTGTATAAGCTAAACATAGGAATTTTCGAGGTGGAAATATAATTCTGGGGAAAATAAGTTTGGGATGAAAAAAAATTGACTGGTCGTGTAATGAAATGTTATTAACTGATTTTTTAAATTAATATATTTCATTTATTAATTGGTTGATATATGTGTAGTGACGTCATACACATACAAAAGGGTATCCGAATACGTTTAACACGTTTGCGGACACCCTTTAACCAATGTTAATACTTCCCCGACGGAAGCCTTTAGGTGACGGAGGCTGATTCTAGGAGTACTTTTTGATGGATCGGAGATCCCCTTCAAAAAATATGCTAAAAGTATATCACTTTCTCAAGTTCTCCTGTAAGGGTGGAGGTCCAGATGCAGTTGACAACTGATTTATGAAGCTCCTCCTCAAGTTTTCCGAGATGTGTTGGTAACTGAGGTCCGAGTCGATCAAAATATTGAGAACTTTACTTCACTAGGAACAACTAATGAATAATATATATTTTTTATTATACCTAAACGCGAAATCGCAGCCTTACCGATGAGTCAGAGTCTGACCTGCTTTTCATAGCTTATTCAGCTATCAGGCCCTGACTCGCGGTTCTAAGGCGATTTTGATTATTTCCAAAATTTGGGCAAAACTCGATGTGTGGCAATTCGTTATTTGTCAAAAATGTAGTTATTATTGTTGAAATGAGCGTATTGGCTCCCAAGTCAAGGACTGGAAATACTTTCTGGTAGTGACTGAAACGATCATGGATTACTAAGCCATATATTAAACTTAAAGGATCTGGGCCAGTAATAGGCCCAAAATGATCGTACCATGCCCCGCAAAGCTCACATAAGAATGATTATCAAAAAAAAAAAAATAAAAAAATAAAAAAAAATAAAATAAAATAAATGTTATAAATTTTCTTTAATTTAATAATAGTTAACTGTTAGCGTCTCAATATATATATAATAATTATAATGTTACTTAAAATTAAGTAAAATAACGGTTACTTACCATGTTTGATCGAAAAAAATAAACCGATCTGATGATGCCGAAATATTTCGGCAAACTGTAAAAAAAAAAAAAAAAAAAAAAAAAAAAAAAAAAAAAAAAAATTGTTTCTTTGGTAACGTTGAAAGTTAAAAAGTTGAAAGTTTAGTGTTTTGTTTCCTTGAATAGTGGCAGCAATGAGCAGGTGGATTTTGCTAGATTCTTCGGTTTTGGGGGGAGGTGGGTGTTCTGAATGTAAATGGGATGGATTCCCAAAAATCAGCGCTAGTTTCTCTATTCTTTTGAGAGTTTCCTAATAAAAGATTCGTAATCGATGAGAGGATTGCTCCTAAAATTGTTAGACTGAAACCGAATACGTTGTAAAGATGATATCCATTTATTATAATATCCAATGTTGTGGAAATCAGTTTTAATAATGTGAATATTCCTAATAATTCAAAGCAAATTAAACCAAAGTTTTGTAATTTTCCCCACAAATGCTTTTTGATATCTTTTATTAACAAGTCAACCGTCGCGTATGAAGTCTCGAGCTTCAACGCCGCCGACGGTGGAAATCTAGTCTTCAAAACAAAAGTAACAAGAGTCTTCTTTGCCGAATCTTTTAGAGTACTCTCATAGAACTCAAGATTACTGATGAGCGATTTCACACTTTCCTCTGTGCCATCGCTCACGCCTATCAAGCTGGAGGTTGCTTTTGTATCGAAATCAGCCATACTTCCTAGTCCTACAGGTCGACCTCCCCTAAAAGCATAAATTTGAGGTACCGTGGCTCCGCCAGCAAGCTCAAGGTCCAAAGCTCCCTTTATGGCCTCCTTTAAAGTCTTATAATTCCTGCCTAGAATAACTGTGCTAGTTTTCTGGTTCCTTAACCCAGTTGCAAATTTGCTAACCGCCTAGTGCGGCTCGCGAATTTGCCGTTGAGCTGGTGGCTTCTGCCTCCGCTAGCGATAACTGCAAAACTAACTGTTCAAGCTCTTTTCCGAAATTTTCAATTGATCTACCTTTTTGCTGAATTCGTTCAAGTTTTGCCGATAAAGCTATATGCGAGGTCGGAGCCAACAAATGCTTTTTAATGTCTTTTATTAACAAGTCAACCGTCGCGTATGAAGTCTCGAGCTTCAACGCCGCCGACGGTAGCAATCTAGTCTTCAAAACAAAAGTAACAAGATGGTAAGCCTGGCCTAAGCGGGTTTCGGGTTAACAAAGAATACGGCGAGCGTTAACATGTGATATCATTTATTGGTTATTACTTATGAGAATAAAGTTACAGAGAGTTTCACCAATCATTTCTTCGTAATGAAACTTGAGACTCACCTCTCCTAAACTCTGAATATAAGTCACCTAGTTGCTGAGAAAACGTTTTTTTGCTGATCTAAAGGAGAAAAAAAAAAATTTTGTGTCGTTCGCTCGCCGTTTGTTTGTCGTTCTTAGGCTGTTTCGACTCCTCTTGATTTTGCTTCTGTACCGATTAGTTCTTTGCTGGCCGCAATTTCCAATCGTGCGAGCCTTCTGACTTGGTTGTGCAGATTTTTCCGGCTTGACTTGCAGACTGCTTTAATGCACACGTAGATGATTGTCAACACCAAGATAAAAGCTGCTAGAATTCCAATTAATTCCCAAACTGTAAGGTCTTTCAAAGTTTGAGCTCATCGTGTCTTATTATATACTCTTTTTTCGTTAACATAGAGCATCCTGATGAGAGTTTCGCTTTGCGTTCCACAGAGCCTGCACTTTCAATCGATGTCCTCCTTTAATATCCTCTTTCTGTAGTTCCCTAGTTGGTTGTTATTGCCTGGTCTTGGATAGCAATCATTATCGTCTCGGCTCCACCTTTTAGCTTCCCTCTTTTAAGCCAGCTGTAGGTCTCTGCTTTATTCACCTATGGCTTTTCCAGTTCCCTAGGAAATTGTCCGTGCATTGGTTTTTCTTTCCATCGATCTTCGTCACTTTTCTTAATAAGTTTTCGGGTTCGGATCCTGAGGTGGACAGGGATCCGGACCGAGATCTAGAAACCGGGACAGAACCCAGTTTCCAGACCCGAGTCCAGAACCCAGATCCGGAAACAGAACCGGGATTTAATGTACTGTAACAATTCTGTTATTTTTTTTTTTATTGTTTTGTGGTAGGAATTAAAAGGGATGACCGTAAAGGTCGAACCTGGTGATATCCGGATGAGTCGATAAGGTTGGAGTTTCGTCTGGGTGATCTAAATCGATGAACGTTGACGGCGTGTATGATGCGGTCGATGTGAGACTGTGAATTTAGACCCGAGTTCAGAACCTAGATCCGGAACTTAGGATCTAGGGTCTTGACTCGGAACCTGCCGTATGGTCCAGAAAAGACAAAAAAAACAAAAGAGAAATAGGGATGGTGATCTGGAAATGCTGAAATATTAAAAGATATATTTATACCGTTTATCCTGGACTGCCCTCTGAAGGTTGCTCTTAGTATTTTATTATTTATTTCTGCTTTGCATAGATTTGGTATTGTCAAAATCCCTACAGCATTGATGCTTTTCGTAAAATTTTTTACATTGATTGGTGAGGGGCAAGACCACTTCACCTTGTCTTCGACGGGCAATGTATACAGCCATGTTGTGTCGTTTATTTTTAGAAAAAAATCGCGTTGTTGAGTATTGAGCCGAGATTCACAACTTTTATTGACTTTCGCATAGTTACTGGTGGTGTAAGCTTAATTCACACGAGTTTCTTTCCGCCGTATATATTGCCTCGTCAATATTAATTTCAAAGGAATCACTGATTTTTCTAAATTTCACAATATCTAAATTTTTTACCGTTACATACGATTGCTCGTCATGAGCTACTATTAGATATGGATATACTATGTCTAAAGTTTTGAACATCCCTCTATAAAGATTTATCGGAAAGGTTTTGATGTTAAAAATATTATAAAATGCGTTCTTTTCTTTTAAAGGGATGTTTATGAATGTATGAACTAAACCATCGGAAGTTATGCCAACTTGGGTCGACACATCGGAACAACTTGTAATGTGCTATTAAGATAAACATAAGAAACACCGCCATAAAAATTGTTCCAGCCTGTATATACACCACTTGTACATTGATTTGTACGGCTGATTTCTTTAGGATTGGGACAGTGGCTCCGGTATCCAATAGCTCAGTTTTAATGTTTTGAGTTGATCCTATATCCATACGACGGACACACCGGGCGTCGTCATAATCGTCCAAATTTGAAACGATTATTTCTTCGCACTCGTCGTCCTGGGACATATCTTCGGACCCAGAGGATGATTTCTGACTCTGCCCGGGATCATTTTGGGCAGAGTTTAATTGTTTAGATCATCCTCTTCTTGCTGTCTATTTTTACGGTCTGGCTTGTAGTTTTTATTTGGTGGTTTTTCTCTGTTGGTATTAAGGCTAAGGTTATTGGCTAGCAGTTTAGTGATTGCTTCTGTGCAAGCTTTAGCCACAAAATTCTGCATGCTTTGATTATTAGAATTTGGATTATTTTGGGGTCTAAATGTATTTTGATACTGTCGGGGGTAATTTTGCCTTGGATTTTGGATGTTTCTAGGATTATTATACTGATTGTTGCTATTTTTGTGCTGATTGTTGTTGTTATTACTACGCCAGTTAGCATTTCCTCTTTGGTTATGAAAATTTGGCCTATTTTGGTGTTGGTAGTTTGGGTTACGATTAGCATAATTATTCCTGGATTGATTTCTCTGATTGCTATACTGATTGTTTTGCTGCCTATTTTGGGTATTTTTAGGCCTGTAATTTTGGTTCTGAGTCTGTGTTAGATTTACTGAGATGTGGGAATCTAAAGGAAAAGGTATTTGAAAAGATACTCGCTGAAGTTCCCTTAGAACTAACTGTAAAACATATATTCTTCAATAAATATAAAGTAGGGTAGGCTGTCTTACATATTAATATAGCCTGTGTCCTACTTGTATTTCCTATACTACGTTACTTGTTGATCGCTTTGAGGCTGATTTTGTGTTTCAGAGTGTTAATAAGATCATCGATCTTGTCCAGCAAAGCTATTTCATGAGCTGAGTTAGTGCCAGCAGCAGGTGCCAGTGAAGGCAACCTAGCCTCATATTACTTAGCTAAGGTTTTAGCTTGTTGATATGAGGCAGGATCCGCAATGGCCAAATGTTCTTTGAGGGATTTTTTTAGCCCATTTATAAAATGCTCCTTTTTGATCTTATCATTCGTAGGGAGAAGGGCTTGAGGGTGATTGTTCAGAAGTCTGAAAAAGTTTTCAGATAGCTCTTTGAATCGAGCAATAAATAGATTTACTTTCTCCCCGGGCTGCTGAGTACATCTCAGCAAATTGAAACTCGCTGTCGGGATGTCTTGAGGAGTTTCAGTTGCTGCCCTAACGGCATTTTTGAATTGGTCCCAATCTTGTATCGCACTAATAGTTGGATCTTTTCTGATCACATTCGCGATTTTACCCTGGAATTTCATAAAAAAGACGTTTTTCTTTGTTTTATTGGACAAGTTGCCGGTTTCCGCAGCAGTTTCAATCTGGGTCAGGAGATCTTCATTGAATTCGAAGGATTATCGGCAGAAAAGTTTGAAATGTGAACGGCTAAGCCTATCTTTTCTGCCGGGGCGTTTTGATTCTGCATGGTTGAGTTTGGTGTGACTAAATTTACTGAAATAAGGATGATAGTAGGGATATACTAGTAGCCTAGGTAGTCTTTTCGAAATTTTTGAAGTTCGAAGTTCGAAGTGTTTGAGGTGTTTTTTAATTATAACTGCTGTCCCTCCGTGAGCGGTGCCATCAGGGTGTTTGGTGTCGTAGATGTTATAGTCGTGAAATTTCATGTACGTTTTATTTGTGAAGTGGGTCTCCGATATAAGCATGACATCAGTGTTTTGAGCAATCGAAAAATTTTTTAACTCTTGGCTGTGATTTGCCAAGCCATTGGCGTTCCAGAGGTTGCTTAGTTCATTTTGAGATTTGAGACACGACCGCCGTTAACAGGTTAAGTAATGTCTCCATTTTACCCATTAGTGCTGTTATCAGGCCTTCTACAGCTTGCTAATGCGATCAGAATCGGCAGGAATCGTTGTCGTTGTCGTCGATGCAGCTACTGGAGCATATACTGGATGTAATTGACGCGTAAGTGTTTTCAGGGCTGACTGCACGACTTTGTTTGGACTGATTTGTAGTGTTTAGGTTGCTTACAGGCGTCGTCCTTTGTCTCGGGGGTGGTAAGGTGGTCGAAATAATGAACTATACTCTTCGGAAGCTGAAAACTATCCGCTATATTCGTCGCATAAAGATACAGTAATACAGATATGTGCCTACTGAATCAGCAGGTTCAACGAGTGGGGACCATGAGATCCGCTAAGTCAGCGTCTCACGCTCCCCGTCTCGGTGACGATATAGCTTCAGGACCGGATCCGGATTTCGGATCGATCCTGGTTTTCGCCTTTAGGCGTACCAGGGGTGGAAACTTCCTGGCCTGGATTTCCTTGTAGACGGAGCAACCCTTATAATTTGCCGGATGGCTTCCTCCGCATAGGACGCATTTCGCTGGCGTATCTTTGGTTTTTGAGCAATTTACTGTAAGATGTTCACCGCTGCATTTAACGCAACGTGGTTTTCGGTCACAATATTTCTGAGTGTGACCCAGCCTTTGGTTTTTGTGACATTGGACGATTACCCGTTTTTTGTTTGGAGCCTCGATGGTGCATATGCATTGTTGAAGGAATTTTGTTTCATAAATTTTTTTATTAGTCTCATCCCGTTCCAAATCTACGAAGAATAGTGGGAGAGGACGTTTTGCTGTTCTGTCTCTGATGTTGCAAATGTTTCGAACTTTATGTCCGAGGCTTTCAATTTCCGCTTTTAAGTCCTGAGTGTCGACGTCGAGAGTGCGGTAAGTTTTTAATTTACCACCCGGAAACTTCTGTTCTCTTTTAGTTGGTATGTGTGGAATTCCGTTTCATTTTTTCTAAGGGCATGCTTCTGATTTTAATGGCGAAATTTTAATTTGGTCTTTTCCAATCATTTTTAGAGAGAATTCTCCTAAAGCTATTTGTTCAATTGTTTTTTTTAAGCAATTAATTATTTTACTATTATATTTACTTAAATATTTCCTATTAACGTAAAATCTGACTCGCCGTCTTCTTCGGAGTCTCCTTTCTCCCTCTTTAAGGTGCACCTGACTAGATTACCCTCCTTGGTTAGCTCTCTATAAAGAGCGTTCTTTTCAGGCCCTGCTTCCATCACACTGGTCTACAAGGGTTTTGTAACAGAATTAAAATTTGGTTTTTTATACGTATTTTGGGTCGCTGAAACCGAATTTAACCACCATTTTGCTCTATCACGTCACATTTTTTTTCTGTGCATAGGTGTTAGTTTTATGCCAAAACTGGGTGGCCAAAGACTTTCAATACTTACCATCTTTAAAAGAAGAAAAATATTGGGTCTAAAATACAGGTAATTGCCTCAATTTTTTTCGCTGATTCCAAATACAACCTCGAAAATTTGATAGGGCGCAGGGTTATTGACATATTTCAGTAAATTAATAAAAAAACCTAAGTTTTTTAATATTTTTTTAAATACGCCCGCTGCATTTTTTTCCCCAAATAATCGATTAAACTAGGTGTGATTTTTATTTGGTTTTAACCGTAGAATGCTTCTATAAAAGTAAAAATCATGCACAATCTTTTCTTCTTCTGGTACAAGAAAATAAATGTGAGGAAAAAAAATTGAAATTGGGCAGCATGAACAAGATAGTTAAAAAATCGTAATTTCAAATCAGGGTGAGTGGTTCCTAGTTTTTTCGGTCTCTAATTTCATGTTTTTTCCAATTTTATCATAATTTGGTCGTTATGCCCCATTTGAGGATCTTTTTGGACACTCTGGAGGCAATATTTACTAAAAAAATTTCTATTATGGTAGAATTTATCTAAAGTTTTTCCTTAAGGGTTCTCAATTAGGATTTTATGGTAAAATTATTTTAAAATATGAAATTAGCGATCGAAAAAACTAGGAACCACTCACCCTGATTTGAAAATGCGATTTTTAAACTATCTCGTTCATGCTACCCAATTTCAATTTTTTTTTCTCACGTTTATTTTCTTGTACCAGAAGAAAAAAATATTGTGCATAATTTTTACTTTTATTGAAGCATTCTACGGTTAAAACCAAATAAAAATCACACCTGGTTTAATCGATTATTTGGGAAAAAAAGTGCAGCGGGCGTATTTAAAAAAATATTAAAAAACTTAGGTTTTTTTTATTAATTTACTGAAATATGTCAATAACCCTGCGCCCTATCAAATTTTCGAGGTTATATTTGGAATCAGCGAAAAAAATTGAGGCAGTTACCTGTATTTTAGACCCAATATTTTTCTTCTTTTAGAGATGGTAAGTATTGAAAGTCTTTGGCCACCCAGATTTGGCATAAAACTAACACCTATGCACAGAAAAAAAATGTGACGTGATAGAGCAAAATGGTGGTTAAATTCGGTTTCAGCGACCCAAAATACGTATAAAAAACCAAATTTTAATTCTGGTACATAACAAAAGTTAAAATTTGTAGACCAGTGTCATATGAATTCGTATAACGGTTGAGTGGGTTACAGATTTTTTTGAGAGAAAAACTTGACTGCTTAATGTTCACGAGCCTCAACAAGTCTTTATTTATTAATGGCATCTGGAATAAGAGTACACCGAAAAATAAAAAGCAAAAAAAAAAAAAAAAAAAAAAAAAGGAAAAAGCCGAAAAACGAGAAGAAAAAAGATAAACACCTTTCATGTAAAGTATTGTTTCGGTAAAATGAATCCGTCGAAACACTGATTAGTTAAAAAAAATTAAAAAAAAAAAAAAAAAGTTAGAACTGTACGAATCAAAGAAATATGCACAATGTGACGATTAAAAATCAATTGATCGTCGGAAAAAAGAAAACCCGCAGGAAGTTAAAACGGCTGGAGAGGCTTTTTTTTTTCTGATATGACCGTGTTAAGGTCATGTCTTATGGTAGCTTTTCCTAACTAATAAATAAGTCAGCCATTTATGATCTTAAAGAAATAAATATATTTTAACTTTACCTGATACACTTTCCTTATCCTCAGACCTTCTCTGATTCTGGGGGCACTCGTCATTGAGTTTCTTGCGCTGAATTCCTGAAAATAAGCCGGATCCAACAGGCGGGCCCAGTGCCATAAAACTTCATTAGCATCTGACCCAGAGGAGGTGATAAATTTAATGAGAGAGTCACGGTGATTTTGGTGGATGTGTAGGACATGCTTGCTAAAAGATCTCCAATATCCATTGAGTAGAGTAAAAGAACTTGTTGCAACAAAGAAATCAATGGAATTCCAAAGTTACTCAAATGTTTAAGGCACCCTGCCATTAAATAGGTAAGCTTTCACCTCTTCTACATTGCAGAATTTATACAAGAACAAAATTCTTTTTAACAAGTTTTTAGTTTCCTGTCCTTGATTTTTTATTGTATTGGAGAGCAAGCGTTGAGTGATCAGATGCGGAGGCGGTATCTCACCTGAATATCCAGACAATGGAAGCAGTCCTTTGAGACTTTTAAATCCTTTTGAGTAAAAGGTTGCCATTTGACCAAAATCCTTGGCCATATATCTTAAAGTAGATAAACACATCAATGAAAAAATGTTGTGTGTCTTATTATTGATAAATCGTTTGCCTTAGAACCGTTGCCCCCATCCAAGAGTTCAATCATCCATTCATTGAACTTAACGAGACCACTGGAATAATTCTGGTATACTTGAGTAAGCTTCTCTTGATGTGATTGCTCAGTTTCCTGAGTTTCTAATTCATCATTTTGGTAATGAGGAGAGAGTCCAGGATCAGAATCCAAACTGGATTCCTGTTTTTCACTTGTATGAGCAACCCAGTTTTCTGCATGGGATGAGGATAAATTTTCCAACGTCTTTTTCTCTAATGTTAGATCTCCTATTCCTGACACTTGGAGATCCTTGACGTTGGAATCTTCAAAATATGTTTCTATTATCTGGTCGTCGACTTCATACGCTTTAAATGCAGTTTTGCTTAAGACTGGAACATAAGGCTCTGACAATGACATTGGCATGGAACAAATTACAGATTCAAACAGGGCATAATAATCGTACCCTGCCCCCATTGTTTCCCCTCTCCATAACTTTAAGAAAACTTTTATGAGACCTATTCTTTGATCCAGTTGTGTTCTTGATGTTCTTTGATCCATGGTTCTTGATTTTTATTCCTCGGTAGGCGTCATTGTCTGTCCAGTCTGATTTGGACCGGCTTTGACTGGATGAAAACACCAAACCGTAATTCTTTTCCTTTAAAAGTTTCAAGGTTTGAATCAACGGGAGATCAAGTTCTGATTGATTTAGATTTTCAGATTGTGACATGGTTGAGATTATTCGAGTTCTTGACACTTATATTCTTTTCTTGAAAAGAAAAAAAAAAAAAAGAAAAAATAAATAAAACAACTTCAATTGTTTTAATTAAAAAAAATTCTGAACAATAAGTTATAATGGAAATTCTTACGTAAGATTTACAACGACCCTTGAGGCATTTTCCTGGAGAACAGAGCTGGTACTTCACTATTCCGTTCTCGCAGTAAACTCCAAAATCCTTGTTTGTTTCGAGGCATCTGTTGTAGTAAGAATCTGTTGTTTTGCAACATATAGGACAACTATGATGCCTGCGCTTTTTTGAATGTTGGATTTAGGGTCGCTTTACTTTAAAAGAACCCCGCCGAAAATGATCGCACTTGAAAGGCCCGGGGAAAAAATCTAATAAATGCTAACAGAAGGATCGACAAAAAACAAAAAAGAGTAATGTTTGACGATCATCTTTACTTTAATGATAACCAGAATTTTTACCTGAATATCACAACTCTTGTACTGATTATCAATTAATCAACTTATTGACCACTTTGACTGGGGTAATTAGTTAAGGTGAAATGTTTTCTATTAGGGTTTGAAACTTTAGAATTATAGCGGGTTGGAGCTCTGGTATTTGCGCTTCAGGCTATGCCTGTGGGATCGGTATAATAAGTACGTTAGCTCTATTAATTTAACGGCTGCGATAATGTACAATAAAATAGAGCTCCAAACTTTCGACTTCCACCGCACTTTCGATGTTTACAACGTTGTTAATTTCTCCGTTGTTTTCGGACACTTTACTATCGGATGATCCCATCGTAGGGATGATATTTTAACAGACCGCATAGGAAAACAGAAAAAAAAACTAGACTGAATTGCTAATTGTAAAAATAATGACTGGTATATTTTGGCTATTTTTTCTTTTTTTATAACTTTTACAAATTGCTGATTGAATGATTTTGACTTGCTGAGTTGCTAATTTTAATCAATGGGTTTCATTGAAGTGTATGAATATTATAAATCTATATGAAATTTGATATTTCCGTTATAGGGTGGGTAAGAACCAAACATAAGGGAAATGAAACTTTCACTAGTTTCAAAAAAAGCTTTTTTTTTAATTTTTTTTAATTTTTAAATTTTTTACTTTGTTGGAAATTTAATAATTCTCTAAATTAGAGATTTTTTTTAGAGCCAAAAAACTTTTAGATGGTGTAAAATCTTCTGTGAAAAAAATATGCGTAATACAGCGAACAGCGTCAAACAACAAAGGAACGTTAAATAGACATAAATACTTAAATGTAAGTGACAAGGAGACGAAATCAAAACGCGAATAATTTTCTCAAAATTTCTGCTAATTTCTAAATCCTAAAAGATTTTGTTGCTCACCATGAATTTGTTACCGTCCCACATCCCACTTTCGCAACTTTCTTCGGCATTTAATGCCGAAGGAACACCATTGCCTTCACTTATTAATAAAAAAATTGATGGCACGAAAAATGAAGTTATGAGTTTCATTTTATTTTATTTTTATTTTTAATACGTTATAAAAACTTATAACAAACTTATAATGTTATCATTATTTTTTATGACGTATTGGCCGAACTTATAACTCACTTTTTCTTGGAGAGAGAGAAAAAAAATAAAAAAAAAATAAATAAAAAATATACTGACAGCCCCCCCCCCCCCAAATTGGATTCAGATGCGGAAACGTTCTTAAACACCACTTATTCGTTCTAAACCATTGGAGAATCAGAAGAAAAGAAAAAAAAAAAAAAAAAAAAAAAGCAAATGCCGCTCAGTGAAATGGCGTCTGAATTGTTTATATTTTGGATAGAAAAAAAATATTTTTAATAAATAACCATTAAAAAAAATATGGCTTTGGCTCCTAAAAAAATTAAGAAAGCGCCATCGCAAATCTCCCCATCGGTATGTAAATTACTTCTAGAAAATAAGTAGAAAAAAAAATAACGATCAAGTGTGTTATGTATTTGAATTTTTAAAATTCCGAAAGAAAGACTTGATCGATTTTCATAATTTGGAATCGGTTCAAAAATTTTTTTTTAAATAAAATGTAATTAAAATTTTGATTTCAGAAAAAAGCTAATCTCAAGAAAAGCGTGACCGTCCTAGGGGAATTGGACACAGGATTGGATGAATATTTAAGAGGCAGGACTTTGCTCAAACCCGATGATCAACTGGATATTCCTGAATTTGTAAGCTGAATGTAATCGTTTTCAAAAGATTTCGGTTTTAAAAATTAATTTTATTCCTTTAGGAACTAAAAGAGGAAGTTGCCAGATTTTTAAAATCGTTGGATCCTCAAGCGGCGCAAAATGTAGTCGAGTACAGTTTCGGAGAAGGAAGTTTCGTACCGGTGCCGCCTCCTCCTCCCACCATCGTTTTGGTTCATTTGGAGGGCTCCGCCATTTTGAAGGATTCCGCGGAGGCTTTGGCTCAGATCGCTGCCGGGGACTGGGACGGTGAGGATATTTCTTTTTTATATATTTGATTGTTTTTCAAAGTAATTTAAGCAAAATTTAAACGAATTAAATTAGGCAGGTGGCGAGGAAGCTGCGATTCCGAAAGACACGCAAAAAACGGACGAAGACGAAGAGGAAGAAGATAAAAAAGATGGAGAGGGAGCAGCCGCAGAAGGAGCAGCCGGCGAAGAGGAAGAAGGCGGAGGGGACGCAAAGCCGACGCCGACGAAGGAAGTCTTAACGACGGCGATATTGCCTAAGCGTCAGAAAAAATTACCGAATGCTTTTAATTTTTGCGAAAGAGCGTCCATGACCTACAACAACCCTTTTCGGGTAAATTATTTTTATTTTCTCATTTTTTTTTTTTTATTTTAAATTTTAATAATTTTTCTTGTATTTTTAGGATATGAGCACTCAGACGATTCCCCCGCCCAAATCCGTTTTCAGCGGGTTGATCAGCGGTTGGATGATTTACGATTTCTACGCGGAAGACTTCGAAAGGCAGCAGAAGGAAAAGGAAAAGGAGAAGAAGGCGCCTCCGCCGATGGGAAAAGAAAGAGGGAAGGAGATCGACAAAAAAAAGCTGGAAGCGGCGCAGGCCGCCGCTTTGCAGCTCAAAACTCTGGAAGCCACCAAAATTTTAGACCGGATGGTTTGTCAAAACCTCTACGACGAAATATCGACCGATTACCGTTATTACGAAGATCCCTCGGATGAATTTCGTAGGGAGGAAGGGACCCTCCTGCCCCTGTGGAAATTTTGCTACGAGAAAACGAAGAAGTTAACGGTCACGGAGTTGCAGTGGAACGCGAAATATTATGATTTGTTTGCTGTTACGTTTGGCTCATGTAAGGAGCTCGTCCATATGTTACGTATGGCCGTTTGAAATTAATTTGAACCCCTTCCCCCCCCGGAATATACGGTTTTTGAATAAAATGTGCTAAAAAAGCAGCACTGCGTTTGAGAGGGAGTCAATCCCTCTCCCTCTCCCTCTGGGCATTACGTAATATGGACGACCTCTAAATTAATACAGTCTAACCTCCGTAACTTTCCAGTTAAAACCTATATTTAGCTTATGAAACATACATGGAAAGTCATGGAGGTTCGGCTGTAAAAAAAAAAATTAATTTTAGGATGAAAATGAAGTACAGAGCTCAGAGATAATTTCAAGTTTCAGTAAAACCTCTACAGTTAGACACTAGAATGGACCAAAAAAACGCAAATTTTTGAATTTGAAAACGCCTGATGTGGGAATCGATGCCTTTTTATAATACTATTAACCCTAATTTTTTTTAGATTTTTTAAAGGACATCTTGAGGTGCAGCGATGACCTTGAAATTTCCAAAAACCCCATTTGAGGACCAAAAACGAAAATTTTTTTTTCGCGTAAAAGACCATTGATTCCTATCGGAAATTTTGCGTAGATTACGAATTCGAAGTCAAAAATTAGTTTCGGTGCACGGTTTTTGAGCCACAGATAGAAAACCATAACCAGGTTTTCGGAACTTTTAAATTCGGCCTGTAGCACAAAAACCGTGCACCAAAACTAATTTTTGACTTCAAATTCGGAATCTACGCAAAGTTTCCGATAGGAATCGATGGTCTTCTACGCGAAAAAAAATTTTTTCATTTTGGTCCTCAAATGGGCTTTTTGGAAATTTCAAGGTCATTGCGGCACCTCAAAATGTCGTTTAGGGGTCGTCCATAAAACACGTGAGCACGTTAAGAGGGGGAGGAGGTATTCAAAATGCTAACTTTTGCTAACAAGAGGGGGGTCGTACATAAATTACGTAAGCACATTTAGGGGGCGGAGGGGGTCCAAATTTGACATCTTACTCATAAGCTAAGCATAGGCGAAATGGATTAAAGCGTGCAAAAAGGGCCTAACCCATGCTTACGTAATTTATGCACGACCCCGGGGGGGGAGGGGTTTTACAAATTTAACGTGAGCATTTATCTCAGGGGCGTAACAACTTTCTGGGGGCCCGGATGCGAGTTTTTAGTTGGGCTCCCCTCCCCTCCTCAAAATTTTTTTTTCTTAGCGGGATGGATGTTTTAAAAACATTTCGATTTTTTTAAGTCGTTTAAAAAAATTTTTGCTTCACCGTTGTGATGTTTTATTGAAAATGGAACAATTAGGCCTAATTACGTATTTTTGTAAATGAAACTAACGCTAAATCAAATCTTACCTATTTATAAATTTTTTTTTTTTTAACCACGGAGAAATAAAACTATTTTTTCTGTAGAGACCTTTGGGGGCCCTTGGCACCCCGGGGCCCGTACGCAAGATATGCGTCGCGGACCCGGTTGTTACGCCCCTGATTTATCTCATGTAATAAACGTGCCAAAATGAAAATAATTTCATTTTCTTACACTATGTAACCTAACTCACTTTTAAAAAAAAATTTCAATTATACCGGCGCATTTGCTCTAAGTTAAAAAAAAAGCCTGTTTTTTGCTAAATTTAAGTTCCGAAAAATTTCAGATTTTTAAAATGTTTAATATTAATTTTTTAAAAAAAATTTAAGGGGAGGGGGGGTAACGGAAATCTAACGTAATTTTAGGGGGCGGGGTCCTGAAATGCTAACCTTTGCTAACAAGGGGGGGGGGGGGAGGGGATCGAAAATGGCCAAAATAATGCTCACGTGTTTTATGGACGACCCCTTAATAAAACTGAAAAAAATTAGAGTTAACAGTATTATAAAAAGGCATCGATTCCCATATCAGGCGTTTTCAAATTCAAAAATTTGCGTTTTCCGGTCCACCCTAATAAACAGACCTCGAACCGGTTTCTGGTCTGAAATTTAGCAACTTTAGGGACCAAAAACATAAAAATTAAGAATCTTTTTAAGAACCAAAAAGTAGAAAATATTTTTTCGATACCTGTTTTTTTATAATTTAAACAAAAATTTACATGGCTAATGTTTTTACTTTTTACTTTATTTATTTATATATATTGTCAATTGTTAAAAAAAAAATGCTCCCCCAGGAGTTACTTGATCCGTATTCCGAAGCGGAACTGTTGCATCGGTTTTTGTAATTCCTGAAACATCTTTAGGAGATATGCTAAAAACTATAATATGCCTAAAATTTTAATTTTCATCGCCAATCTTGATTAGACTGTTATTTAGTATTAGTATTAGTATTGGTCTGGATCGAAGTTTACTTTTTAAAATTTTAATTTGGTAGACGAATTCTCCAAACAACCCAGTCCCGGTGCTTTATGCCTTTTCACTGTCAAGAATCCATCGTATCCTGAATTTATCAGACACACGGATGTTTCCCTGCTATCCTGCGCTATTCACACCAATGAATCTTACTTGATTGCCGTTGGAAGATACGACGGGAACATTGCTATCTATAACACTCATGTGAGAGAAGATCAGCCACAGTTTCAAAGCGATCCTGTGACGAATAAACATTTGGGGGCTGTGTGGCAGGTAAATGTAATGGTTGTATCAAAACACCAAAGTCTGAAATCCCCGGCGGAAATTAACTATTTAAATTTCGAATACTTGCCAAAAACTAGACAGCCTACTGGAATTTTAGACGTCGGAGTTTGAATATGACGAGTAAAAGTTATAAAAATTCTAAAATCTGAAGAAAATGTAGTAATTTTTGTTAAACTTTTTCAAATTATTTAAAATCTGTTGCAAATTGTGTAAAAAAATGCAAAGCGCAAGACCAGGATATGTAATTTTTTAAAATAAAAATGTAAAGTTGCGCTCTGCATTTCATAAATAAAGAAGTAAAATAAGGAATTTTTACATCTGTTTTAAACGCTGAAAACTTTGTTTAGGTAAAATGGGGAGAGGATTTGCAAGACGGAGAATTCAACATTTTTTCCATATCCTGCGATGGCAAAGTTAACAATTGGGTTTTAATGCAGAATCAGCTAATAGTCACTACAATTATAACTTTAACGTTGCCCATAGAAAGGGTTTCTGGACCGGATGGGGCAATGGTCAATGTTGCTGGTAACAATAAAAATTTAATTAAACCATTAAAAAGGTTGTATTTTTTATTTTTTATTTTCCCTCACAGCCTGTGCCTCTTCCATAACTTTCCATCCCACTGATAAAAAAATTTATTTAGTCGGCACGGAAGAAGGAAAAATTTTCAAATGCAGCGTCCTTTACGGCTCGAAGTATTTATTCACATACGACGCTCACACGATGCCTGTTCATAAAATATCCTATAATCGATATTATCCTTCCATATTTCTGTCTTGTAGTGGAGACTGGACCATCAAAATTTGGGAAGATATGAGACAGTAAGTTATGCGTACAAAAATCTAAAAAAGGTCGAGAATAAGAAACGAATAATAATATATTTTTATGACAAAGGAGAAAGATAAAAAATTAATAACCTCACAATGCATTTTTATCTTCAGTGCAAACATTTTTTAAAATTTTCATGCTGAATATCTCTTAAAGCGTTCATTTCTAGGGGTCGTACCCATGAGAAAATTGTTCGTCTTGACGAGACGAATCGAAAGAGCCTATTCGCATGTCTCTAGGACGATGTGAAAAAATTGATGACGTCACCAGATTTTTTCTTCGTTTAAAAATTTTTGAAAACTTTAAACCTGAATATCTCCTAAACGGTTGGTTTCTCAGGGTCGTGCCCATTGGAAAAATTGTTCGTCTTGACGAGAGGAATCGAACTGCGCAATCGAAAATGTTTTTGGACGATGTGAAAAAATTGATGACGTCACCAGCTTTTATCTTCGTTTAAAAATTTTTGAAAACTTTAAACCTGAATATCTCCTAAACGGTTGGTTTCTCGGGGTCGTGCCCATTGCAAAAATTGTTCGTCTCGACTAGACGAATCGAACTGCGCAATCGAAAATGATTTTGGACGATGTGAAAAAATTGATGACGTCACCAGATTTTTTCTTCGTTAAAAAATTTTTGAAAACTTAAACCTGAATATCTCCTAAACGGTTGGTTCTCGGGGTCGTGCCCATTGGAAAAATTGTTCGTCTTGACGAGACGAATCGAACTGCGCAATCGAAAATGATTTTGGACGATGTGAAAAAATTGATGACGTCACCAGATTTTTTCTTCGTTAAAAAATTTTTGAAAACTTTAAACCTGAATATCTCCTAAACGGTTGGTTCCTCGGGGTCGTGCCCATTGCAAAAATTGTTCGTCTCGACTAGACGAATCGAACTGCGCAATCGAAAATGTTTTTGGACGATGTGAAAAAATTGATGACGTCACCAGATTTTTTCTTCGTTAAAAAATTTTTGAAAACTTTAAACCTGAATATCTCCTAAACGGTTGGTTCCTCGGGGTCGTGCCCATTGGAAAAATTGTTCGTCTTGACGAGACGAATCGAACTGCGCAATCGAAAATGATTTTGGACGATGTGAAAAAATTGATGACGTCACCAGATTTTTTCTTCGTTAAAAAATTTTTGAAAACTTTAAACCTGAATATCTCCTAAACGGTTGGTTCCTCGGGGTCGTGCCCATTGGAAAAATTGTTCGTCTTGACGAGACGAATCGAACTGCGCAATCGAAAATGATTTTGGACGATGTGAAAAAATTGATGACGTCACCAGATTTTTTCTTCGTTAAAAAATTTTTGAAAACTTTAAACCTGAATATCTCCTAAACGGTTGGTTCCTCGGGGTCGTGCCCATTGGAAAAATTGTTCGTCTTGACGAGACGAATCGAACTGCGCAATCGAAAATGTTTTTGGACGATGTGAAAAAATTGATGACGTCACCAGATTTTTTCTTCGTTTAAAAATTTTTGAAAACTTTAAACCTGAATATCTCTTAAACGGTTGGTTTCTCGGGGTCGTGCCCATTGGAAAAATTGTTCGTCTTGACGAGACGAATCGAACTGCGCAATCGAAAATGTTTTTGGACGATGTGAAAAAATTGATGACGTCACCAGATTTTTTCTTCGTTTAAAAATTTTTGAAAACTTTAAACCTGAATATCTCCTAAACGGTTGGTTCCTCGGGGTCGTGCCCATTGGAAAAATTGTTCGTCTTGACGAGACGAATCGAACTGCGCAATCGAAAATGTTTTTGGACGATGTGAAAAAATTGATGACGTCACCAGATTTTTTTTCTTCGTTTAAAAATTTTTGAAAACTTTAAACCTGAATATCTCTTAAACGGTTGGTTTCTCGGGGTCGTGCCCATTGGAAAAATTGTTCGTCTTGACGAGACGAATCGAACTGCGCAATCGAAAATGTTTTTGGACGATGTGAAAAAATTGATGACGTCACCAGATTTTTTCTTCGTTTAAAAATTTTTGAAAACTTTAAACCTGAATATCTCCTAAACGGTTGGTTCCTCGGGGTCGTGCCCATTGGAAAAATTGTTCGTCTTGAGGAGACGAATCGAACTGCGCAATCGAAAATGTTTTTGGACGATGTGAAAAAATTGATGACGTCACCAGATTTCTTCTTCGTTTAAAAATTTTTGAAAACTTTAAACCTGAATATCTCTTAAACGGTTGGTTTCTCGGGGTCGTGCCCATTGGAAAAATTGTTCGTCTTGACGAGACGAATCGAACTGCGCAATCGAAAATGTTTTTGGACGATGTGAAAAAATTGATGACGTCACCAGATTTTTTCTTCGTTTAAAAATTTTTGAAAACTTTAAACTGAATATCTCCTAAACGGTTGGTTTTCGGGGTCGTGCCCATTGGAAAAGTTGTTCGTCTTGATGAGACGAATCGAACTGCGCAATCGAAAATGATTTTGGACGATGTGAAAAAATTGATGACGTCACCAGATTTTTTCTTCGTTTAAAAATTTTTGAAAACTTTAAACCTGAATATCTCCTAAACGGTTGGTTTCTCGGGGTCGTGCCCATTGGAAAAGTTGTTCGTCTTGACGAGACGAATCGAACTGCGCAATCGAAAATGTTTTTGGACGATGTGAAAAAATTGATGACGTCACCAGATTTTTTCTTCGTTTAAAAATTTTTGAAAACTTTAAACCTGAATATCTCTTAAACGGTTGGTTTCTCGGGGTCGTGCCCATTGGAAAAATTGTTCGTCTTGACGAGACGAATCGAACTGCGCAATCGAAAATGTTTTTGGACGATGTGAAAAAATTGATGACGTCACCAGATTTTTTCTTCGTTTAAAAATTTTTGAAAACTTTAAACCTGAATATCTCCTGATCGGTTGGTTTCTCGGGGTCGTGCCCATTGGAAAAGTTGTTCGTCTTGATGAGACGAATCGAACTGCGCAATCGAAAATGATTTTGGACGATGTGAAAAAATTGATGACGTCACCAGATTTTTTCTTCGTTTAAAAATTTTTGAAAACTTTAAACCTGAATATCTCCTAAACGGTTGGTTTCTCGGGGTCGTGCCCATTGGAAAAGTTGTTCGTCTTGACGAGACGAATCGAACTGCGCAATCGAAAATGTTTTTGGACGATGTGAAAAAATTGATGACGTCACCAAATTTTTTTTCTGTAAAAAAATTTTTGAAAACTTTAAACGTGAATATCTCCTAAACGGTTGGTTTCTCGGGGTCGTGCCCATTGGGAAAATTGTTCGTCTTGACGAGACGAATCGAACTGCGCAATCGAAAATGGTTTTGGACGATGTGAAAAAATTGATGACGTCATCAAATATTTTTTCTGTTAAAAAATTTTTGAAAACTTTAAACCTGAATATCTCCTAAACGGTTGGTTTCTCGGGGTCGTGCCCATTGGAAAAATTGTTCGTCTTGACGAGACGAATCGAACTGCGCAATCGAAAATGTTTTTGGACGATGTGAAAAAATTGATGACGTCACCAGATTTTTTCTTCGTTTAAAAATTTTTGAAAACTTTAAACCTGAATATCTCCTGATCGGTTGGTTTCTCGGGGTCGTGCCCATTGGAAAAGTTGTTCGTCTTGATGAGACGAATCGAACTGCGCAATCGAAAATGATTTTGGACGATGTGAAAAAATTGATGACGTCACCAGATTTTTTCTTCGTTTAAAAATTTTTGAAAACTTTAAACCTGAATATCTCCTAAACGGTTGGTTTCTCGGGGTCGTGCCCAGTGAAAAAATTTTTCGTCTTGTAGAGAGGAATCGAATGAGCCTACCTGCATGTCTCTAGGACAATGTGAAAAAATTGATGACGTCACCAAATTGTTTTTCTGTTAAAAAATTTTAGAAAATTTTGGAAATTAAATTAAAGTCTCCAATGCTTTTTTTTTCTTTTTTTTAAAGGGAATCTTTATTCGGATTTGATCTGGGCTGTTCGGTTGGTGATGCTCAATGGGCTCCTTACTCCAGCAGTGTCTTAGCCGCTGTAACAGTTGACGGAAAATGCCACATATTCGATCTAAACGTCAACAAGTACAAAGCCATTTGCTGTCAAAACGTGGTTTCTCGTAAAGGAAAAAATCGAGCTACCAGACTACGATTTAACTACCATATGCCGATTATTATAGTCGGAGACGAAAGAGGAACTATAACGACTTTAAAGCTCTCTCCAAATTTACGGCTAAAAGCTAAAGCTCCGAAGAAAAAAGATGTCGTGTACGAACAAAGAGAACTGGAGACAATGAAATTGGAAAGAATACTAAGCTTTGTCAGGGAGCCTAACGAATTGACCTCACCCCCCGATACCGAAAGCGTTAGAGTTGATTAAAGGATGAAATATAATTATACTTTTTTCAATAAATATAAATTTATTAACAACTAAAAAAAACCTTTTTTACATACGATTGCGTTGCGTTTTATAAATAATACTGAAAATTATTTTTGTACATAATACTGTACACTCATTAATGATGTAATGTTGATCATCAAATATATAAAAAAAAGAAATCTTTTCTCCATGTTTACAAATGTCTCTTTGTTAAAATTTTTTTTTTTTTAAATTAATGAACAAGGCGGTTCGCCTTGAAATCACAGACATTATTAGGGAAAAATAAAATGACAAAATATTAGGCGTACCGGTGATATTTTTTTTTTTTTTAATTTAAAATTTTTTTTTTTAAATTCGTCAGTCTTTTCGTTTCGTCGGCGATGAAGGGAGTTTGCATCAGGTCATCTGAACTTCTCTTAGCTCCCTATCGTCGGGTGGTGTTCCGTAGCTCGAAGTCGATGAAAGCAGCCTTCTGGAAGAAGTGTGTCGGGAATCGTTTGAGGATTCGCTGGCGTTCTTTTCTAATTTCGCAGCTTTTGGCCGATGAAGGAAGAAACTCTTACAAGAAATTTTGACCTGTAAAAAAAAAAGAATAAAATTTTAAAAAATGGGAAGACTTAAAACAAACTTCTTTAAGCTAATAAAGAAAATAGCTTACGATATAAATAGCCATTCCAACGCCGCAAACGGCTCCGGCTAGAACGTCCCACCAATGATGTCGATGATCTGTGATTCGTGTCAAAGCGCAAAGCATACCCCAAAATAAGAAGAGGCACTGAAGCCAAGGAACTACCAGATAACTGCTTTGAGGTATTCTTTTTTGGAAAAACCACTGAAAGGAAAAAAAGTTAAAAATTATATATTAAGAACAAATTTTTTTTTTCAAATGATGGTTTTTACACCTACTATCATAAATAGCGCCATGTATATTCCAAGAGCAGAGTGTCCAGAAGGGAATGATCTAAAAGAGTCTCTTACAAGCATTCTATGTAAATTTTTATTCGTGCATTTGTAATCGGAAATATATCTGCAAAATAAAGATAAAAAAATTATTTTAGAAATTTGCATTTACCCCACAACTGAGGCCTACAATTTTTTTTTAGCGCAAAATTATTGATGTTTGATATTTACCCTGATGTGCAATTAATGGCCCTATCAGGTCTGCAAGTGTCTAAAAAGTGAGGTCTCGGCTCAGCGATCATACTTTTCCCCGCTTCGGTAATAAAAATCACAAGGAGAAGACCGAAAACAAATTGACAGTACCAATGCCATCCTTGCTTAATCCCGGTCAAATTCCTTTTTTTCTCCGGCGCTTTGTATACTGCAGTCGCATTATCGGCTAAAATTTCCACCAAACATACCTGAAAAAATAATTTAGCATAAAATTTTAGATTTAAAGTCCAAAATCCAAATATGAATAATGTTTCAAGCATAAGACTTACTCCGATTAAAGGCACGCCAAACGTAACACCCAGCAAATATCCAAACGAAATTGTGTCTCCTTGAAATTTGTAAGATATTTTGGGATCCCCGCAGTGGAATCCTATCTGTCTAAAAGGGATAACCTCAAGTTCCAGAATAACGATTAATCCGCATACTGAAAAGAAAAAGAAAACGAAATCGTTATATACTAAGTTTATACGGAAGCCCTGAAGGGTCACATTTCTGTAATTGTTTTTTAGTGTTTGTTCCGGAACAGACATTGTTTGTTCCGGAACTGACAATTTTTAAAATTGTTTGTTCCGGAACTGACAATTTTTAAAATTGTCAGTTCCGGAACAAACAATTTATAAAATTGTCAGTTCCGGAACAAGCAGTGAACTAAAAATTGTCAGTTCCGGAACAGACAATTTTTAAAATTGTCAGTTCCGGAACAAACAATTTCAATTTTTAAAATTGTCAGTTCCGGAACAAACAATTTCAATTTTTAAAATTGTCAGTTCCGGAACAAACAATTTCAATTTTTAAAATTGTCAGTTCCGGAACAAACAATTTCAATTTTTAAAATTGTCAGTTCCGGAACAAGCAGTGAACTAAAAATTGTCAGTTCCGGAACAAACAATTTTAAAAATTGTCAGTTCCGGAACAAGCAGTGAACTAAAAATTGTCAGTTCCGGAACAGACAATTTTAAAAATTGTCATTCCCGGAACAAGCAATTTTAAAAATTGTCAGTTCTGGAACAAACAATGTCTGTTCCGGAACAAACAATAAAAAACAATTACAGAAATGTGACCCTTAAGGGCTTCCGTAAAGTTTAAGTTAAAACATCGTTAAACCTTAAAACATGAATGAATCTAAGGTAAAATACGTTAAACGTATACAATGTTGAGAGGTTACAAATGAGTTGAGAGGTGCCTCAGAATGTAATTTTACACCGAGTAATATTCTAGGGTTAAAAAATTTTGTCTTCTGAATTTCCTAAGACGGCACTATATGGTGCAAAATATTTCGCCAATACTGTACACTAATCTGACTAATCCAACGACCAAGAGAGCTTTTCGGATACAAAGCAAATCAGGTTTTTAAATTTCAAAAAAAAAAAAAAAAAAAAAAAAAAAATTAGTGGACCGTATTTCTCTTGCATTCACATCACAACGTTTTTAATTTTTACAACTCCAAGCAACAGCCGGAAAGAAAAACAATAAGAAAAAAAAATATAATATTCATGACTGCTTCTGATAAGATTTTTTTTCTTTCTCAAGCTTCCTAATTCCGATAAAAAAAATATCGCAAATCAAAAGTAAACAAAATAAAAAATTATCCTTGAGCGATAATTTGTTATGTCATCGCACACGCAATTAAAATGACATAAAAATACGGAATTTTTTTCTTTAGGACTCGGAAACATTTTTTTTTTTTCCATTTCATATTTCTAAAAATATAAAACGTGTAATTTATTTTAAAAAAAATGAAAAATCTGTCAGTTAAAACAAAAACCATCGGCCGTTTTATTCATAATTGTACGGTGCGTTAATTACAGGCATTGCATCCTGGGTTCAACACCTCATCAACCAATCAAAAAAAAAAAAAAAAATACCGTAACAAAAATATTTGATAAAGTAAATTTTTTTTTTAAAAAGGAATTAAACATTACATAAAATGATATATAGTGTGAATCGTTTATTGACCCAGACAAAACGTATGCATAAGGGCCTTAGGCAATCATTTTAATTGATCACACTATACAAAAAAAAAAGAAAACGAACTAAGAAAAACAGTATTTAATCATCCTGCAGGATGTACATTTTTTTTTTCCTGTCATGACACGCGCTTGTCAGTAACACACACGATATACAATCTGACTCTAGGTCAGTTTGTAACGATCTTGTTAACGCTCGTATAATAGGAGCAGTTCAGTCGAATGTATCAAATTAAATATAGAAAAAAAAAAAAAAATTATATACGTACGCGTATAAATATACGATATTCCTTGTTTTGTACTTACTTAGTAAATATCTATTATAAAATTTCATAGTATTCAATTTGGTTTGGATTCATTAAACGCTTGGAATGCTACGTTACGTTTTCCTTTTTTTTTCCGATATAAACGTTATCGTACACGGTGACACATACGATCAGCTGATCGATTTCCTACATTCGCGTGCAAATGTTGGCAAGTCGCTTTACCTCGTGACTTAGATTTGCCGGAGCGAGTTTATACTTGGACTTTGTGAGGTTTAAATTCAAAACGTTACATGTTTTTTATAAGCTTTTTTTTTTTTTTACTTTTGTTTTGGAATTTATTTTTTATTCCCAGAAAATATTATTATATATATTAAGATATTATATTGATCAACAGAATTTTTTTTTTTTTTTTTTTTTTTTCCAGACAGATCAAGATAACAAAAATAAAAACAAAAATAAAAATTATTCTTCAAGGCTACAAAAAAAATTATTTAGCGAATTATTTCGCTCTAAGGGAATATTCCTAAAAATATCCGCAAAATTTTTCTTTTTTTTTTAATTCTAGAAGTTGCTTAAAAATTCCTTGAAATTTATTTTTTATTCCTGCAGAATATTACCGCCCCTTGAATCTTAACATTTGGGAAATTATGTAAGGAATAATTAACACTTAAAAGAATACGTTCCGGAAAACTCCCGGAAATTTATTCTTTATTCCCTAATACACATTCCTGAGGATATATCTTTTATTCGTAGTAAAAATTCCCAAGAACTTATTTTTTATTCCCAGAAAACCATTGTCCAAGGCTACAAGGAAAATTTTTCGAAGAATTATTTCGCTCTAAGGATAATAAAATATTCCTAAAAATTTCCGGAAATTTATTCTTTACTCCTGAAGCTCTTCGAAAATTCTTGGAAAATTATTTTTTATTCCTGCAGATTATTACCGCCCTTAATTCATATAGAAAAATATGTAAGAAATGAATTTACACTTAAGAGAATACGAAATCCAAAAACGGGCAATTAGGTGCATAACTAGAAATAAAAAATGGGAACTGGTCAATGGGCACTTTCAACCCCCATCGTGCAGAAATTTATTTAAAAAAGCAAAAATTTTGACAGCACCCTCTTGCTATATTTTAGAAGCAATTTGCTATTTTATTAAAAATGGGGAGGGTAGACTTGTGGGAGAGGTCTCGCAGCGCAACACCAGACAAGCTAAAGAGTATTATATTCCTGGAACCAGATTAAAAAAGTCAGAGCAAAATGTGAAGCGCTGTGGGGCCTCTTTCTACAATCTACTACCGAATGAAGTGAAAGAAAAAAAAGGGCAAAAAAATTTTAAGGGTTTGGTCCAGAAATTTCTAATTGACCACACCTTTTACTCGCTGGCGGAGTATCGTGATTTTTTCAGAGCTCCATAAGGCCATCGATGAAGACGAAATCGATGTACATATTGTATCTTATGATTGAAAATATAATTTAATTTAATTTAATTTAATTAACGTTCCCGATAACTCCCGGAAATTTATTCTTTATTCCCAGAAAACATCCCTGGGGATATATCTTTTATTCCCAGGAAATATTCCGAAAAATTCATTTTTTATTCCCAGAAAAACATTCTTGAGAATTTATTTTTATTACCAGGAAACATTCCCAGGAATTTATTTCTTAATTTCCTGAAAGGAATTATTCTTATTCTCGAGAGTTTTCTTTTTATTTCTAGGAAACACTCTCAGGAGTTTATTTATTATACCCAGAAAATATTCCCGGGGATATATTTTATTACCAGAAAATATTCCCAAAAATTCATTTTTTATTCCCCGAAAAACATTCTCCAAGGCTACAAGGAAAATTTTTCGGAGAATTATTTCGCTCTAACGATAATGAAATATTCCTAAAAATGTCCGGAAATTTGGGGCCCTGGCAAAACCCTGACCTTTCAAAACCCCGACCGGGGTTTTGCAAGGTCAGGTTTCTGAAATGCAGTGTTTTAATAATTATTTTAATTTTTAAAATTGTCGTGGTTTTGAAAAATTAATTAAAATTTATTTTTGAAGGATTTTCAAAACCTCGAAAAAATCGGGGATTTGCAAACGATTTACGATTTGTTTTGAAAAAAATTTTAAAATTAAATAAAAAAGTTAAGGACATTGAAAATCCCCGAAAACTACGAAATCGTTCAAAAGCTGGAAATTCAAATTGAACACTTAAAATACTTGAGATGCGCATTATGCGTAGTGCAATCGTCTATGGCGCGAAAAATAGGTACATCTTGTGCACCTCCGCCCTGTGCAGTTCGTACACGGAGAATAACGAATCCCCGCAAAAGAAATTACAGCTCAGCAAACGGCTCTGAGGGCAGCCTTCTTCGACCTTGAGCCTCAAAGCCTGCGCCAAAAAACTCAATTAGCGTTTGTCGTTTTTGTTTGATCTGTTAACCAAAGAGGATGGCGCATCCTTGCGGCCGCATTCTTTGCAGTGGGGAATGTGCGGAGCGTCTTATCTCTGTACGGAGGAGATACGACGACGGGAGGCTCATCCCCTTTAAATGTGGCCGGTGCCAAGAGCTGATAGGCAACCTGGCCAGAATATACATTTATTTATTTATTTATTGAGTGTTCTTCAAGTTGATTAGAAAGTGATGCTTTTAAAACATAACAAATTTGAAGAGAAAGCGGGAAAATGGATCAGAGTCCATTGTTTGTTTACACTTAGCTCTTCTGCCCCTGTAAGCTATTTTAGTGTATCTCCATTTTGTAAACAATAGCTTCTCTCTGCTGTTTAGCTTTTGTCAACAACGGTTCTATTCGAGTTGTTTTGGAAATGGAGTTATATGCTGAAGTCGATTATAGGGCAGTCTTATGTTTAGCTTTTGTCAACGCATTCAAAACAAAAACATAGACTCTGATCTTTTTTTCCGCTTGCTCTTCATTTTACTTTCAAAAAACGCCGGTTTTTGATGTTTTTGATCATTTAATTTTGCAATAATCCCGCAATAGTCTTGCTTTCTAAAGTTTAAAGTTTTCGGGTATTTTCAATGTTCATAGCTTTTTTATTTATTTTTAAAATTTTTTTTAAAAAAAATTGTAAATCGTTTGCAAATCCCCGATTTTTTCGAGGTTTTGAAAATCTTTCAAAAATAATTTTTAATTAATTTTTCAAAACCACGACAATTCAAAAAATTAAAATAATTATTAATACACCGCATTTCAGAAACCTGACCTTGCAAAACCCCGGTCGGGGTTTTGAAAGGTCAGGGTTTTGCCATAGTGCCGGAAATTTTTCCTTTACTCCTGAAGTTCTTCGAAAATTCCTGGAAATTTATTTTTTATTCCTGCAGATTATTACCGCCCTTAATTCTTAATATTTAGAAAATTATGTAAGGAGTTAATTTACACTTAAAAGAATACATTCCCGAAAACTCCCGGGAATTTATTCTTTATTCCCAGAAAACATTCCCGGGAATATATCTTTTATTCCCAGGAAATATTCCCAAAAATTCATTTTTTATTTCCAGAAAAACATTCTCGAGAATTTATTTTTATTACCAGGAAACATTCCCAGGAATTTATTTTTTAATTTCCAGAAAATATTCTCGAGAATTTTCTTTTTATTCCTAGGAAACATTCTCAGGGATATATTTTTTACTCCTAGAAAATATTCCCGGGGATATATTTTATTCCCAGGAAATATTCCCAAAAATTCATTTTTTATTCCCAGGAAAAATTCCCACGAATTTATTTTTTATTGCCAGAAAACATTCCCGGCTTTTAATTCTATAACTTCTGGAAAATTATTCGGGGCATTAATTGATACCCAAGGGAATGTTCACCAAAACTTTTCACCAAAAATAAGTGGAAAAAAAAAAATTAAGGGGCGGAAGCAAGGAAAGGGGTGGGGAGCTTTTTTGCTCTAAGCTCTAGAGTCCTCCAAAGCTCCTCTAAAGCTTTAGACCGCCCTAGTCTTATTTCTTATAAGACTTTAGCATTTTTTTTTCCATTTTTTGTTAAATTCGTAAAAAAAAAAGTTTAATTTGGCTGTCAAAAAATTTGAAGTTGGAAACAATTCCAACGATTTTAAAAAAAATCTTTGCCACATGTCTCAAATCTTAAAGGGCTCATCTCCCGACATACTAAATATCCATGCACACTTAAAATATATCAAATTAAAAAAAGCGTTAAACAGCTTAACACATCCCATGTCATCATACTAAAAAACACACGCAAACCAGAAAAAAAAAAAAAAAATTAGTCTGGCACACTTTCAGCTTTAAAATATTCAAATAAATTCCTTCCATTCAATTTTCATAAAAAAATAAATCCAACACCACCAAAAGAGTTAAAAATATAACAACCTAATAAAAAAAAAAAAAAAAAGACAAGCTCAAACAATGAATGTTTAAAACATTTTCCATTATTTCCCTGCCATCTATTTTTATACAGTTTTTTTTTCTTTTATTGTTATGTCCAGTAGTTGGGATAAAAATGAGCCATGTCATATACCAAGATAAAACATTATCTATCTGATTGCATTAAAAATGCATTTAAAGTGACACGGTGGTCCCTTGTTGGGTGACTTTATTACCTATTTATGGTTGGCAACCCTGGGTTCACAGGGAAAAGATGGAGTTTTATTTAAATCATTAAATTTATTAATTTTCTCCGGATATAAGCAAGTTTTTTAGTTATTTTCGTGGAAGAAATAGATAATCAAGTCAGTTTTGTGCTTGAGTTGTAATTTTAAAAGCTGAAAATGGGTAAAAGTAACAAAAACACCACTATTTCTAGTCAAGGCAAACATAACCTCACTTCGTTAAAAAACGAGGTTGTAAAAGTAAACGAATCGGACGAATTGGATCCTCAATTTTTACATTTGTACAAGCTTTTGTCCGCCAAAATTGACCAAAATAGCAAAGAGGTTATTCAGGCATTCCAGTTAAGAATGGAGAAGGTAGAGAACGTGTGTACACAGTTAGATAAATGTATAAAAAAACCAGTCCGGACGCATCGATTATTTGCATCAAGTAGCGAATAAGGAAAACATAATAGTGCATGGCATTCAAGTCGTCGACGAAAGCCAAAAAGGCATCCAAGAGCTGGTTATTAAGAAATTAAATGATTTACTCAAATTAAACATTTCTAGTGATGATGTCTACAAAGCTGTCCTACTGAAAAAGAAACCCAAGCCGGGCGAAAAAATCGATCAGTCTGATAAGATCCCAATTAAATTATGCATGATGGACCTCCGGATAAAGAATAAAATTATGAAAAATCGAGTTTTGTTAAAAGGATCCCATATTATCTTAACGGATGATTTGCCCAAGGATGTCCGGGATAGAATCAGACAACAACGGTTGGGAAACTTGGGCAAAGATGGACATAAGGAGAGCCTACAGTACCACAAATCACCTGCTCCCATAAGGAATATCGGAAGTAAAAATAACTGAGAAGACCAAAGACCTCCTGGCAAATGGAATGTGATGTTCTTTTCATCTAGTCAAACCCCTGAATGAGTGCAGCTGATAGTTTTAAAATTAGTTAAAAAAAAAAAAAAAAGCTATAGTGATAACAGACTGAGGTAAAATAATCAAGTCTTTTCTTGTTCATATAAACAGTGCTCAATGCTGGCTAAGCTTAGGTCTACATGGTGAAATTTCCTAAATTTTAAACTTTGTAAATTAAAATTGTAATTATGTTTGAGTTTATTAAGGAAATCTAAGCGGTTACGATTTGCTCCAGTCTTTTCCTGCTTAAATCGAGTTTCTACGTTTGCTGCTTTTATTTTATTTTTTGGAGGATTAATTAAAAATTGTTTGTAAAAAAAAAAAAAAAAAAAAGTTATGTTCAAAACAGACTAGGTTAAAACAATCAAGTCTTTTCTTGTTTATATAAACTGTGCCCAATGCTTAGGTCTACATGGTGAAACTTCTTAAATTTTAATCTTTGTAACTTTTTATTAAGATTGTAATATGTTTGAGTTTATTAAGGAAAATCTAAGCGGTTACGGTTTGCTTCAGTTTTTTCCTGCTTAAATCGAGTTTCTATGTTTGCTGCGTTTATTTTTATTATTATTATTTTATTTTTTGGAGGATTAATTTAGAATTGTTGTTTGTAAAAAGAAAAAAGTTATTTCTGTTTATTTTTTTGGATCATTTAAATGGTTAACTTTAATTAATTCTTTTGTAAAATTTTTCTTTTGCCACCCCTTTATACGCCTAACGGCAAAAATAAAGTAATTATTTATTTATTTATTTATTTATTATTTATTACCTATTTATCTTTTTCCTGTGTTTTTTTTTTTTTTTTTTTTTTTTTTTTTTTTTTTTTTTTTTGTTTCTACATGTTGGGGGCAAACGTAAATTAGAATAAAAGTATATTCTCTTCCGCCTAAAATATATCCTTCTTCAGAGATCCATTTTCTGAGCTTAAAAAAGAAAAAAGAGTGTATAAATTCCCTTCCGGGATGAGCCCCCTTGCCCCCCTCTTCTCCCATTTTAAAGATTCGTCAGCAAAAAAAAATGGATAATACTGGAATTCCGATTCCCGAAGCTACAAGAAAAATTACAATCGGAGAATTAATTCGCTCTAAAGGATTATTCCGAAAATTTCTGGAAATTTTTTTTTTATTCCTGCAGAATGTTACCGCCCTTTAATTCTTAACATGTAGAAAATTATGTAAGAAATTTATTTATAATTAAGAGAATACGTTCCCAAAATTACCGGGAATAGATACCGGGAGAAGTATTCTCGAGAATTTGTTTTTTATTCCGAGAAAACTTTCTCGAGAAAACATTCCCGGGGATAGATCTTTTATTCCCAGGAAATATTCCGAAAAATTCATTTTTTATTACCAGGAAACATTCTCAAGAATATATATTTTTTATTCCCAGAAAACATTCTCGAGAATTATTTTTATTTTCAGGAAACATTCCCAGGAGTTTCTTTTTTAATTTCAAAAAAAATATTCTCAAGAATTTGTTTTTTATTCCCAGGAAACATTCTCGAGAATTATTTTTATTCCCAGGGGTTTTTTTTTTTAATTTTCAGAAAATATTCTAGAGAATTTGTTTTTTATACCCAGGGATAAATCTTTTATTCCCAGGAAATATTCCCAAAAATTCATTTTTTATTCCCAGAAAACATTCTCGAGAATTATTTTTATTCCCAGGAGTTCATTTTTTAATTTCAAGAAAATATTCTCGTGAATTTATTTTTTTCCCCCAGGAAACATTCTCAAGAATATATTTTTTATTCCTATAAAACATTCCCGGGGATAGATCTTTTATTCCCAGGAAATGTTCCGAAAAATTCATTTTTTATTTCCAGGAAAAATTCCAGTAAGTTTATTTTTATTCCCAGGAAACATTCTCGAGAATTTATTTTCTATTCCCAGGAAACATTCTCAAGAATATATTTTTTATTCCCAGAAATCATTCTCAAGAATTATTTATATTTTCAGGAAACATTCCCAGGAGTTTCTTTTTTAATTTCAAAAAAATATTCTCGAGAATTTGTTTTTTATTCCCAGAAAACATTCTTGAGAATATATTTTAATTCCTAAAAAATATTCCCGGGGATAGATCTTTCATTCACATGAAATATTCCCAAAAATTCATTTTTTATTTCCAGAAAACATTCCCGTAAGTTTATTTTTATTCCCAGGAAACATTCTCGAGAATTATTTTTATTTCCAGGAAACATTCCCAGGAGTTTATATTTTAATTTTCAGAAAATATTCTCGAGAATTTGTTTTTTATTCCCAGGGATAAATCTTTTATTCCCAGAAATATTCCCAAAAATTCATTTTTTATTCCCGGAAAACATTCTCGAGAATTATTTTTATTCCCAGGAGTTCATTTTTTAATTTCAAGATAATATTCTCGAGAATTTATTTTTTTCCCCCAGGAAACATTCCCAAGAATATATTTTTTATTCCTATAAAACATTCCCGGGGATATATATCTATCATTCCCAAAAATTCATTTTTTATTTCCAGGAAACATCCCCAAGAATTTATTTTTGGAAGGGAATTTATTTTTTATAAACGGAAGGTCGGTGGTTCAAGTCCACTCTTCGGGTACCTCTGGTGTATTCTTTTACTGAACATTCCCGGTTCCCTCTTTATGATCTAATATGCCGAAAAGTCCTCCAACTGAGAGAATTACACCCCCTTGCGCTTAAACGCAATTTCACGGCTTTGTTGGAAAATAATTTAAATTTATTTTTTAATTTCAAGAAAATATTCTCGAGAATTTATTATTTATACCCAGAAAACACTTCCCGTTTTTAATTCTGGAAAACCCTTCGGGGAGTTATTTCATACAGAGAGAGAACATTCGCAAAAGTTTACCGGAGTTTTTGTTTTAATACCAAAGAATATTACCAGCTTTTTTGACTCGCAAATTAGAGAAAATTATTCGGGGCATTAATTGATACCCAAGGGAATATTCACCAAAAATTTTCCTAAATAATTTCCATAGAGAATATTCTCAAAAAAAAAGTCTCGGAAATTACCAAAAGGGAATAATCCCGAAAATTTCTGGGAATTTATTTTTTATTTCTGGAGAATATTCTACTAAAAATTTGGAGTAATGCAAACTTCCCCAAAACATATTTGAGAAATTTATTTATATCCAGAGAAATATTCGCCAAAAATTCAAGGGAATTTTTTTTACTAGGGAATAATTTTCCTTAAAATTCCTGGAAATTTTTTTATAATTTTTATTTCCAATTTTTATTTCTCATTTCTAAAAAATTATTAGGAGAATTATACCAAACCAGGGAATATCCCCGAAAATTTCCCGGTTATTTTTTCCCCCTTGGGAATATTCTTAACAACTTCCAGGAATTTATTTTTTATTCCATTATTCATCCCTTATAGGATTTTCTAAACCTTCGACCCTCTTGCGTCCCACCAAGACGCCGCTTAAAAAAAATTTCCAAAAGGAAAAAAATTTTACAAATGATAAGCCACAACGATTACGCTATCAAGCATTTGTAAATTCCAAAACTTTTGATTTTTGACTACCCTAGCAAAAAAGAAAAAAAAACTCGAACAGCAATTGCCGGTAACATATACGCTTACATCAAACCGTTTAAGTTCCGAATGTGAGATATCCGTTATCAGCACTTGAAGCGTGAGAAAAACGCGCGCTCTGTACAACATTTAAAGAACCAACATCGCTCTTTAAAAAAAAAATTACATTATCAATCAGACCGGTCCAGACATCTTCCTTTCTTCTTTTTTTTTTTTTCACTACGTAAAAACATTTCATTCATTCATTAATCATTAAAAAGAGGGGGTTGAGCAATATTCTAATCGCCGCCCGTAATTAATCTATTTTTTTTTTTTTTTACTAAGTTTCGATGAAGATGCAACTTAAATAACCCCCGCTTAAAAAGTAATTTATTTTAACAATACATAATTGGCCCTACAAAAAAGTAAATGGTGTGTCATGAATGTCAATGTCAAAATCTAAGATCAAGGTCAAAGGAAGATTTAATCAAAACATTCACTGTCAACTCCGTTTTTTCACCCCGCAAAACTGTCACGCTACTTCCTATACAAATCGGATGAAACCGTTTAATGATTTATTTTTTTTTTTATTTTACTTTATGCATAACGCCGTTAACCGTTATGTAAGTGCGTAAACGCTAGGGTAAATCGAAAAACACGAATTTTTAAATTTAAAAATGCCACAAAAAATTTTAGATTTTTCGGCCTTTAAGGAGAATCTCAAAATTTTTAGGTCCCGGGGATGCGGAACGACGTCCAAATAATCTGGAAAAATTCAGGAGGGGATGCGTTCGCCGAAATTTCAAAAATTGGGCTAAAATAAGGGTCACTCTGATTTCCCTGTGCTTCGCAAATATTTAGTCTTTAGCTTTAAACAATTTTTAAAACTTTTAATTTTTCTACCGAAAAAATATTTATTAATCCTGTAATATAATTATACATAAATAATAAGTGTGCATAAAAGAATTATGCATTAATTTTGTAAAAATTATGCTTCATAAAAGGCTGCCACCGGGTTACCATAAGGTTTGTGCCCCGAAATTAATTTTTTTTTTTTGACTTTCACCCATCGATAGGAGGATAAATAGGGCCAAATATTAGGCTCGAAATGCGGGGGATGGGAGTGCTAATTTAGTTTTTATTTTTTTGGCACAGAATGGGTTCTCCGATCGAAAAATCCAAAAAACGAAAAAAAAAAAAGCTCTTTCAAAGGGCTATCTATGGGCATAATCATTAATTTTTTTATAAATGGCCCAGTGGCTAAAATGGCCATTTAAAGAGGAAAAAAAAAATTTATTTTTTGTTAGCCGGACCAAAATTTTGCTATGGCCGCCAAAAAGTATGTCAAAAATTGTCCTAAGTGCATGTGCTTCTAAATTTTTCTTTCAACAAGAAAGTGGCAAAAAAATGGCAAAAAGTTAAAAATTTTTTTTTTTCGCTGCGAACATGTCGCTGCATACAAATTTTGCTATCACCACGTGAGAGTACGCAAAAAACTGGCCTACATGCGTATTTTTTTGGTTTTTTTCCCCAACAGCCAAAGTGGTCATGAAATGGCCAAAATCTCAAAAAATTTGTTTCGCCACGAAGACCACGCTGGTCCAAAATTTCGCCTTCACCATGTGAAAGTACGCAAAAAAAATTGGCCCGAAGTCATGTATTTCGCCTTGGGATCCTAAGGGCGAAAGTGGCCAAATTTGATGGCCAAAATCATAAAAATCGCAAAAAAATTCTTTCACTCACAACACCCGGCTGGACCAAAATTTCGCTATCACCACGTGAAAGTACGCAAAAAAAAAAAAAAAAAAAAAAAAAAAAATAGCTCAGAAACATATTTTTCCGTTGGAGAAAAGAAGGTAGAAATCGGCCCAAACTAATGGCTTAAAGTAACCAAAATGCATAAATTTGAGCCAGTTTCTACGTTCTTTTCTCCAACGGAAAAATATGTTTCTGGGCTATTTTTTTGCGCTCTTTCACGTGCGAAATTTTGGTCCAGCCGGGTCTTATGAGTGAAAACATTTTTTTGGCCACTTTCTTGTTAAAAGAGAAATTTAAAAGTACATGTACTTAGGCCAGTTTTTGACGTACTTTTTGGCTGTCATAGCGAAATTTTGGTCCGGCGAAGCTAACATGAAGAAAGTCGTTTTTTTCCCTTTAATTGGTCATTTTGGCCAATGGGCTATTTTTTAAAAAATTAACAATTATGCCCTTAGATAGCCCTTTGAAAGAGCTTCTTTTCGTTTTTTGGATTCTTCAATCGGACAACCCATTCTCTGCCAAAAAAATGAAAACGGAATTAATACTACGGAAGCCCTGAAGGGTCACATTTCTATAACTGTTTTTTAATGTTGGTTCCGGAACAAGCAATTAACGAAAAAATGTCTGTTCCCGAACAAGCAATGTCTGTTCCGGAACAGACAACGTTTAGTTAGAAAATTGTCTGTTCCGGAACTGACAATTTTAAAAATTGTTTGTTCCGGAACTGACAATGTCTGTTCCGGAACAGACATTGTTTGTTCCGGAACAGACATTTTTTCGTTAATTGCTTGTTCCGGAAGAAACAATAAAAAGCAGTTATAGAAATGTGACCCTTCAGGGCTTCCGTATAATACTCCCATCCCCGCCTCCGAAACGGCTTTCATTTCGACCGTAATATTTGGCCTAGTTTACCCCCTCACTAGGTCCTACCGATGGGTGAAAGTCCAAAAAAAATTTAATTTTGGGGCACAACCCTTATGGTAACCCGGTGGTAGCCGTTTTTCAATGATCAAAAATGGAAATGTTTGTTTGAAAAAATGTAATGACCCCCCAAAATCCTCCAACCCCTAATATTAGTCCACGTGGTCCCCTTTATCAAGAAAATTTTATCAAAATCATGAAAATCTGAAAGATTTTCTAAAAATTTTCCGTTTTCTCTAAAAATTACTCAAAAAATTTTATTACACAGTAAAAAATTTTATGTCAAAATCAACATAAGTAGGTCCACATAATTCTTATGTTGTTTTTGTTTATGTTTACCTTATGGGAAAAACAACAGAAAAAATTTATGTGAGCCGCTTAGAACATATTTACATAATATTTTTCACTGTGCACAAATTTCATTAAAAATTTTTAAAAAATTTTAAGGAAAGGATCATCAAGGATTTTTGATAAAATTTTATTGAAAAAATCTAAAATTTTTGAACTATTCGTTTTTTTTTTTATGTTCGGTATCCAAAACACTAAGACAACCGGACAGCCGGACACGACAAAACCATCATGGTGCGCCCTAAGTTCAGTTCCTGAAACGATTTAATTTCGAATGCTAGAAAAAAATAAAAATAAAAATATTTCAAAGTGGGTAATTCTTGAAAAAAACGTACCGTGACGGGAAAGGACAAACATTGCACATTTTGGTAATAAAAAAGGTTAAAAAGCAATTAATTTTCTCTCAAGAAAAGGGATATCGTCTTTTCCTTCCAAAACTCGAATTCACAAAAAAAAAAAAAAAATTTTTTCGCGGCATCCTTAATGAGAAGCTGCAAACAAAACAAAACGTGACGGGAAGGACAAATAATCCCTTCACATAGTATGGGTGTAATCCTACGCCCATAGTCACCTAAAAAATATATTTTTAAAGTTTTTGAAAAAATGGAAAAGGGGAACGACGGGAAAAAGGGACTAAAAAGCTTTGCGGGTTTTGAGTTCGCCCCTCTCGCCCATTCGGGCAAAATCGGTTACGCCTATGTCACCGGTTCAATTAAAAACAAATAAGAAAATACGAACATCATAAAATTGTCTTCTTCTTCTTCTATATAAATTTTTATGGCACTTTGAACAGACTGGTGCAATTTCGTATCATGGGAAAAATAACACCCCTTCCTTTTGATGCTCCTGATTTGATTTTTAAGATAATTTGATTCAACCCTTTATTTTACGACGTGGATGGTACGCACAGTAGAAGTCAAAATTTAAGAAGAGAAATCAAAAAACCCCCGAAACCTGATCACCTACGCAATGACTAATGCGTTTCAATCAAAGGGTTGAGCTCGTTATATTTCCAAATAAGGACATCAAAAAAAAAAAAAAAAAAAATTATTATATATACTGATTTATCATGCTGTTAAAAAAAACAATAAGGCATTGTTCGGGGATGGACATTACTTCCTAAAAATTTTAGTTACAAGTGGGCTGCCCAGGGAAGATGAAATAAAAAAATAAAAATAAACATTTTTTTCTGTCCTTTGCACCAATTTGTATTATGTAAATCTTCTTGGTTAATTGTTATCGTGGCCATCATTAGTCACTGACATCTTATTGAAATAATATTTAAGTGATGAAAGATTTTTTTTTTGGTAGGTAAACCCGTTAGCGTTATCGAATTTAAAATGATTTAAAAGGCAGGAGCCAATGCATCAAAAAGATTTCGGATTAATGTTTTTTTTTTTTTACCCTTTTAAATATTTAAATTAAAAACTTGTTTTAAGATTGAAGGGTTCTGGTTTTGATTAGTTAATCAAAAGGTATTTAGCATGGGGGTAATTTTCAAACGGTTTATTGAAAAAAAAAAGGGACGTGATCTAATTTTTTTTTTTCCTAGTGTCCGGTTCTTCTTTTGAAAAGAGCTCATTCGAAATTAATTTCTGTTTATATCAAAACGTTTTTTTTCTTTCAAAACGTTTAATTGCCGATTCAGGTGGTTAGTCATTCATGGTGACCATTAAACATCTCATTAATCAAAATCGGTAGCAGTAAAAATCCAGACGGTCTTCCTTTGAGATTCATTCGGTTTCTCCTTTTCTCTTCCTTTTTATCCCTTCACATAGTTTTTCGGTAGTTGCATTTCCTGTTTAATCTTTTTGACTCGGGGATTCCGGGAAATTTTAGCCGGTTAAACTTTACATCTTGTGGTATTTTTTATATATAAATTATATATAATTATATATAAGTTATATATGGTTTTAATCGTAAAATCATTTTGCTAAAATTTTGCTAAATTTTGCTGAGTACAATAAGTTCGTACCTTTTTTTCAAGATTTAATTTTATATAAATAATATATAAATTATATAATTATAATTATAATTTGTATTTATAAATGATATATAATTTATATATAATTTATATATATTCACCTTTTAACTTATAAATTATATATAACTTATATATAATTATATATAATTTATATATAAAAAATACAACAAGATGTAAAGTTTAACCTTTTAGCCTCCATATTAACCCTAATATTTTTTAAAGATTTTTTGGAGGCCGATTTTTGCGGCCCCCAGAGGCCTAGAGTTTTTTCAAAATCTTATAAGGACCGAAAAAATTAGAGCCGTACTATCCCTTTTCAAAAATAAATAAAAACTATTTTTAATCTTTTTAATTAGCTAAAAAGTCAATTATTTGTCCTTCCCGTCACGTTTTGTTTTGTTTGCAGCTTCTCATTAAGGATGCCGCGAAAAAAAATTTTTTTTTTTTTGTGAATTCGAGTTTTGGAAGGAAAAGACGATATCCCTTTTCTTGAGAAAAAAATTAATTGCTTTTTAACCTTTTTTTATTACCAAAATGTGCAATGTTTGTCCTTTCCCGTCACGGTACGTTTTTTTCAAGAATTACCCACTTTGAAATATTTTTATTTTAATTTTTTTCTGGCATTCGAAATTAAATCGTTTCAGAAATTGAACTAATTTTTTTTTAAGCTCAATTAGTTGTGAGGTTTAAAATAACAGAATTGATTTATAATGTGGTTATGGATTCATTCTGTTATAGGGTTATGTTACATAAATGCAGATAACAAGCTCCGGTGGTTTTAATTAATTTTTAATTAGATTCAAAAAAAAAAAAAAAAAAAAAAAAAAAGTTGAGAAAGTTTTAGCTGTCAGTCAATTTGTCAATTATTTTTAAAAAAAATATTTTTTCGTCTGCATACACAGATACATACTTATGTTCAAAAGCTTTATTGTCTATTGTCTTTTCGGTTAGAGATGACAATTAAAACATCGTTTAAAAAAAAGAAACAATAAATTTTATTATCCGAGATTATTCTTTACGACTTTTTTTTTTTTTCTTAAATTCGTGACTTAAAGGGTTGTAAGTACATTCTTGTTTTTTACATATTTATAAATTGATATCTAATTATAAAGAAACTACGTACGTATGAATTATTGGATAGGTAGACACTCCCTCCCTTAGATTTTATATCAAAAATTTTTATTTTGAGAACGAGGGAATTAAAAGTTCTCACATTTAAGATGATACGTCAGTGGCGTAATTCCCCATCCCTCCCTCGAAAATTTAAGAAAAAAGAAAAAAAATTCTGTTCTTGTTGATTTTACATTGACAGGGATATAAAACATCGCGTGGTGGATTCGTTTTTTATCTAGACTAATAGCCCCCGAGTCAATTTTCTATATTCATAAGGTTCAAATCACATTAAAGCTTTCTTGTTAACATATTTTACAACTTTTTGACTCGCCATGGGTTATTTGATATCGAATGTCATTAGTTAGATTAAACTTGTACCTGGTAAGAGTATCTCTAGGAACCAACATGTTATGTTATTTGTGAACACGAATCGATCGTTTTGTTATCCGATTTGTTTTTTTTTTTTCTTATTTCCTCTCTCTTTCTCATAGGCATGTGATCATCATAGAAAACGCGCTTAATTGGATTGGGGATCACATACGTATAACACGAAAAAATTATTCAAATATTATGATTATTATAATTTTTTTTTCTCTTTCTTTAATTTGTGCGTTTGGAGAACAAGTTATATCATCTTACAGTGTAATTAATAGGAACTTCTTTATTTATTTTGTGAGGGTAAACGGCCACCATGGTCGCTTTTTATTCTAGTTAAAAAAAAGTGACTCAAATCGTAATTAGGCTGCTTTTGTCCTCGGAAGATGTGACATCCCTCGGGGATTCGGTTGAAGTTTCCAAAATCTGTGAGATTTTACTAAATAGTATATTGTTAACCTAGGGAGGAAAATTCATCTGACTTCCTATGTTAAAAAACAAGATATTTTTTGTTACGAATTAACGCTGAATTTTTCAGAAAAATTAGAGGAAATGATTTGATAAATTGTAAACGAAGTGTTCCGTGGGTAATTCCTAAAAAAACTTACATTTTTATTTTTAGGCAATAATGCTTAATATCTGATCAAACACACACTGAAAAAAAATCTTTTACGGTGGATTTGAGTTTTAGAAGGTAAAGAATGATATCCCTTTTCAAAAGAAAATAAAAATTATTTTTAAATCTTTTTAATTAGCAAAAGAAAGAATTATTTGTCCTCCCCGTCACGTTTTGTTTTGTTTGCAGCTTCTCATTTAGAATGCAGCGAAAGCAATTTTTTTTTGTTGTGAATTCGAGTTTTGGAAGGTAAAGACTGCCGTTAAAAGGGGAATCGACCTATCGCACATCTCTGGGTTGGCCATGTTTGTTTATAAGCTAAACATAAACAAACATGGCCAACCCAGACATGTGCGATAGGTCGATAACAAACATGGCCAACCCAGAGATGTGCGATAGGTCGATTCCCCTTTTCACGGCAGAAGAACGATATCCCTTTTTTTGAGAGAAAATTAATTGCTTTTTAACCTTCTTTTATTACCAAAAAGTGAAATATTTGTCCTTTCCCGTCACGGTACGTTTTTTCAAGAATTATCCCCGTAAACATTTGGGCCTCTGGGGGCAATAGAAATCGGCTTTTAAAAAATCTCAGAAAATCGAAGTCTTCCGGCCTGTGGCATTTTCAAATTCAAAAATTCGTGTTTTTCGATCCATCCTGGTATAAAAATGAAGTCCGAATTATCGAGCTCCAAAAAGTGATGCAAATAGTGTAATGAATTTTCCTAAAATAAATGCAAAAAAATTTATATGAAAAATGTTATTATTTTTGTATCATTTATATTATCAAGCTTAATTTTCGTAAAGCCAATGCATATTTTATTAAGCATCAAAATTTGAATATGCATAAATTTTGTAAAAATTATGCATAATTTTTTTAAGCATGAAAATCTGGATTTGCATAATTTTTATATAATTTACGTATATAATTTTTTTGAATCATAAAGGAGGAACATTTGAAAGTATTATGCTTATTTGGGTAATTCTTGAAAAAACGTACCGTGACGGAAAAGGACAAATTCAAATATTGCACGTTTTGGTAATAAAAAAAGGTTAAAAGGTAATTAGTTTTCTCTCAAGAAGAGAAATATCATTCTTCACCCTCCAAAACTCGAATGCACAACAAAAAAAATTTTTTCGCGGCATCCTTAATGAGAAGCTGCAAACAAAACAAAACGTGACGGGGAGGACAAATAATTCACTCTTTAGCTAATTAAAAAGGTATAAAAATAACATTTATATTTTTTTGAAAAGGGATATCATTATTTACCTTCCCAAACGCAAATCCAATGTAAAACTTTTTTTCCAGTGTGTGTTTAATAAGATATTAAGCAATATTGCCCAAAAATAAAAACATAAATTTTTTCAATAACTACCCAAAAAAAAAAATTAAAATGGAGTTTGCATCACCGGTTGCATAGCTGAGCAATATCAGGCGCATCACTTTTCTCTTTTTTTATGTCCCTTTGGCCTAGTGCTTTACCTTTATGGATATAACACAGAAAAATAATATTTGGGTATTTCCAAATTTCGAAATTTGGGCGGCAAAGGGTTCAAAAAATATTCGAAACCGTATTTCTTCTCTCCCGAGATGGTAAATGCGAGACAGTGAACGGTGAAATTGGTTACATCATACTCGAAACAATTTAGATAATGATTCCACCAGCTGCGATGATAGGGCGATCTCCCCAACAGAAAAAATACGAAGTTCAATCACTTATAATTAAATCATTTCGACCATTCAAAACTCGGGAGTACGGAGCTTTCATAACTTCCCTTATGCAACGAAGTCATGATTTTCAAGTAGAGAAAATTATAATTAATGGGCTGTCGGGAGAGATTTAGATTCCGAGAAGAAAAAAAATTTATATGGAGTACGTGTCTTGAACTGGAGGATTGGATGATTTTTTTTTTTATTAGTTCTGGAGTTTTGGTTTTGACGGGTAATTTTTTGGATGATTTGGGCGTGAAAAAAGGTGGGGGGTTCGGGAAAAAGTGAGTATGAGAAGGCGACGAATGGGTCATCTGAACCTAACTGGGAGTCAAAGTGTGAGGAATAAGTGGGAGCACGGAAGGACTCATATGTGAGATACAGGGTGAGCCATCCTAGTGGACTCATCCGGAGGATTAATTCTATTTTTGTTTTTTTGAATGAGTTGGTACTTTTTTAATGACCCATATGGGACCATTTGGAGGCTAGGTATTTAATGTATAGATTCATAGCGTTCCATCTGGAGACAAAAAATTAAGGGATTCCCGTACGTAAAAGAGATGCATAATTTATATAAAAACTATGTATAAATTACACAAAAAATTGGACATATATTAAAAAAATGCATAAATTATGTATAAATAAGTGTACATAAAATTAAAAAAAACGTCAAATGGGTAGTTCTTGAAAAAAACGTACATTTTTATTTTTAAGCAATATTGCTTGATATCTTATCAAACACACACTGAAAAAAAATTGTTTTTACAGTATATTTGCGTTTCAGAAGGTAAAGAATGATATCCCTTCTAAAAAATTCGAATATAAAAAATCTGTAATAATTTAAATCTGTAATTTTACCAACCATCTGCCGGTTTTTTAAAATTCTGACTTCATATTCGATTTCAGGAGGTCGAAATACCCCTATTTACATAATTTTTACAATTTTTTAAGAAAATTAAAGCTTTGCAGGGTTGCAAAACTGGTCCATATATGTTCCCGTGGCGTCTGGGCATTAAAATCCATAAGTCCATATATGGAACCATAGGCGGCAAGACGGTTTTAATCTCACTCGAGTCTCAAAAAAAAAAAAAAAAAAAGTAAAAAAGAACCACTTGAATCAAATCATTTTCATCGCTTGGAAGCGTTTACACGATGAAAGCATAAAAAATGTTAATGTTATGAAGATTGATTTTAATGTTCACGTCAATTGATTGTTGGACCACGGATGCACTCCGAATTTTTTATAATCTCTTTGATCGGTTTTCGTAGCGCTCCTCTCCGTTTTTAACGCCATGTAATAATTATAATTTCTTTCTTCTTCTTTTTTTTTTTTAACTGCTTCCATTATTTTTCGGGAGAAATGCGCGCTCCCTATCAAAAAATGATTTATTAAAATAGTTCTGTTTAAAGTCATCCTAGCTAATGAATTTATGTGAGTGGCCTGAGGCGCTTTTATGCGACAAGGGACTTTTATTTTTTCCTGCCTAACGTCTTTTGCGGGGTTAAAGCTACGGAACATAATCTTTTTAAATAAATGAAATAAATTTCGATTTAATTTTTTTAAGACAAGATGCGTATGTTCGTGGGTTTTAACCAGCCCTTTTTTGATATTATAACGATCATGAATTTACGTTCGGAGATGTTTAAAAACTTCTCAATTAGGGGGTGGAGTTGAAGTGACCGAATTAACATGAGCAAAGCGGGTTCGTATCTTGTGGATTTATAACAATGATAATTCTAATTATTATTTTTTTTTTTACCCTTGAGTTAAGGCATACTGATTGATAGGAGGCCGCGGCACGAAAATGACTACACTTAAAAAAAATGGCTAGTGGGAAAGCAAAAAAGAAATTCAAAACAGGAATTTTGACAGACGAAAACAAATCTCAATCTGAGTTCCTTTTGAAAGTCCCGTCCGTCACATGCTCAAAGCTGTCGCTATACCTTCTGCGTTGTTAAAATTTCCAAAAAAATACCGGTGGTAGATCTTGACCTGTATTATAGTGCTATAAAAACAGGAAAATTTTTTTTTACTTTTAAGGGGGTTTTGTAACTCTTTAAAGCGTGCAAATGTCCCTTCCGTCACATATGAATCTGCTTCTTAACATAAAAACCAAATTTTGATTTTTTTATCTTTACGGAAATATCAAAATTAATTAGGTCCCCGATAAACGACGTAAAAAAAAATCTGAAAAAAATTGAGGCAATCTTTCTGGGGTTACTATAAAACAGAGCGCGTTTACCGGAATCAAAAAATTCGTTAAAACAAGGGCCACCTAAACAGCTATTGATCATGAATGATGTAATATACAGGTCTTTATTGGGTTAATTCTTGAGAAAAATGTACCGTGACGGGAAAGGACAAATACTGCACTTTTTGCTAATAAAAAAGGTTAATAAGTCATTTATTTTCTCTCGAAAAAAGGGATATCGTTCTTTACCTTCCAAAACACGAATTCACAACAACAAAAATTTTGTTTCGCTGCATCCTTAATGAGAAGCTGCTAAAAAAACAAAACGTGACGGGGAGGACAAATAATTCACTTTTTAGTTAATTAAAAAGATTTAAAAATAATTTTTATTTTCTTTTGAAAAGGGATATCATTCTTTAACTTTTGAAACGCAAATCCACTGCAAAAAAAATTTTTCCAGTGTACGTTTGATAAGACATTAAGCAATATTGCCTAAAAATAGGAATGTAAGAACTACCCACAAATGTCCCGTCCGTCACATATCGATTTGCTCTTTAATAGGCTTGATGGTGTTCTTAACCAAAAAAAAAAAAATTTGACCGCGTGATTAAAGTAACAAAGGGACCCCTCTCCTTCCCAAAAAATGAAAGACGGTAAAGTTTAATTTACAAGATTATTTTTCATTTTATTTTCCCCGACAAGATTTATACTTTCTTTTAATTCCTTTCTTATCTCACGCCATCGCATCGGTTATTCAGAGCATTAATTAATGGTGGCACGAGTACAGAATATAAACGTTATTTAATGCGCTTTTTTTTCATATACAAAAAAGAAACATCTTCGTCAAAAGAAAGCCTTTCTATATTTAAAAAAGTTATATTTCAATTAAACAACGGGGACAAAGGAACCCAAAAAAAAAAATTCCAAACAGTGGCGTAATAATAAATCTGAATAGCCCATTTTTTTAGAACGTTTTTTCTTGCCAGAAAAATTCTCCGACACCAAGACTAACAAATCATAAAGCTCCAAGAAAAAAAACGTTTAAACGCTTGTTAATAATTGTAATGCAGCACTTGAAATAAAGTTGACGACTTATTTATGTTAAGAGATTTTAATCTCTCGGATTAAATTCGGTTTTTTTATGAACACTACCGGAATCTTATTACTCTTAAATACATCATCTTGGATTTTATCCTTCTGCCACAAAGAAATCAGACTGCCATACGTGTACATCAACCTTTTTTGAAACATATCCACGGTGATAAATCATTTTTTTTTGAAAGGGAGCACAAGGTTTTTTTTTTTTTTTTTGACAAGACCTCCAGTCACAAAAAAAAAAAAATTTAAACTTAACAACATTTTTTACCACACCGAAATCAATTTAGTAGGGAACCAAAAAAGAAAGAAATCGATCTCACCCCTTTTGTTTTGGTACAATCATCCATGTACCAGGTGAGTTTTGTTTCATAACTCATTACTCTTAATCCAGGAGATATGGGTCAGAATAAATTATGAATGCGACATGTGTTACTTTCGAACTCCTTGAGGCAAAAACGTTTTAAGGCATGTCCACTGAGGGAGACTTATATGACAGATTCTTAACATGATAAATATAGATAAGGATCGGTGAGTAAATATGAGGGGGTCAGTTATTTTTTTTTTTTTAAAGGTAATAGGACTGATCGCCTGTTTTTTTTTTAGTCGATAAATTGTTTCTTGTTTAAATATATACGCCTTTTTTATTTTCATTTCCGATCGTTTTCGACTGGCCCACACACGGATTTATTCAAATGTAAGCAACCCTGTGCTTTATAAGTTGGTGTAACGGTTATAAGTAAAGTCAAATGTATTTGTAATTAAGAAAACGTAACCGTTATTATTAAGATTCAAGAAAAAATAAAATAAATTGCCTGAATATGAATACTTTTCTTGTCATTAGGTACCGATAATCTTATTGGAATCTTTCACGTCCAAAGACAAAAAAGCTACCTTAACCAGACAATAGGTCGGCACTTATTTTACGAATTTTTGAATTCCGGCGAACGCACCTCCTAATTCTTTTATAGTAGCCGAAAGAAGATTCCCTGAATTTTTTCAGGTCTTTTAAAGTCGCTTAGCCGTGTCCACAAGGGCCTAAAAATTTCAAAATTTCCTCAAAGACCAAAAAATCAAAAATTTTTATTTTTGGGTTGTTCTTGAAAAAACGTACATCTTTATTTTTAGGCAATATTGCTTAATATCTTATCAAACACACACTGAAAAAAAAAATTTTTATACAGCGGATTTGCGTTTCAGAAGGTAAAGAAGATATCCCTTTTTAAAAGAAAATAAAAATTGTTTTTAAACCTTATTAATTAGCTAAAGAGTGAATTTTTTGTCCTCCCCGTCACGTTTTGTTTTGTTAGCAGCTTCTCATTAAGGATCCAACGAAAAAAAGATTTTGTTGTTGTGAATTCGAGTTTTGGAATGTAAAGAACGATATCCCTCTTTTTGATAGAAAATTAATTACTTTTTAACTTTTCTTATTACCAAAAATTGCCAAAAAGGTTTATTACCAGTAAATTTTTTTATTACCAAAAATTTGTCCTTTCCCGTCACGGTACGTTTTTTCAAGAATTACCCTTTATTTAACAAATTTTTGTCGGTTTTTCCTTGAATTTTTATTGAGATTACGGTAATAAAGTTAGAATTTATTAATGTCAAACGATTACTGTGCTGGAGAGCAAAAACATGAAGAATTTTGCAAAAAATTGTGGCTATCAGTATATTTTGCTAATTTTTTTACTTATTTTGGCCTCAATCCTCAAATCCATATGAGATATATAACTTATAATATAGTTTTGTGGTCTGCATAAAAATCCGAATAGGAAAAAACAATTTTGGAGGAAATCCATGCTTACGAGGAATCGTGAAAAAGATAGTTTTTTCCCAAATTTTCTTGTGCAAAAAACCGCTTTTTTAAAACTGCAACCTTGGAAAGGTTTTAAAGAATTCAATAATTTATTAGATCTTGATATCTAAGGCGAGAATGTTTTTCTGGTACTGATTTGAAACGAATTTTGAAGCTTTTTTGATATTTTGGTAGCAAATGATCATGAATGATGTAACTTATAGACCTTTTTTCGGGCCTCTCCAGCAATGAAAATTATAATGGCAAAATGATGCATCAAACCTCAATGATATGTTTGTATTCTCTATTTTCACAGTAGGTTACTAATAATATCTTGCATCGATTAGAAAGTAAGAAATTTTAAAGAGCTTTTGACTTTTCCCGTCCGTTACATTTTTCAAAAAACTGTGGAAGCCATAGAACTAAATTTTTCGAAATGATGAAATTACAAACTTATGACACACCTATAAATCACACGAATAAAAATATTTTGTCGTGCTAGCTTGAAATTCAGAACAGAAATTTACACAAAGGATAATAAATCTCAATACGATTTCCAATTGAATGTCTCGTCCGTCACACGCTAAAAGCTGTCGCTATGCATTTTGCTGCACAGTTAAAATTTTGAAAAAAATACCGGTGGTAGATCTTGACCTGTATTATGTTACTATGAAAACAAAACTATTTTTTTTTTCACTTTTAAGGGGATTCTGTAACGCTTTAAAGCGTGCTAATGTCTCTTCCGTCACATATAGATTTCCTCTGACATAAAAACAAAGTTTTTGATTTTTCGGTCTCTACGGAAATCTCGAAATTTCTAAATCCCCATATAGTCACGGCTAAACGACGTCCAAAAAAAATCTGAAAAAACTAAGGCAATCTTCTTTTGGTTACTATAAAAGAAATAGAGGGTACGTTTACCGAAATTAAAAAATTCATAAAATAAGGGCCACCCAACCAGACACGGTGCTCAATAATTGTATACAACAGCCATTCGGCAGAAAATCCAAAACCTCAACATCTTCCCAGTCAGCCTCTGCCTCTCTAACCAAAGATAAAATTTACCAACCCTTCGATTAGTACCTTATGCAGATATTAGAAAGCTTTCACTAGCCCGAAAGACGAAGAGGGATGTCCCCGCGGTGGAGTCGGCTACCCTTAGGCATATGATACCAAACATCTGACATCAAAAAAAATTATGTCTAAATATTTAACGTTTTTTTTTAAAATGACCCTAAGAGGTGGACCTTGAACAAACAGAATCATTCGGGTATTGTACTAATAACCTGACTAGAAAGTACGTCCGTACCGGCACTCACACACACTCCTACACCCACGCACCCACGAAAAAAATCGTATAACGTGTTAATGATTTTTATGAAACGATAACTCATAAACCAAACCCTTTCGGCGACTTAAGATTATTTTTTTTCTTCTTTAAAAAAAAAAAAAAAATTCTTACGATTCGTTACGTCCTTATTACAAGAAGAAAATAATAGTAAAAGGCAAGGACACTTACGAGAAAGTACGATGAGCCCGTTGACCAACCAATTCCACCTCCATCTACAGTAGCCCATTTTTTCCGTACCCTTCGGTGAAATATTTCTTTCGATGAGATCCTCCCTATTTGGGTTAACGTCGATCACACTCCAAGCGGTCTGCCTCTGTATAAAAAAAAATGAAAAAAAAATTTAAATTATTTCGAATCATCGGAAGAAGCTAAGAAGAAAAAAAAAAAAAAAAAAGAAAATGAATTCGATCCTTTTCGTGACACCGTCTTTTATTCGGATGGATAGCTTTGAATAGATATTTATAGCTCCTTATCTTTAACTTATTCGACGGATTGCATAATATTAAAGCTTTTTCATTATTTGTTCCAGTTCTGTATGTTACTCGTCACTCGTATTGAATTTAAAAAAAAAAAACGGAACAGGTCGATGCTTTTTTCTTGTTGTTGTGAGTGATGACGACAAAAAAAAAATTATACAGGTCAGTTAAATGCAGTCAGGGATGTTTTAAACCCATGTCAAATCCAATAGGGTTTCACCTTATGTTATTATTTTGATAATATATTTGACATCTCTTGTCTAATATTTTTAGTGATGATTTTTGTGTAATCTTTTCAAGACTGGGAATTAGAGTGAATGAAGTCTTTGATGAAAAAAGCTTTTGTTGGGATTTTTTTTTTTTTTTTTTTTTTTTTTTTTTTTTTTTTGGTATCTCAAAGCTATGAATTTTTTAAGTGAAATTATCAGAATTCTTCTATAAAATGTCTTGAAACGGAAGGGGGAAAGAGATAGTGGGAGAGGGGAAGAAAACGTTTTGCAAAGTACTGACCCGCAAAAAGATTTTTAAATGATTGGTTTTTGAACTTCGAAAAGTTTAAGATTTTTTCTAAAAATTGAGAACGTTTATAGAAAAAATTAAGAGGAGTATGGAATGAGAGAAGCAGGAAATTAAAAGGAAGAGAAAAAGTGAGACTGAAAATAGACAGAAAATGAGACAGAAAAGGAAAAAAAAAGTGAGACAGAAAATGAGAAAAAACGGGAGCAAAAAATGAGACAGAAAATGAGAAAAAAAGTGAGACCGAAAATGAGACAAAAATGCGAGACAGAAAATGAGACAAAAATGCGAGACAGAAAATGAGACAAAAATGTGAGACAGAAAATGAAACAATAAGTGAGATAGAAAATAAGACGAAAAAGCGAGATAGAAAATGAGAAGAAAAACTGAGACAGAAAATAGACGAAAAGTGAGACAGAAAATGAAGAGACAAAAAATGAGAATGAGACTGAAAATGACAAAGAAAAGAAGAAGAGAAATTTTTTTTAGTAAGTAACTGATGCCTAAATCTGCCTAAATGGCACCCAGAAAAACAAATTTTGAAGCACTAGGTGCCAAAATTGGCATCCGATAAAAAATATCTACAATCAAGAAGGAAAAAAGAATCTAAATAGGAGAAACTTAACGATCAAAATAAAATCTGTTAAAATAAAATTTTTACTGTGGAGCAATTCAAATTTTGAAAACTTTATTCTCAAAAAAGCCAAAATTTACCTTAACGGAAAGTGAGGGAGGGGGGGAGGAGGGGGAGGAGGAGGAGGAGGAGGTTTTTTTACAAAAAATTTAAAAATTAAAATCAATTGGCACCAAGTGGGTGATTCTGGAAAAAACGTACCGTGATGGAAAAGGACAAATATTTCATTTTTTGGTAATAAAAAAAGGTTAAAAAGTAATCCATTTTTTCTCAAAAAAAGGGATATTGTTCTTTACTTTCCAAAACTCGAATTCACAACAAACAAATTTTTTTTTTTGCGGCATCCTTAATGAGAAGCTGCTAACAAAACAAAACGTGACGGGGAGGACAAATAATTCACTTTTTAGCTAATTAAAAAGATTTAAAAATAATTTCTATTTTCTTTTAAAAAGGGACATCAATTTTTACCTTCTGAAAAGCAAATCCACTGCAAAAAAAATCTTTTTTTCAGCGTGTGTTTGATAAGATAATAAGCAATATTGCCTAAAAATAAAAATGTACGTTTTTTCAAGAACTGCCCAAGTAAGAAATTCTTAAAAAATACTCCGGTGATAAAATTCAATAAAAAGGTCCATTTCAGCAATTACGTCAGCATAATTTTTCCGGTTCAGGATTCCCTCTATTTTTGAGAAAATATAGGCCTTTTGTTATGGATATTTAACGTTATTCAGCATTTCTATGGTGTCTCCCAAAAAATTAAATTCAAAATTTAGATCGTTTTTGAGGTTTTTCAGGCTCCATTTTTGTTGAAAATTTTGATGCAAAATTTGATAAAGGCCAAAAAAAAAAAAAAAATTATTTGGGAGTGATGGTTGATCGGTTTTTTTTTTTAAAGTTCCCTAGACTCCAGACTGTACTGTACAATCCAATTAATAAAATATTGGGCTGATCTTCGACTAAACCTTTAAGAACTCTCTCTAACTCTAAAGACTACGACTAAGTCTAAGACTAAAATTTTAGAACTCCTAAATGTTTGGAATATGAAGAAAAAAAAAAGATATTCTTATGCTAAAACTTTCATCGAATCATCTCGTAAAATTAATGAAAATAAAATAACCGATAAATAAATAAATATTTAAATAAGAAGACACCAGGGAAAAATTTCTCTCTCCAAACTTAAAACCGTCACAACAATAACAAGAAGTGTTTAATTTTAATTTAAAAGCTTACAAACATATTTCTTTTGTGGACCTTTCACCTTCCACAATCAATTCGTTAAAAATCATCAAGGAGTTCGTTTAAAATGTTTAATTTGGCTCCGAACATTTTTATTTTCTTAAAAGTCTACAAATAAACTTAAAAAAAATTGTCATCACCAGGCGATTTTTAAATTTTTTTTTTTTTCTTTCTTCTTCTTCTAATCATAGCCTAAATCAAATTTCGTGACTCGATAAAATTCATCGGAATCCAGTTTCGGGTAAAGATAAAGAAAGAAAAATTTTAAGTATATAGTATATACGTCCATGATCAAGGTAGACCACGTTACATCACAATTCGGACGAATTAATTTATGGATGATCGATAACATTTTTCTTTCTTTTTATTTCCGATTATTAATCAGAAAAAAAGTAAAAGTGGCGAACGATCTTTTATTAAAAAAAGAAAAAAAAACTAGTCACCTTTTCCCTGTCTGCCTGTTAACTTTTATCGACCGCACAATTTTTTAAGACTATCTGCTGTTAATTCTTTTGGATCTTCGAATTTATATAAAAGATTTGTATTTTAATTTGTTATCTTTTTTAGAGCCTAAATTAAAAATTAAAAGGTGTCATCTTCATTAATTTCCCTCAAACTATTTTTTTTTTTTTTTTTAATATAAAATTTTTTTATTAATAAGGCCGAAAAGATAATCATGATCTTAACTGATAAAACACTGTTTTGACGTCTTTTGGCTTTGACTTCCTGTTCCAATTTTTCCGTAAAAATGATTCGTCATTTTCATAAGGCTTCCACTCAATTTTCGCCGTAAAAAAAAAAGAGAGAAAGGAAACTTCTATAGAGAACGAGATGCAAAATTTTAACCCCTACGAAAAAGAATATGCATAAATTATATAAAAATTATGCATAACTTATGCAAAAAATTGGATCTACATAAAAAATGCATAAATTATGTATAAATAACTTCCCTTTTTTCAAACGAAAATATATTTTTATCGTCAAAATATATTTATGCATTGCACAAATATGTTGTGACGAAAATGTTTGCATATTACTTTTTAAAATCGTAAACCACGAGGATTTGCGAGTATTAACCACATTCAACTTTTATTTCTATTTTATGCATAATTTATGCACATATAGCTATGACAAATAACTAAAATTTTAGTTATTAATGCATAATTTATGCATAAATAACTATGCATAAATCGTAAACCGCGAGGGTTAGCGAGTATTATGCTTATTCAACTTGTTTCCTAATTTATGCATAAATAACTATGCATAAAATTCGAAAAAAGTTGAATAAGCATAATACTCTCAAATCCTCGCGCTTTACGACTTTAAAAAGTAATATGCCAAATATTTTGAAAAAATTATGCATAGGCTTACCCAGATTTTTATGCTTAAAGAAATTTTTTTAAAAAATTTGCATGTCCAAATATTTGTAAAAATTATAAAAAAATAATATAGGGCCCATCCGGAGCCTGGCACTTTTTCTAATGAACCCTTATAAGATTCATTTGGAGACAAAAAAAAAAATAAATAAATAAATTACAAATAGGCCTAAGGACCGAATTGTCCAATCATTTGTAGCAACTTTCTCACAATTTTTTGAAGCTTAATTTTTCCTAAATTATTTTCCCCTTAAAAAAACTCCGGATTTTTTTGCTTCAAAACCATTTACTCCACATTTTTTTGCAAAAAAAGAAAAAAAAATCTTGGCGAAAAAAATTTTTTTAATTACATTTTTTTTTTTGTCTTTAAAGTCGTGTCTCCATTAGCGATTTATCCGATGATCGGATTATCCGACCACCGGAAGTACTGTACTTTCGAACACTAGGAAAAAACTCAAACTTGAAAATAACAATGGCGTATTCGGTGTTTTGTTTATGTTTTTTGCGTGCGGGATATTTTTTGCGTAGAATCTTCGGATTTGGAACAATAAATCTCTTTCTTTAATATCCCGCACGCAAAAAATAAAAACAAAATAACGAATACGCCATTTTTATTTTAAAGTTCGAGTTTTTTTCTAGTGTTCGAAAGTACAGTACTTCCGGTGGTCGGATAATCCGATCATCGGATAAATCGCTAATGGAGACACGACTTAAATCAATTTTTTTTTTTTTTTTTTTTTTTTTTTTTTTTTGTCTCTAAAATCAATTAAAATTTTCTCCCCAAAAAATTCTACTTTTGCTGTAAATTTACCTCTAAAAGAAAAAAATTAATATTTTTTTCCACAGGTTTTGTTACTTTTTCAAGAGCCCCAAAATTATAATCAGAAATTTTTCCCAGAAATCTTCCTGATTTCTAAAAATTTTTGAAACAGCATTCAATCATCGAACCCATTTCGCCCAGAAAAATTAGTGACTTTAGGGGCCAAAAATGGTTTAAATAGTGACTTTCAGTGACCTGGCGAAAGGAATTTAGTGACTTGAAATAAGTATATCCAAAATTTTTTTAACGTATTAGACGTGACTAATTACATTCCTTATTATTTTTATCAATTTTTCCTAAAAATTTTGGTTCCTAAAATTTTTCCCCTAACCATTTTTTTCCTAATTTTCAATTTTCAAAAAAATTTTTAATCCTCAAATAAAATTTCTTGAAATGAATATTTGTCCTAATTTTTTAAATCCCTAAAGGGGTTTTGGGAGCGTACAAGTATTACGTAAGACCGGAAGGGGGGGGAGGGGGTACTCGAAATTCTTACGATTTCTTACATGGGGGAGGGGGGGAGTTTGGCAAATCTTACGTACGAATTTCTAATATATTGTTCAGAATTTTATTTTTTTTTAATTTCTAAAAATTAATTTTGGTTTTTTTTTTTTTTTTTAATATTTAAAAAATTGAAATTTTTTTTACATCAATTTTTGAAAAATAAACACAGATTTTTCGATGCATTCAGCATTCTCTATAATATTACACTGATTTTTCTGTTACAATTTTCTTACCAAAATAAAGAAATAAACTCAATCAAAATTTCAGGGCTTCTATATCTGATCCATTTCCCAAGAAAATATTTGAATGATTAACAATTAGGATCAAAAATTATAATTAAAAAAAAAAAAAAAGGAAAAACTCAATCTAGGTTTTAGAAAAATTTTACTCCAATTTAAAATTGGCGCTACAAAAAAAAAGAGGGGTCAGCGAAAATCTTACGTTATATAACAGGGGGTGGTCAAAGAAATCTTACTAATCCTTACGACAGGGGGGGAGGGGGTCTAAAAGCCCGAAAAAATGTCTTACGTAATACTTGAACGTTCCCTTTTAAGAAATTTTATTTCAGGAATCAAAAAATTTTAGGAAAATTAAAAATTAGAAAAAAAAAAAAATAGTTGGGAAAACAATTTTTGGAACTAAAATTTTTAGAAAAAATGGATTAGGGATTTATTTTTTTTTATAGGAAAAATGGTAGGGAATCTTCACAACTTTACATAAAATTATTTTTAAAGATGGCGTTTTAGTGAAAAAAATCTTTCCTTGAGCAACTTCGAATGTTGAATAAAAATTTTTTAAAATCCCCAAATTTATCAAAAAAAGTGACTTTTACACAGTAAAAAATTTTATGTCAAAATCAACATAAATCAACATAAGCAGGTCCACATAATTTTTATGTTGTTTTTGTTTTATGTTTGCCTTATGGGAGAAACAACATAAAAAAATTATGTGGACATATTTACATAATATTTTTTACTGTGTAGTAACTTTTAGTGACTTTTAGTGACTTTTAGTGACCTTTCACAAAAAAATTGAACTTTTTGTTGATGGAAATTATTTCAGGAAAAAAAAAGACTGGCTAATTTTAACAAAAAAACCTTCAGAAAATATTTTCAATTGAAAAATGGCCAAAACATTTCGCCAAAATAAATTCCTAAAAAAGATAAATATAGGGGGAAAAATGCATTGAAGCAAAAACGCCAGGAAAAATACTCTGAAGGCAAAACTGTAAAAAAAATATCAGTTAGTTTTTACCCCAGAAATGCACAATTTTCCCTAACATCCAACTCAAAGCACTCAAAATTTCTTTCTCAAAAAAAAAAAAATAAGCAAAAGGTCGAAAAAAAAAAAATGAAATTTAAAAAAAATAAATAAATAAATCACAAACCTGGCGCCAAATTTCAAAACAAACGGTTTAATCACAAAAAATTAAGATAAAGATCAGTAGTATGATATACAACACGTGAAAAGCACGTGTTGTGACGGTTCGAATGCACCACAACAAAGCATCCACACTACTACTCTGACTAAAGCATACTACTGCCTTCGATGCACTTTTTTTTTTTTTTAAACTCTCTCATCGGTGAATTATACCCTGTCTCATTAAAACAGGCTTCGTTTTTTTTTTTGTCCGAATGCTAAATATAGCCTATGTAGGGTTGCTTCAAGTGCTTTTATAAACGCTTATGAAAAAAAAAAAAAATTTAAAGTGTTCGTTCCTAATAATCACTTCACATAATTATTATTTTAGAGTCCCGCATTTTTTGAATGATTTTGAAAAAAAAAAAAAAAAATGTAAAGGCGCCCACAGACATAGGTCTAAGATTAAAGAGATTTTTTTTCTGTATGCACTTACCGACAATGAAATTTCTCCTTCTGAAGCTCTTTGGAAGAAAGGGTAAAAATTGGATTGTCGTGAGCCATAGCTGAACACCTAAAAAAAATAAAGAGAAAAAATCGTTAGTCTTTTACTTTTATTTATTTTTTTTTATTTCCCCCCATTTCTTCCCTTTGCCTTGACCATGTGACATTCAGGGGCAATTACATGGGAGGCAATTGTGTGGGGTAGCGGAAAATGGGCGTGAAAAATCGGGGATTCTTTGCATGTCGCTTAATCGAGCAAGTGTAAAAAAAAAAAACAAATTGATAATTTAGAGGTCTTTCATTTAGATTTAAAAGTGTTAACAAAAGTGTAAAACAAAAAGTTTCCCGGTTGGTATAACTTGATTTTTAAAAAGGTTGTTAAAAAGTTTTAAAAGGGTTTTTAAAAAGTTCCCCAAATTTTGGGGGAAAAAAAAAGTTTTTTATTTTGGGTGCTTTTTTGAACCGGGCACTTTGCTAATGAAGGGACGTTCATTAAAAACCCAAAAAAATCTTAATTTTTTTTTTTTTTTTTGAGGAAGTTCTCTCACCATACTTTTTTCCCCCGAATTCCTACGGAAGCTCTTAAAGTTCATCCAACTTGCCCACTAGGGTGGATCGGAAAACGCGAAATTTTGAATTTGAGACGCCTGATTTGGGAACGGACGTCTTTTTATAATGCTATTAACCCTAATTTTTTTTCAGATTTTTTAAACGACATCTTGAGGTGTCGAATTGGCCTTGAAATTTCCAAAGACCTCATTTGAGGACCAAAAATTAAATTTTTTTTGGCATAAAAGACTCGATTCTTATCGGAAATTTTTCGTAAATTACGAATTTAAAGTCAAAAATTATTTTTTTACTTTTTTTTTTAGCCACAGGCAGAAGGCCATAACAAGGTTTTCACAGCATTTAAATCCGGCCTGTAGCCTCAAAAACCGTGCACCAAAACTAATTTTCCACTTCAAATTCGTAATCTACGAAAAATTTTCGGCAGGAATCGATGGTCTTTTATGCCGAAAAAAAAATTTTCATTTTTGGTTCTCAAATGAGCTTTTTGGAAATTTCAAGGTCACTGCGGCACCTCAAGATGTTTAAAGAATCTGGAAAAAAAATCAAGGTTAATAATATTATAAAAAGCCATCGATTACCATATCAGGCGTTTTCAAATTCAAAAATTGGCGTTTTTCGACTCACCCTATTGCCCACCTGACCAATCAGTGAATCGACTAATATCGACTAATCTAACAACAGGTATTCTAAAACTGATGGCAGTTGTACAACTTCAACAAGTAAGACGACCCTTCAGGGATTCAATGATATCAAAAAAAAAGCATTAATATAATAGCAAAAAAATTTTTCGTGTCAATCGAAACTTTAGGAACATATTCCTAGAATGAAGAGTCACCGGTGATTAAATTCTCATTTGAAATGATTTCTTTTTTTTTTTCATAACAGTGTGAGTCGACGGTGAAACATTTCTTTGAAATTATTTTTAGAAATTATCATAAACAGGCACCGCTTTGGCAATGTCTAATTTCTAACCTAATGTAACCGATGTCTAACCTAAGCCTCATTTAATTTGAAAATATAGGTCAAATCTAAAATTTTCACATTATTTTTAAGGGAAATATAGGTTCAAATTCTTTAATTTTTTGACAAAAAAATAATTCCGATGGTTTGATTATCTCCAAAATATTGTGGTATAATCAATTTTTACCATTCTGACAACTGAAAGTAAAATTTTAGCCCGAAAATACGATCTTGTGCATTAGCAGCTAATCAATTTAGCCAACTGGTATAAAAAAAATAAATATTAAAAAAAAATGGTTTTCAAAAATTTTGGATTTATAATTTTGGTACCTCTGCTATCTAAAATTGGTGTGGCTCGGATTCTTACCCTGGGTAAACCCGAAACCGTGCAATTTTTTTCTGGACTTTCATTTCTCTCTCCCCCCCCCCCCCCCCCCCCAAAAAAAAAAGAAACCCACCTCTGCTGGTATAAGCAAAGCTCCTAAACATCATCATGGAAACTACCAACCAACGTTTGCTATATTTTCCTGAAATTCTCATTAAAAACCCATGGCTGGGTCAGAATCAGAATCCGAAACCGGGATCCAAGCGAGTCTTTGGCTCACAGATTTCATAATAAATTAATAAAATATGCGCAAAAATTACCTGGTGTTTATTTGGACTTTAAAAAAAATGCACGTGCTATACAGACAGCCCTAATTTTCAGATTTTTTTTTTCCCCGGTAAGTCCGGCTAAAAAAAGCACCGTACTTGTCAATCCCTCAAACAATTATATCGTCTTTTTCTGAAACTGCACCCGTGTTCACTCTTAAGAATTCTATCACACTACTGACGCAAAATCATATTGAAACTTAGCCAAAAAAAGATCCCAATCGTTTGGAAAAAAAAACTACCTGAAGCGAAGGTCATGCACCTATTAGGTCTTTTTAAATCCTTTTCGAGTTAAAATTAAAACGCGAGTGAATGAGCGAAGGGTAGCAAATTCAAGCAGAACGAAATATTTTTCTTAAAGATAAAAATTTTCCTTTTTGTCTAGAAAACTTTTGTTTAAAGAAAAGCGTTTGGTTTCCAAAATGCCATCGGTCTACCAATTTTTTTTTTCGAAAAAAAAAGAAATATTTTGAACTTTTTAACAAATAAATTTTTTTTTCTTTTTTAAATTGAAAATTTTTTGCAAAAAGGACATTCAACTTTTTTTTTGCAATAGCCAAAACCTCACACTGCTACTTCAAATGTTCAAGACTTTAAAAAAAATTTACGATGCATACCTTAAATAAAATTGCCAACAAATGACTCAACTGGCGAAAGTGAAAGTTAACACCGCAATAAAATCACCTGCAAACAAAAATAAAATCTTAAATCAAATACACTTCTTATATTTTTTTTTTAAACATGAAATTTTAAAAAAGTAATCATATATTTACCTTGATTTTTTCACGCATGCTGGAGATCCTCCTTCAAAAATTTTGTCGACTAATTTACATCCGCAACTCAATCATTTCTTTTTAATGTTGAACAAACAAACGAACAATCCAACAAACGGAAGAATCCGATTCGAACTTCAATGTAGCCCTGCATCTATACCAGTCTGAAAAAAAAAAAAATTATTTAGTTAAATTCGGAAATAATTTGCACGTTTAAAAAAAATCGTACCTTGATTCCGGTCTGATCGGTCGGACCAGATGCACTCCAAGAACCGCTTTGAAGATTGCAAACCACTGCACTCTAATCATTCAAAAAAAAATCCAAGGCACGTGAATCGTCTGCAAACCAGGTATTACGAGCAAGTACGGAATGACGCCATTCGTGATTTATCCGTTAGTCATTGTTGCATTCAATCTTTTTTAGCATTCATTTGATTTAATCGTTTTTTACAAACGTTTTTTTCCACGGAAATATAAACACACTTTAAAACTACTAAATTTCTATAAAACATTTAAAAATTTCTTTTTTTTGCACAAATAGTACGCTTTTTTTAACATCTACTTTAAAAAAAAAACTTTTTCAGTAGATTTTCTTTGTAAAACAAAATAATAGCATTCTCGAAAAGATTTAAAATTAAAAATAAAACGAAAAATATATAAAAATAAAATTAATTTGTTTTTGAGGGGAAATCAAAATAATCCACTCCAATAATAAATAATGCATTCTTTTTCTCCTAAATTCACCGCGCTCCATTCGGTTAAAGGCGGTACAAATATTGTTTCGCCAGCTTGGATCACTTTTTCAACGTCCCCGATTTTCATTTTGATCGTTCCTTGTAAAACGACCCCTCCCTAACAAAAAAAAAAAAAAAAAAGTCGATTAAACGAGGGGCTAAAAAAAAATTCAATTTACTAAGAATTACCAAAGCGCTGTTTTTTCTACTTGTCTTGGACGCTGCCTTGGCTTTATTCCCTATTTTCAACACGGCGCACTTGAAATGTGAAAGAAAAAAGCATTCTGCATTTGAATAACCTCCTGTAGCACTTTCCTTGAACTTCAAATCCTTTATGTTCTTAAAATACTCTGAAACATAAAAAAAAAAAATTATTATTATTCTCATTTTATGCTTATTTCATAAAAACAAATCCTTACTCACCGATACTCAAATTTTCCCCTGAATCTTCATTTGCCTCTACCTTTTTCCTGTCCCTTTTAGGGATCTTCGATGATGATGATGATGATGATGCAGTTTCACCCTGCACAGCTTCATTATTTTCATTTGGTATCCAAAATTGTTTTGGCGGCTTCCTACATCTCACAGGTCTGTCAGACGGTACAGGACTATTTTTATCAACATTTTTTTCTTCGATTTGATCTTCTTTCATCACTTCGCTTTCTTTGTTGTCCAATTCATGATTCTTTACTTCTGCTTCACTTTCTTGAATGTTCAACTCACAACCTTTTACTTTCACTTCATTTTCTTTTTTGCTGATTTTGCTTCTCTTTCTTGTGCATTTTTTTTCTTTTTTTTTCTGGACTGATTCATTCAGAGTTTTGTTGGGTTCTTCAACTTCAACTGCTGTTAAATCCACAGATTCTAAAAATTCCTCCTCTCTTGCTTTTGAAAACAACTGATGTGAACTTGAATTTTTACTTTTATCCAGATAATTAACATTTTCTTCTTCGATTGTTTTCAAAGGTTCCTCAAGTTTTGATTTTTTGGCTCCTGAACTATTTTTTGTACATTTACGTTTCTCAGGTACAACTTTTGGTAATGATTTCACAATCGCATCATTTTTCTTTTTCACTGGGATGCATTTTACAGGAATTTTTGATGAGATGTAACCTTTTTTTTTTGGTTTTTCAGATTCTTGTTCAACATCATTACAAAGATTTTCCTTGTCTTTAATACTAATATTGGCTACGTTATTTGATCTTAAATTTCTACTCTTAACTTTGGCATCTTTTAAATCCTCCTTTTTAAGAACTTCATCATGTTTCAAATCAACATTTTTATCAACACTCTTCATTTTTAATGATCTTTTATTTTTCTTCATTGGTACCTCATTAGCTTTTTTTTCATTTGATTGAATTTTAATCACTAATTTTTTATTTTTATTGATGAATTCTTCTTCATCTGATGAAGAATCAGATACTAGGAAACCTCTTGATTTAGACCTATTGGTTTTGGAAAAAACTGACGAATCATGGTTTTTCTTCATAACAGGACTAGGATTGTTGAAATTTTCAAGTGGAGCTGCTCTCAAACGTTTCGATATTTGAAAATTTTGAAGCATTCCTAGTCTTCTCTCTCTAATCACCGTGTAAGACTGTTGCTGCACGACAGGGACAGGAGTGCTTGTAATAGGTGGTTCCCAATCCATTTCCGAAGTGCTAGCAAAATTGTATTGAACTACAAGTTTCATTTTGTTCTGCCCCTCCATCTTATAATGCTGACCTAGAAGTAAAAGTTTAAAACGTTTATGATAAAATGATGGTATGGTCAGAAAACATAGCCAATGAAAAATGAAAAACGAATGTTTTTTAAATACTACGAACTTACCTAACCTGACTTCAGTCAAACTGAAATATCTTTTAAACAACGTAAATGAAACCTGCCTTGAAACGTATTTATGTGGCTCACATTCCTAAATATAATCCTTACTGCTAAATTAGGGAGTACGATATAATAATTAACAACGATAAACAGCACCAAAAAAAAGAGAAAAAAAATGCAATGGCAATGTTTACATATTTTCACTTTCGAGAGGGAAAAGCCGTTAAGCTGGAAATACCACACACAGCGGAAATCAATGGCTTTTCAGGACAAAATCCTTTAATAATTGTTGGAAATGCATGAAAACGTGTTTAACGATTATTTTCTATTTTTTTTTGAAAGAAGCAGAAACATTCCAATGACCTGAATGTCGATAAAAATTAAAAACACAATGTGAATCTTGTTTTACAAAGACATTGCACTGACTACCGGTGTACGCTGTGTACAAAATTTACCCGTAAATTTTCGTATATTTATACTAGATTAGCTTATAGCCGGAAATATTTCCTTCCTCCTGCTATAAATTATTTATTTCACCTTTTAAAAAAATTCTTTTGATCTTCTTATCGATCTTTGGATCTAAATATTCATTTCAACTTGACTTTTTACTTAAAAGGTGATTAGATCGTCCAGTAAAAGTGGATTTTTCCAATTTCAATTAATTAAAACTCGGAAATCTGCTAAGACTTTCCCACAAGAATCGAAAAATTCTTTTAAACAAAACCTGGTATTGTTAAGGGGCTGGAATTTTCTAAGAGAAACGGAATAATTTTTTTTATAAAGTATAAGTATTTTTCAAACTTACAGCAGTCTTAAATAGCCGGTAATTAGGCTAATGCAGTGCCCAAATAATTGTAGCAGCTGGATAACACATGCGATTTTTCTACAAAAAAAAATTAAATCATACATTTTCATAATATATACAGATATATTTCGACGTTTGATCTGCCTCCTAATACACATAACTTTAAAGCAAAAACTTGTTAACAATTTACATAATTCTTATATTAAGAGACTATTACTTAGCTTATTGTGCAGTTACCTCAGATTTTATTAGCTACTTCTTTTTTTTTTTTCTTTAAATGATTTTTTTCTAAAAAAGAAGACTACGAAAAAAACCAATTATCAAAAAGAAAAAAAAACAACGAAAATGATATTTCGCGAAAAAATTCTTTTCAGGCACCAAATACATTCGCTCATCCATCAAAACAAAACTAAATTATATTTACAAAAATTTATTATTTATTTTTTTTAAGACACACTCCTATGGCTTTTGTTTGTCCAACAACATTAATACAAAAAAAAAAAAAAAATTAGAAAGCAAATATACAGTTATGTATATTGTTTAACTAAAAAATAGAATAGAAAAATGAGTTTACAAGAAATAATGAAGAAGCCTGAACTTGAGGAAAAAAAGAGACAAAAAGCTGAGCCAATAACAACTAATTTCAAACGATTGGGTCCTTTCCAAAAAGAAATTTTTATAGATGGCGTTACTGTTCTAAATATGCAAAAAACTAGTCATTCATAAACTGTTACGGTCACCTGGCGGAATTAAAAAGAACTACAGATGTTACACTTCAAATTTCAAATTTCAAAATTAAATGAATTGATAATTTAAATAAAGTGTAATTCATTTAATTCCGTCAGAGAATTCACAATTCTACAAATCTCGAATTTTCTAAGGCGAAACATTGTAGTCTCGGCAACAATTTTAGGGAAAACATTTGTACTTTTATTACAATAAAAAAAAAACATTGAAATATTTTTTTAAATATTTTGAAAACATTGCACAAATATAATATGGCGCGGCTAAAAAGTAATGCTGAAATTTTCGTTATAAACTGCGGAATTATTATCGTCTGCTGCAACATTTTTCAAATGTATGAAAAATGTAAGGAGTTATGGAGGTTCAACCTGCAGCTTTTAATATTTGTACTTAATTTTCAAAATATTTATAAATGCTTTTCAATGGAACAAGAAAGAACCCTATTTCGGCTCTACCAAAAAAAAAAAAAATTTCCACAAATAAATTACGACCTGTCATTACATTTAAATAAACTGACCAAACAGAAAAAAAAAATCGACAGAAAATTATTTACAAAAGAATTACACTTTTTTCTTCATCATAATAAAAACATTTATAATTTCACTTGGTTAGGAAAAAATTTTACTAGCAACAATTTTTTTTTGAAACAAGGGGGGAAACTTTTTTTTGACTTCCTGAAAAGCGAATACATATCAAATGTATACATCTTATTATGTTTTTTTTTTTTCTCAATTAAATATGTACATGTATAATGTACCGTTATCATACTAAAACAAGAGTTTTGCGCATTGATATGAAACGATATTATAATTAATTACAACATCACATTATTTTTACCATTTATATTTTTTTAAATATACATTTTTTTTAAATTTTTAAACATTCAAAGTTACAACAATTTGCTTAGTAAAAGAAAAATCGATATTTCATCACAAGCACAACAAAATTAAAACGGAACAATCTAGTCAGCTATTGGAAATTTGAATACACCGTTTTTTTTATAATTATTATATTTTTTTTTTTTGCTTTTTTTTCCCATTCACAGCATTATTTAAATTTTTAAACTAAATTCTGTTATTGTTTAATTAATGTATACTCGTTCGATACGTACCTAAAACTTTTTTTTCTTCTAACTTTGGTATAAATATGTATTTTTTTTTTATTAAACCGTCATTAAAAATTAAAATGTACTGCTGTAACAATTTTTTTTTTATTTTAAACTGTACTTGGATAAAGTAATATAACAATTTTTATAAATTATAATTATAAAAATGATCCCCGATAACTTTCATTATTAAAAATGAATCTAATCAGAACGAAATCTAAAAAAAAAAAAAAAATAATAATCATGCTATCATTTTTTTTAAGTATTCCACACCGGTGCTTTTTTTCACTATTTTTTAAAAATTTACATCATCCAAATTTTTTTCTTCTTTTTCATCAAAATAAACTAAGGAAATATACAAAAGCTCTTTCAAATCTAGATAATTATGTAAAAAAATAAAATTATGGCAATTCTAAAGGATGAAGCATTATGGCAACAAGACGAATTGGATGTTTCAAAACGCTTCAAATCAAAGATTTTGAAACATGCACATGCTTAATTTAAACAATTAAAAAATATTGTAAAAATTGTTCTGCAACCATTCCAAAATGTATGAAACAGATTTTAAAACAAGTTTTAAAAATTATTTCAAAAAGGCTTTTGAAATCTTCAAAATGTTTTAAGCATTAGATTTAAAATGTTTTAAAATATTTTGAAACATTAGTTTTAAAATGTTTCAAAATATTTTGAAACATTAATTTTAAAACGTTTTATGTTTATTTTGAAACATTTTAAGCAATATTAATACTTGATTTAATTCATTAACGGATGTTTAAAAAATTCAAAAGCGTTTTGAAATTTCTTAAAACCTGTTTTTGTATCTGATTGCTGCACATGGCCAATTTAACAACAGAGCCTATAAATTACGATTGGAAATCTAAATTTCCAATTTTAATTTTAGCAGCATTTAATGACTTTTTAATTACATTCTTAGCTGATCGTTTTCCTGCAACTTAAGCATGGGCGGAACCTTGTTTATTTTTTAAGAAACGTTTTACCGCTTACAAAAGTTTAATTGAAATCGAATAAGTTTTTAAAAAAAATTTAGCAACATTTCTTTTAACATTCTCCACAACTTTCGTTACACGAAATTTTGATCCCTTTATTATTTATGGTGTTTTTTTGTGGGACGTTCTCAAAAAAAGTCGGATGTTTATAGCCTCCGAGCGACTTTGATCGCAACGCCACCTTTAAAATCATGTTTAGCAATATTTCCCTAAATTAGCAATATTAACCTAAAAAAGCAATATTTCCCACGATTTAATTGCGTGATGGAAATATATACGCTTCTATAAGGTAAACAGATATATTTAAGTGTATATTTATGCAAAAATAAGTCGCTCGGAGCCTTTAAACAAAACATTAGCATGTTTACAATTTTTGCAAAATTATTTTTGTAAAGATTTTTAAAACATTTGAATGTTAGGAGAAATATTCCCATTACTTTTAAAAAAATTATTCGATTCCAATTAAATTTTTGTAGGCGGAAAAAGCGTTCTTCAAAAAACAAACAAAGTTGCGCCCATGTTTAAGTTGCAGAAGAGCGATCAACTAAGAATCTCAAATCCATCGGTAGAACATCCTTAAATTTAAAGAAATAATTTTAGCAGCAAACGATATTATAAGTCCCTGGGGAGCTAAAATTCAGACTTTAAAAGACATTATTCTCACGGAATGGGAATTTTGCATGTAATGATACTAGCGCTCTGTGATATTTGAATTTAACTTGTATCTAATATCTTTGATTCCTCGTATATTTTTCCACGTGGAAATATTCCCAGATTTTATGCTAAACGAGCATTTCTAGCGTATATTTACACCCAATATTTAAACCGTTCCTTTAGGGATCTTTATAACAAATTTAAGTTCGTTCATTTGACTAAACATGACGTGGTAGTGATATGGTAACTAACAATAGGAAAAACAATAACGCCATCTTTAGCCAAATGGATGAACTAAACCTTCAAAAATATTTCCACAAGAATCAACTTAACAAAAGTTAAGACAAAGTTAGCACTTTTACTTTGCAAATCCCCTACTTCCCGATTTATCCACTTCTCAGTAAGATTTTGTAATAAGTTATAAAACTTTTAAAAAACAATAGTAGTTTTCATATCAGGTGCGTCGGTAACGTTTGAACGTCGAGACTGGAGCTTACGACCCGAACGAAGGGGTCGTTACCAGTCTCGACGTGCAAGCTACCGACGCACCTGATACGAAAAGTATTTTTCATCACGAATCAAAGAAAAAGCTAAAAATCGCGATTTTTAAAAACTCACTAGGGAGGAAAATTTCACTTTCTGCCTATGAGTAATGAAAAATAATTTAAGGAAGAGAAAAAACAGGAGAAAAATCCAGGGGGTGAAATTAGCAAAAATGATCGTTTCCGTTTCTGAGTTTACATAAGCTAAACATAGGCGCTCAAAATACGATTCTACCCCCTGGAAAAATCCCCCTGGAAAAATCACGAGAAAATTACGTATTAATTTCTTGTAAAAATTATAATTCCTAAATGCCCCGAGGCATAAGTGAGTCTATTCTCAGCGAAAGACTGTTTAAAAAAATTTCGAAGAGACTCCAACCGAGCTTATTAGCTTAGAGAGTATAACAGCACAGCTCAAACGGAAAGAGAAAGGTTCGAGTCCTTCACGGGGAAAGATTTTTCTAATTTTCCTCAAAATTTTCATTCCATCTTCCCCGGTTATTTCTCTTCCTTATACATTCCCATGCAAAGAAAAAAAAATTGCGTATTTTAATATATGTACAACTAATATTTGTCATTACACAGACAGAACTTAAATTTTTTACGTTTTAAAGGCGAAAAATAAATGCGGTGAAAATAATGTCTGGAATCAAATCATTTTTACTCAGTTAAGTTCTTATTAAAAATTTTGAAAGTATACTGTACGCCATTTTACAGCTCTTTTCATTTCTTTACGACAAATTTATCAAAATAATGCTTCATCCATTACATAAAAAATTCGATCATTTAAATGCAAAAAAATGGCTAATATTCTGATTATCAAAATTTAAAACGAAGAAAATATAATTAAATAATAATAATTTTTAAGAAAAAAAAAATACACTTATCACAACATACACGGAAACCAAACACAAATATTTCCCTCTTTGGATTTTAAAAAATAATTTCAAAAACATAAAAAAGAAAACATTCTTCTTACTCGTCAAAAAAAAAATTGAACGATTTTCAAACGGGTTACGTAGCTGGGGAATGCCTACCTAATCTCAATAAATTTTTAATTTTTTTCTTTTCCCGCCCCAAAGTGCTATTATCCTTACTATCCTTTTTACTAAGAGCAAGAGCGTATTCGAAATCCGCTTTTTCCTGAGCTTCCTGCTTTCGCCTTTCCTCTTCCAACCTTAAACTCTCCTGAGCCGCCCAATACATTTGCAAATCCTCCGCGACCATGTTTTTACCGTCTAATACAGTGCTTACAGGAGCTGGTGGCTTTTTACTCGAAAACGGGTCGCTCTTGTTCGAATTTTTATCACTAAAAAGATTTTTACTAGAGAAAAAACTGTCCGAGTTCCCGTTGACCTTTTCCGCGGATTTCAACGGGGACGAGAACGGATCGTTCCCGAACGTGAAATCGGAATCGAACGCGTCGATTTTCGGGAATTTCGCCTCGAACGATTTCGCGTCTGCACCGATCGGGGTTTCGTACGCCAAATCGTCCGTCTGGAAGCCGAAAGGATCCGTTTTCCCTCCCGTCGTCGCCGTCGTGGTCCTCGATTGATTTTTGTTCTTGTCCAGTCCGGCGTTGTCGTCTTCGAACGGATCCGCTATGTTGAACAAATCGTCGTATCTGTAGTTTTTGAACGGGTCCTCGGTGAATTCGAACGAGGCGTAGCGGTTCTGGGTCGTGGATGACACGCTCACCGGTGACACGGACTGCGAATGCTGATGGGCTGGTGACGCAGATCCCGGTCTAAGGCCCCCTAGTGTGGGTTTCGTATCTGGTTTCGTCAACTGAAGGAATGCAGAATTCTTTATATTACTGTAAAATTCAATTTTCAAAACAAAGGCAATGTTAATTACGACTCCGCCCATTGAAGATCCCGGACTGCATGTAAAATTTTACAAAAAATGGCTGCAAATAAAAATTAAAAAAAAAAACAGCAAATAATAATCCGAAGAGTTAGGACCAGAAACAAATTAAAGTTCGAGGTGGATAACAGAGCTTTTTTAGTGGGTCCCAGGAAAATTCACAAGCAGATTCAAACGTGTTAAGGGGGGCTTAGCCCCAATCTTCCCCCTTCTGGTTTTTTTTTAAAGTTTGAAAATTTCTTTTTAAAAAAATCAGACTAAACTTTGTAAGTAGAAAAATTCGAATTTTTTGATAGGTATATAATTTATTTCCTGGCACGAAAAAAACTTAAAATTTTTGACAAAAAAGGTCATAAGTTGAAAAGAATTAGTCAAAATTTTAATTAAAGTCTTAGAAGTTAAAATTTTAATATTAAAACATTGCTTTAGCTCATATTTTTGGCTAAAGGAAAAAGGACAAAATTAAAAAATGTAGTGAACATTTTATTTAAAATTTTTAAGTTCTTGTGTTTTGGTTCATGTGGTCTAATTTTAATATTTAAAAAAAAAAACAGCAAAACTTTAAAAAAAAAGTTAAATAAAATTTTAAGAAATTTTCAAGTCCTTGCTTTTTGGCAACTTTAAGTTCCTTAAAAATTTTAAAAAAATTTTCTAATCGTCTAATTTTAAAATAAAATTTTAACTTTAAATTTCTTGTAAATTTTTTAGAAAATTTCTTGTAAATTTTACTTTAAAGAAACAGAAAATTTAAAAAAAAAGTAAAATAAAAATTACAAGAAATAGAATTTTTAGAATTTTGAAAAACTTTCCCGCAGAGTCGATGCCTCTAAATGTACTAATTGCATCTTAATTTTTTTAGATATTTTACTCCAAAGAAAGGCTTGGCAACTTTAGTCCAAAGTTCTTTTCTGGTCCCTATCCCATCGGATTACATGCAAGCAGTCCTGATTTCCCTCCATAAAAAATGAAAATCAAATTTTAACAAAATCGGAAAATTTTTTTAAACTTTTATCTAAAAAAATCAGGACGGCTTCAGTAAAACAAGATGCAAAAATAAAAATAAATACTGTATTGCAGATCCTACCGCAAGTGCAGACGTCAACATTAGGAATCATGCAAGATGAAGTGAACTTAAAAAAAAATATTCTAAGTGCCGCCTACTAAAATAAAAAAAAAATAAATAAAAAATTAACGTTAAATAAAATAATGAAAATAGCGTCTAAAAATTGTGCTAAATAAAAAAAAATAAAAAATTAATCGACAATTAAATGAAGCTTTAACACGTAAATTCAAATTCTTGTGAAAAATTTCTTAAAAAAAGACGTTTTGGCGCTTTAAAAAAAATTTTGAATTTACGAGCATTGATAATATAAATAACGACTAATATTCAATTAAACATCTAATACTGAACTGTACGAACAATTAATGACCAATTCTATTGTTAAAAATACTCGTTTTAAAATAAAAAATAATTTTAAACGCATCATTTCATAAAAAATGATGGGTATTTTTGAATCCCGAAGCTCAATTTACTTTGCGCATAGAGGTAAACTAACTAGGGGGCGCTGTAAGTCACATTTTAAATTATATTTGCTAATTTGCTAATTAATGAGTACAAAATTTTTCCACTGGAGGAGCTGCTGGTCCTCAGCGTTTTATAAACATCGTTCAATCGAAAATAAAAACCGTTAAGGGCATGCAGAGCTCTTGGCGGAATATTTTTACTTTAACAATCCCCATTTTCTTTCAGAATCAATAAAATTGGCCAACGAATTTCACGCAATCTACCGACCCTTTACACAATTAATAATGATAGCATATATATAGTAACCAGTAAACTTTTGCTAAAAAATCTAAAAGTTGTACTATTTACTATAACAAAATACCCATAGCAACGGAAACAAAATATTTCAAGAAATGTTTCTTCTTTTCTTTTCTTTTTTTTTTACCTCAAAACCATTTCTTGACAAATCCGAGCTAAAATAAATCGGGTTGGAAATAGGGCATGCAACATCGAATTCATATAAATATTTTGATCGAGTTGGAAAAACACTTCGATGACAACACTAAATAAAAAATAAAAAAATAAATATAACTTGAAAGAAATAAAAATAAATGTAAAAAAAACTGATTTGGCAACAAAAAAAATTAACGTACCTTAGTATCAAAATTTGCGAAATTTGCGAATCCCCCCGAACCACCAAAGGGATCATGTGAATTGCTAACAGAAGATGGATCAGGGCTTGGTGTTGGGGGCACCGGGGCTGCCCTCATATTTGGCTGCAGCGGCCTCGGAGGCGCGGGTCTCGGAGGCGGTTGCTTTGATTTCTTTGGTGGCAGTGCAGGGCTTGGGCTTTCTGGCCTCGCTGGCGGATTCGTGCTGCTCGGTCTTTCCGGGGCATGCAGATTTGCAAATGGATCACAGCCAAACGGATCTTTATCAGCCATCTTAAAAAAAGAACAAAATAAATAAATATTGTACCAAATTAATTAATTGAAAAAAGTGAAATAAAAAAATTCTTACGTCCACCGGCGTCTTTGCCCCCGCTCTTGCTTTATCCCCGAAAGGATCGAATGGATCCTTAGTGACCGGGGAAGCTGCAGCAGGCCCTCCAAACGCACTACCAAAAGGATCATTATTAAAACCGTCGTTAACAGGTTTGGCTGGTGCTCCAAAGGCAGAACCAAATGGATCATTGTCACCAAATGCGTCTACAGGGTTTTGACTGGAAAAGGCATCTGAAAAAAAAAAAACATTACAGATTAAAAGGAAAATAAAAAATGAAAAATTAAGTAATCGGAAAAAAAAAATACCAATAGGAAAACTAGCATCATTATCAAATCCTGCAGTTCCGTTCATATTGCTAAAAGTATTGTCTTTTTCCTCCTCGACGACAGTCAGTTTCGTAATGTCCGGATCACGGAAATCTGGACCGATACTAAGCGAAGTGTCCGGTACTATTGATGCATCATTTGTTGCTGTAGCAGACTCACATATTGCGATAGCGTCATTCATTTGCCTTTGAATTTCTTCCAATTGTGTTATTTTAGCTTTTACCTGGAAAATAAAAAAAAACAGATATAAAAACCATTAACTGAATTATATTTTTTCCTTTAAAACTTCTTGATTTTAATGCATATACTTCATAAATTCCACTATCAGGATTATTCTTTAATTTCTACAAGCGCTGTACACTCTTTTCAGTAAAAAAAAAAAAACGGTCAGCAATTGAGACAATAGTGAAATCTGCCTAAAGGTGCAAATAATTTTAAGAGAAACAGGATATTTAAAAAGCTAATATATGCGGTCAGCAATTTTTGCTAATAATTTTGGGATTCTCTAATTTTCAGTTAGAAAGATACTATCATGAATTTTTTTGATAAAAAGAAAACTGATAAAGGCGAAACGAGGTTCGGATTTTAGACCACCAGTAGCAGGCATCGAACTTATTAGGGACCCATCGAACACTTTAGGAACCAAAAATGGTTTAAATAGTGACTTTTAGTGACCTGACGAAAGGAATTTAGTGACTTAAAATAAGTATATCCAATTTTTTTTTTAACGTATTAGACGTGAGTAATTACATTCCTAATTATTTTTATCAATTTTTCTTAAAAATTTTGGTTCCTAAAATTTTTAGCCTAACCATTTTTTTCCTAATTTTCAATTTTCATAAAATATTTATTTTGATCCTCAAATAAAATTTCCTAAAATGAATATTTGTCCTAAGTTTTTAAATCGCTAATGCATAAAGGGGTTTGTAGGAAATTTTATTTTAGGGATTTTAAGAAATTTTATTTTAGGGATTTTAAGAAAGTTTATTTCAGGAATCAAAAAATTTTAGGAAAATTAAAATTCAGAAAAAGAAAAAAAAAATACAGTACACCTCGGTTATAAAGCCCACGGAAATAACGCGAAATCGCTTATAGCGCGGTTATAACGCCGGTCCCGGCGGAATCCCATAAGATTATGTATATTTATCCTCGCTTATAACGCAGTAAGACCTCGGAAGTAACGCGGCCTTCTCTCTAAAATATTTCGGTCTAAGAGCCTGAACCTTCTTTTTTTTTTCAAGACTTAACTTTTCTCACATGTTATGGCGGTTCTTTCACATCGGTTATAGCGCGGTTTTTTGGGTAATTTGGTTAAAATTATATATGATCATTCGTATTTGCCCCCCGCTTTTAGCGCGGTCCGACCTGGGTCAGGTTTTTTGTCTAAAAACGTTTTTATTGCCTACGGAGCGGAGCAGAAAACCTTTTTTTATGGGTTTCTTTTGATTAAGTTTTTTGGGGCGTTTGAATTACTCTGCAGATCTTTTATTTGAAAGTCAGGCACAGAGAAAATTGAATGAAAAAGAAAGTCAATTTTTTTTTTAGGGCTTCAAGGCTGTTTATTTGTCCACATTTTGTATATTTGAGCTCAAAAAATGTAACCCTTATTGCGTACCTAAATGGCAATAAGGTCAGATCAGGTAAATCAGTCTCTGGGTGTTTTTCAAATTAAAAAGCAAAAAATAATTTTGTTTTCTTGATATAATAAAGTCTTTAACCTAAAAAATATTTAAAAAAAAAAAAAAAAAAAAAAGAAAAATTAACTTTGTTTATAACGCGACCCCGGCTATAACGTGGTTTTGACTCCGGTCCCTTGGATCGCGTTATAACCGAGGTGTACTGTAGTTAGAAAAACAATTTTAGGAACTAAAATTTTTAGAAAAAATGGTAGGGAATCTCCACAAATTTACATAAAATTATTTTTAAAGATGGCGTTTTAGTGAAAAACCTTTCCTTGAGCAACTTTGAATGTTGAATAGAAATTTTTTTAATGCAGGAAATTTTTTAAAATCCACCAATTTATCGAAAAAAAAGTGACTTTTAGTGACTTTTCTTAGAAATGAGGGAGGGGTGGGATAGTGTTTTAACACTTTTTGTTTTTCGGGCATAATAAAGTTTCTTTTCTCTGGTTCCTTTGTTTTTTGTTTTCGTTTTTGTTTCTGACATATTGTAAATTCTAAAAATCAATATAGTTCATTATTATTATTATTAGTGACTTTTCTTTAAAAAAGAGACTTTTAGGGGAAAAAAGTGACTAGTTCGATGCCTGTAATAATTTTGGGATTCTCTAATTTCCACAGTCAGCAAGTACTACCATGAATTATTTTGATAAAAAGAAAACTCCAAGTTCCAAAAATGTACGCACAATTAATTTTTCGAAATTTGCCTGCCTTAAGTCTGCATAAGACGTCAAATTTTGTGCAGATTAGCTTTAAAAATTATCTCATTAAAAAAAAAAGTAGAATTGATTTTCCGTTATATATTTTTTATAAAAAAAATTTACTGGATTTAATCTAGACAGCATAATATCATATTATCACAAATTACGCATAAACTAAGGGAAGTTACTAAACCAGAAACTAAGTTTTCTAAAATTTTTTGATTCCAAAAAAATTTATGCCGTTTTTCCTATTAATTTTAGTTCCTGAAAATGTTTTCCTAATTTCTAATTTTCCTAAAATTTTTTTATTTCAGGAATCAAAAATTTTTTAGGAAAATTAAAAATTGGGAAAAAAAATTTCAAGAACCAAAATTATTAGGAAAAACGGATTAGGAATTAATTTTTTTAAGGAAAAATGGTAGGGAATTGAAAAATTTACTTTACAGGACGCCTTCTTAACATCAAAAAATATTTTTCCCCCAAAATCGTTTTTACTGCAGTAATACATACTTGACTTATTTGTAACTGAGAATTCTGTAGCTTGTTGGCAAGATTGTCAAGCATTTTCCTACTGTCCTCCTGTAATTTTTCTAATCTTGCCTCCTCCTGCTTTAATCCTTCTAATTCTTGTTTCTTACTAGTTAATTCATTCTCTTGAGTCCTCAAAGATTCCTCTTGTTCTTCAGCCTGATGCCGTAATTTGTCAACCTGTAAAAATTGTATCAAAATTAATTTCGTGAAAATCAAAAATGAAAGGAATTTTAAAAAAAATCAATATTAATCCTTTAATGTGAATTAATAAGCATATTAATACAATTAAATACAAAATTATATATATAAAAAAAAAACATTCTTTAATCTTACCACTAACTGCTCAGCTTCCACCTCGGCTATGAGATCACTCAGTTCTAATTCAATTGACGATTTCTACATTGAGACAAGGTGCGTAACACACGCAAACACATGCCAAAAAAATAAAAAAATAAATAAAAAAAATAAAAAAAACCTAAATTACTTGAATTACTCAACAAAAATCGAACAAAGTTAGGAAAAAAAAAATTATAAATAAAACGAAATAAATAATAAAATAACGAAGCAATCATGCGAAGTAAGCCAAGGCCGATCCGTCAGCGTCAATAGCATTTTTAAAACCGATAAATTGAAAACGGGAAATCATTATTGTTAAGATATCAATTCGATTAGTTAACAACAAAAAAAATGCTGTTACAAAATTATTAATAAATCAGTTCTTAATTCGTGTGATGAATTAATTTATTAGTTAGCTTTTTATTAAACGTTTCCGACATGATTGCTTCGTTTTCTTCAAATAAAATTACAAGCAACATAACACAAGAAAAAAAAAATATCAAGCAATAATTTTTTACGAATTTCTAGCAACTTAAAATTTAAATTCTTTTTGGGTAAAATAATTTACACGTAAAAGCTACAAATTAGCAAGGCGTATTAAATTACTTCTGAAATTTTAAAAAGTTAAGAAAAAATTTTTTTTACAAAAAGAAAAATAATAATAATAATAATAACCTGAGTTTTGAGATCATTTAGTCTCTTCTGAGCTTCTCCTTTTTGATTCTCGAGTTGTTTTAAAGTGGCAGCTAATGTGTCGAGCTCGCTCTGAAGACTTTTAACTTCCCCGTTTTTTATTTTAATATCAGCTTCTTTTTGAGCGATGTCAGTTTCAAGAGTATTTCGTTCTTTCGTCAGTTCTCTAATGTCAGCAGCTATCATATCTAACTCCGGATTTGAGTACGTTGGTATTACTGGCGCTGGCTCCTGAAAAAATAAAAAATAATAAATAAATAAAAAGCTCACAGGAAAGAGTTAAAATCTGATTTTAAAAAAATTCGGAAAAGGTTTTAAGTGAGATACTTGTTACAATACGGAAATTTTTGTTTACATTATCCTCACTTCTTTGTTTGCCGCAGGCAAACAATTTTCCCCTTCGGCTTCCACCTTCTGTTTACTTTTTTGTAGTTGAGTAACGATTTACCTTTGTTTTTTCAGCTATAAATTTCGGATTAAATCAAATGGATTCACAATAGCGAGATCATTTCTCAAACGAGCTGAAACTAGTTAAGTGATGACGGAACGTTTTTTACGGAAAGAGAAAAATTATTTAAATGAACAATTGTAAGCGTAAAGCGTTCAACCAAAACGTAAAATCAGTTCATCATAATGTGGCAGATGGCAGCATGTTACGTCGTTACTGGTCTAACGGGAGGAGACGGGAGCAACAATTATCCCGCAAGGGGAGCTGCATGCCCTGAGTGCACTCATTCTTTTAAAAAATTTGGGCCTTCGATTTTTTTAATATTTCAAATCGAAAAATTTAACTGGATTCACTACCATTTTTCCTAAAAAGATAAATTTCTAATCCATTTTCCTAAAAAAATAAATTCCTAATTTTGGTTTCTAAAATTTTTTTCTTAACTAATTTTTTTTCCGAATTTTTAATTTTTGTAATATTTTTTGATCCCTAAAATAAATATTTTTCCTAATTTTTTTAACCCCTAAAATTTTTGTAATAATTTACTAGGCCGAGAAAAACCGAAAATCGTAGCATTGCAAAATTAGGAAAAATATTCATTTTAGGAATTTTAATTTTTTATGAATCAAAAAATTTTTAAGAAAATCAAAAATCAGGGAAAAAACGGTTAAGAAGAAAATTTATGGAACCAAAATTTTTAGGAAAAATGGATTAGGAATTAATTTTTTTTGAAAAAACGGATAAGGAAAAATTGTCTGGAACGATTCATTTGTCATTTAAATTAAGGGGAAAAAAAAAGACTAAAATTGTTTAAAAAAATAACGGGGCATTCAATTCAAATCTCACTTAAGGTTCAGGAGGAGGTGACCAAAAATTTTAAAAAGTTCTGGCACAGAATCAACTTTGAACACTGAAGAATGGCAACACTGTATTGTAAACTGACATACAGTTACATTTACATCCAATTTACATGGTAGATGAATTTTTTAACATTTAGTCCCTGCATTACTATATGGTTGAAAATAGATCTACGAGAAGGGGAGGTTATTCTTGCTCAAAAGTGGTTGGCCAGCATTGGTTTGGCCCACAAATTTTTGTTGTCAGCCATTTTGGGCTCTTGGGGCCATCTTTTTAACAATGTTGCTCCATTTAAGCATCTTCGGTTTGCTTCCCGCAAATAACTGATTACCTTCTCATTTTAATTAGTTCATTCAAACAATCCAAAGCTTACGGCAATTTTATTTTCAAAAAGCTGATATTCAGCTGTCACATTCAGTTTGTGGCAAAAATATTCCGGCATTCAGTTTTAAACTTAACTTATTTTTAAAAATGGGCTACCAGTACGAACTTAAAACGTTTCAAAACCATTCGACTTCTTTTTGTTTTTAAAGGCAACATAATATATTCATTTGAGTTCTATTCAACAAATTCACAAAAAATATTTTTGATCACAGTCCTGATAATATGGATTCAAAACAAAAATTCAAAGAGAAGAGTCACTGTAACCATATTATTAGAGGCCTTAGACACAATCAAATCATTGACTTAGAATCGATTCATGATTTCGCGATTCCAATAACACCGCAAGCAACCCTAGCACCTGCATTTCCGGTAGTTTTGCTTAGTTCATGACCACCCCTTCCCAAATCATCAGGATCAGCATGAACAACAAGCGTTCTTCCAATGACACTGTACTGCCCCCTCAAGGAAATCTGCTTGTCACAGATACAAACAGCGGCTATTCCTTTCTCATTGGCTTCGACATTACCCAAATCCCCGGCGTGCCTTTCAGTGTCTTGAGGTCCGCCATGTTCCTTGTTATGAGGGTTGTAATGAGCACCGGCACTCATGCAACCGTTTGTGTTATCACCGAATTCGTGTACGTGGAAGCCGTGTTTTCCAAGTGTAAGTCCCGTGATTTCGCCGGTAAGTAAGACAGGATCACACGGACACTTTTGAGTAAAATGAACAACTCCGTTAACAACGTCGCCCCTTAACACGCAAACTGCTTTGGTTGCCATTTTTTAAATAAATTTAAATTTAATACGATTTGTATTTGCACATATGCAATAGTCTTACAAACAAGCCTAGAAACTCATATTCGGTAACCACGACAACTTAGAAAGTGCTGCCAATCTTGGTAAGTACCTCAGTAAAACGCTTGCAGCGCTCCTAGCGGACTATTTCCCCACTTGCCTCTTTCGTGACACCAAAAATGGCGCTCACTGATAAAAATAAACAAAACCTGAAAGCAAAATGCAGTACATTTTTTTGTTGGGGTTATTATTCATTCACGAATCCCAAAACCTGAAAGGGTTCTCAGTCAAAACTTTGGCTAAAAATTTAAAAAAAATTAACTTTGATAAAAATACACAAATCCCGGTCACAGAAAGCGACGACTTTCCAGGATATCCTGGAGACGATGCCGAACTCATCCAAAAAATCCAAGAAGAATGGGAAGAATATTACAATTGTTTATTGGATAAAAAAAAATCTTATGAAACAAAACAAGTTAAACCTGAAATTCGTCAGTTACTGGAAGGGCAATACACTGAGTAACGTATTTTTTAAAAAAATTAAAAGAAAAAAAAAAATTGGTCTTAAGGTTTTTTTTTTTAAGATTGGACTGTTCTATCTGCAAAAGGCCGTTTCAAGATTTTGAACAACTGGAGTGGAAGTATAAACCTCTAGCTACTGACGGAAACGTCACTGAATTTGATAGTTTTGATTTGCCACACCAAATGGTTTTAACGGACGAAAAAAAATTGCAAATATACAATGCACAAACCGTCAACTCCGGAATATACGCTTGTTCCCAAGGAAATGCAACAACTTCGGTTTATATAATCGAAATATCAAACGATCAAAAGATGATTAACGTAAGGGCTGAAAATTGTAATTAGTTGAAGAAAAAAATTAAATAAAAATAGACATTTTTTTAAGGTAACAGAAGATGCAGTGAATTTCGACAAAAAAAGAATCTCAAGCACTCAATTGCAAGTCCACACAGAGTGGAGCAACTGGACAGAATGCAGTACGTGTGGAACAGTTGGAAAAATGTATAAATACGGAATATGTATGGTCACAACAGAAGAAAGTTTCAGTACGTTAATTCACAATCAAACTTTGTTTAAGGCGGAGTCAACTGGAGTGGATTTTCAAAGCAGCAACTCTAGTAACACTTAAACACTTAAAGAGTACCGACTTTACTTTTCCTCAATGACTCAATGGCCCAATAACTGACTAATTGCTTCTCAGTAAGCAAAGAAATATTAATATTTTTTGTTTCAAAAAATATTTGTATAATATTTTTAAAATATTGCAAAATATTTAAAAAATATTTTTAATTTTTCCAACATTAAAAAATATTTCTGTTGGAAATTTATAAAACAAGAAATATTTCATAAATATTAATGTTTCTTTGCTTACTCAGTTTAACACCCCAAGGGATAGAAGCCATTAATCCCTGGCTATAACGGCTCAAAAAAATTTGACTAACTAAGACACATGTACTAGAATTCTACAAAATTTTTTGGGCCCAAAATCAGCTTCACGGAAAAAAATTTCCGAACTTTTCATTTTTCTTATAAAAAATCCTTTTTTTTTTTTTTTTTTTTTTTTACGATTCTTTAAAATAAAGCATTTTCATAAAAATAATAATCAAAAATAGATCAAACCAATCTGCTTGTGCCGATTGTCATCTTCAATCGGATCCTGAGTAACTTAAAACTCTAAGAATACTTCACCATTAACCTCGAGTCATTAAACGGAACTAAAACAAATGTGGAAAATATTTCAATTTTACAACGAACGATAAGGAATAACGCGCTGTAAAAAAATTTTAATTGAAAAATTTGAATGAACTTTCTTCTGCAGGTTTGGACACTAAAAATTCAGAAAAAGAAATCGAAATAATCGCAAGATTTAAAACGGGAATTCCATGCAATTCATCTTTTTTGCCCAAAAATCTTCAAAAATATGATCAAATACGCGATCAGCCCGCTCAAGTAGCTGCTGAGTTTTGTAAGGTAATTGTCAGAGATTAAAATTTAAAAAAAAAAAAAATTGAGAGAAAAAAATTGCAGGTACCATGCCCTGCTCCAGTTGTATTCGAAGTGGTAGATCCTTTCGGAAAACTAATAGAAACTGCAAATAATTCCGCGGGGATTTTTTCAGCTCTTCAAAAATTACCGAAATTACCACCGGAGGTGGAACGCAGAACCGTTTCCGGAGAATTCGGGGGGGACATAATCATTCCATGCCCGGGGTAATAAATTTTAAAAGAATCTTCATCAAATATCATCAATTTTCGGTTTTTTTTCAGGAATCTGCTAACGGACACGCCGTACACTTGGAAAGTCAAAAACCTCACGATAATTTCAGAATTGATAGAAGCTCAATCGTCAGGGAGAATAACAATAGACCTATTGAGCCGGTTACACATAAGAAGAATTCGAAAGAAAGACAGCAAGACTTACAGGTAAAAAAAAAAAAATCTCAAATCAATAACGAAAGCGAAATATGAACGAAAACCCTTTACAGCTGCTGGCAAAGAGATAAATTAGCGGGGACAATTTTTTTAGAAGTGGAAAAAAAATTGAAAGTGCGCTTCGACCACCACGTCATCCTCGTAAGCCTTATACTGATAATAGCGACCATCCTCCTCATAGGATTGAAAGTAATAGCAAGGCACCGACAAAGGAAACAATAGAACAGCTGGATTCAAACGAATGCTTACTGCTTGATTTTCCTGCTTGCTCCTGGAACTCGGAGGAACCATTTCTGGAGTAAGCGTATCTGGAGGATCAATCCCTTTGACTTTTTGACTTATTAACCACATTGCCAGAGCAAACTGTTCGTTGTTAAGTTTCCCTGTTTGTTTTGGATCACATAAATTCCTGAAAAAAAAAATTAATTTTTAATTTTTCAACGTAAAAGGATTAGAAAAATCTGTTTTGTATACGAATCACGTGGATTTTCTAAATAAATCCTTAAAAAATCTGAATTTATTTTCTTTTTTTAATCAACTGCATGCAAAGAGATTAATTTTACTAACCAAATATGAGCTAATACTTTTTGCGGTACTCCAGACTGAAGGAAGACATCTTTTATTTCCATACCAGAAATGAAGCCATCCTTATCAGCATCAGTCAGTTGAAATAAAGCATCAGCTTTTGCTTTATCCTCAGCTGAAACCACCCAAAAGCCTGTTCCCATTGACACAGGCTGCTGCGTCAAAGCTGTTGGCTGTTGTGTAATGATTAGCTGTTGTGGTTGCGGCGGTATCACCGGCACCGTAGGAGCAATAGACGCAGTTTGAATTAACGGTTGAGGCGGTACCACTGGTGCGACTGGTATGACTGGTATGACTGGCCTACTAGGTTGAGGTGGAATTGAAGGGATTGAAGGAACTGAAGGCTGTGGAGGTACAGGTGGCTAAAAAAAATTACAAAAAAAAATTACCAAAAAAAAAATCAGAATAAAAATAAATTATTAAAAATTTACCTTAGCTGGAGCTGTGGTTATTAAATTTGCAGGTGAAGCAGTTGTTGAATCTTTTCTTTTCCCTGGAGGCATTAATTCAGGAGGCAATGTATTTGGAATTGTATGTTTTTCTAATGCCTTGTAAACGAGATGCATTGCTATCATGAATTCATGCCTGTTCAAACTACCATCTTTATCTAGATCTGCTAGGTCCCAAATTTTTCCTAACATATCAAATGGTAACTTTGATTCCATCAAAACTCCTCTAACTTTACTTCCAGGTATAACTCCGTTTGTGGGTTGTAAAGAATCAAAGAGTTGATCATATTTAGCTTTCTCTGTAGGTTTGACAGACCAATCGATTCCAGGAGGACCTGAATTAACTTTGTTTACAGGTATTTTTGGAATATCACCCTGAAAAAAAAAAAAAAAAAAAAGAATTATTTCAAGGACTTTCAAGAAAGAATTCTGCAAGACAAAAGAAAAATTATCAGAGGATGTATAGTCGACTTTGATAACAACCCACATAAAATAGATTACAATACATACTTCAAATAATTAAATGCTTACCATTTTCGGATGAGGAACATCTGCACTTGTTATATTATCCATTGCAATCCCTCTGCCAGATTGAGCTAAAGCACATAATTTTAAAGCAACAAAGAAACCTTGCTTGTTTAGCGCTCCTTTTCCAGCAGGATCTGATAGGTCCCATATTTTTCCCAAAACAATATCTGATAATTTTGATTTTTTCAAAAATCTAGCAGCATCTAAAGCTCCAATTACCCCTGTGTTATTTGGATCGACTTGTTGGTAATATGCCTCATAAATCGGGTAATGGCTTCCAGCCACCTGAAAAAAAAAAATGTTTTAAATAACATTCAAATAATTCTTTTTTGCGCATCATAGTCAATTAGCACATTAATTTCAATTAATTAACTTCTTAGTCAAGAATATTATGATTTGCTCTAATGGAACTGGTCAAATCTTATTAAAGTCTTAAAAAAAATACATTTGTTGACTTCAAATAAACAGATTCTCGATCTTATTGATTACTCTTAATACAATAACAATCTAATTGGAAATGATAACTCAAGTTGTTTTAAATCATGTCAAAATTGTCAAGTAATACTCTTGAGCCTGTTTTTTTCAGATAAGGGTGTGTTCTGTTATGATAAATTTTTCGGTTTTGGACAACTCCCCGGGCATTAATTTAACGGCTCCTCACCTCATATTCATACGTTTTATTCATTTAAATGCAATTTTAGGAGAAAAATATGAACGTTATTGATTTAAACGGATCATTTTTACCATAACACCGCCCACTGCCAAACGAGGGCTGATGGAACGTTGACCTTTAGCTTACAGCTCAAATATTAAAATTCGGATCCGTATTTATGCATTCGGTGTTGAAAGCCGATTTTCGATTTTTATTTTTCGTCCGTACATGTAAAAGACAAGCTCGAAAAACGTGATGATTAATGGAAACATTAAAGAACATACCTGCGTTGGTGACGGCAAGGACGCCATTTTTGTGAACAGTGGAAAAAATTTTCCGATTGGCGGTTACAAAACGTTGGCAACCTATCGTTTATCAGATCAATACGTCATGGATGTGATTCCCATATTCACCGCAGCGCCACCATCGTCTCCCAGCGCCTCCTTACTACGTTATTAGATTCCCGCGTTTTTTAATATTTCTTTTTTCTGAAAAAAGAGGAATATAGAGCGCGCTTTACGGAAATTGCCTAATTACCCCTTCAACCAATTTTAATTAATTTAAATAGGAAAAACCAGGCACGGACTGGGGCGCCGAGCTACCGGGAGATTCCCGGTGCGCCTTCACAAAATGCAAAAAAGGCGCCTATACTTCAAAAAGTTAAAAAATGTCCAACACATTACTTTTACAAAAAAAGAAAAAAAAAAAAAAAAGGATTAGAAAAGTAAACTGTTTTCTACCCGACTTCAAAATATTTTCAAGAATTTCATATTTGTTCGATTGCCATTAACCCCTGGTACTGAGAAGCAGAAGAAAGCAGGTAATAGTTCCCCGAATTCAAGGCCTGCTCTTTTTTTTTTTTTTCTTTATAGTCAAGAAGGAGAATTACTTTATAGCCTTTCGGTCTTCTCTGCCTTACATTCATTTGATTGATTTTGAATCTCCGGATTTTGTCCTTTTCTTGGAATATTAGACCTATGGCAATTTTAATCAGGTCAGTACTCTCTCTAGGGTTTTGGGTTTTTCCCAATCATTCATTCCAAAGTACCTGCGACCCGAAAAAGAAAAAAAAAATCAGTTTTTAAACAAACGCGGATCGGTACGGTTGTTTTTATCGACGATTTTCAGAAGTATGCATAAATCAGAACTATTTTAAAATTAATTACACATAATTTTTTTTTTTTTTTCAAAAAAAATAATTATTTTTTACGGGTCGATAACTTAACTCCGAAAAATTTTATTCCGAATTCCGAATATTTTAATTCCGAACGCCGAATTCCGAATTCCGAAAATTAAAGAATTCCGAAAATAATAAAATAATTTTTTCCCGCCCGAATTAAAAGAATTCCGAATTCTGAAAAGGATAAAAATAAATTTATTTATTTATTCTATATTTTATAATCATCAGTGCTGAGTATTGATACATGTTTTTTGAAAAACAACTAATTAAATAATCACAGATTGAAAAAATTATTAATCACATATTAGTTGGGCAGTTCTCACTAAAACGGGATTTTTTATGTCGCCATTTTTCCATTTTAAAAAATTTTGTTTACATCTCCTCCGAACAAGTTATTTGCCAGAATATACGCTAAATTCGATATTGAATACGGTTTTGTAAACGGGCACATCTGAAGTTGAAGGAACTACATCATATGTGCTGATTTTGGTAAAATATCACTAATACGGGAAAGAATAGTGTTTTAATTCGTTCGGAGGAGAGGCGAGTTTGCAACACATGCAAAATGTAAGCAGTTTTAAACTCCGAAACAACTGACACCAAAATGTTATTATTTCCCTATTTAGCGATGTAACGAAAATCAGCACAATTCGTTCAACTTCAGGTGTGCCCGATTACAAAACCATATTCAATATTCTTAAAAATAACATGTTCGGAGGATACCTACAACAAAAATGGTGACATATAAATCACATTTTGGTGTCAGTTGTTTCGGAGTTTAAAACTTGTTTGCTTACATTTTGCATGTGTTGCAAACTCGCCTCTCCTCCGAACGAATTAAAACACTATTCTTTCCCGTATTAGTGATATTTTATACCAAAATCAGCACATATGATGTAGTTCCCTCAACTTCAGATGTCTACGATTAAGTCGAAAAATTAATGGGGGGGGGGGGGGGGGTGCCACAAGACAATAGGCGCCCTCTAAAAAATTTTCAGCTCGCGCCCTCAAAATTTCCCAGTCCGTGCCTGGGAAAAACCAAGATTTCCCGAACAATACATTATACTTTAAGCGAAATTTAAAGTTAAAATGGATATTTTTATTCGAAAATTGCTTTACGAATGGCCGATAAGAATGGTAATGACGTATTTATGGCACCAGTCTTGGCGTTCAAATTGTTTTCTGCAGGGGCGGATCTAGGGGGGGAAGCAAGATCTAGGGAGATAAGGGATCTAGGGGGGGGGGGCTCAGGGGGCTAAGTTCCCCTAGAATTTTGAAAATTATATGAAAATTTTTTTCTATTCTTAGCCCCCCTGGAAAAAAATTCTAGATCCGCCCATGGTGCGTGTCTTGGACTACACAATCAATATATTTTGAACATGAATTATAAATTGTAACAATTCATTTGAGAAGTGAAACTATTAAAAGTAAGAAAAAAATTCTTAAGAAAATCAGATACAAGATCATTTTTATTTTTTTATTTACAAAATACAAATAATTGACAAATTTATTTTACGAAGTATTCACAAGTATTGATTCCCTTCCGTAAAAGTAATGGCAGGAGCTGAACGATTGCCTCTATGTTTCCCTCTGTTGTCCGTTGCCATTGAATGAAGGATATTTGCACAGCTAACTGTGCTTACGTTATCTAAATGTTCCTGAAAAAAAAAAAGCAGTAAAGGAATTTTTTAACTTATAAGAAAAAAAATTTTTTTTACAGCTTACCTGAGAATACGAAGAAAACGAACGAAAAGCTCGTAAATGCAAATCGCAAAGCTCGTTGGACGGGATATTTAAAAATCTCGGCTGGAAATTTTTTTCTAACATCGAATCTCCAACCGGTCGGCGAAGAAGATCAGGAGTTTCACTGAGTCCTGCATAAAAAAATTAAAATTAGTTTCTTCTTCTTTTTTTTTTTTTTTTTTTTTGTAAATAAAGTGCATGACTTACTGTCGGAATTAAAACTAGCCATAGACGAACTAAAAACATCCTCTCTTATCCTCGCTAGCCTTCTAGCTGCATCTTCCCCAGTCAACCAATATGTCCTCATTTCTCCTTTGCCCTGAAGAAAAAGAGAGCAAGAGAACGATTCAAAAATGAAAATCCCGCGCTTTGATTAAATTTTACATGAATAAATAATGTTTTACCTTTATAGGAGTTAACCCTCTCTCGTCAAAGCGGTAACCCCCTAACCTATCCAAAAGCGTCTTTGTCGCTTCCGATATATGAATTTTAAAAGCTTCCCCCGTAGATTCCATTCTGGAGGCCGTGTTCACCGTGTCTCCGAATAAACAATATCGAGGCATTTTTAATCCGACGACGCCGGCCACGCAGTGACCCGAGTGGATCCCGATTCGAAGTTTTACGGGTTCCCCTCTCCGGTGCTTTATTTCGAAACGATTTATTTTACGTAGCATGTGAAGGGCCATGGAAGCAATTTCCCCGGCGTGACGATCGCCGTTCCTAATGGGAAGACCTGATACAACCATGTAAGCGTCCCCGATCGTTTCGACTTTGTAGACGTCGTAATGCGATATGATCGAATCACAGCAGGTGTATAAATCGTTGAGTAAATCGACCACCTACAAGCGAAAAATAATAATTAGCAACAAATTTTTTTCTTTTGCGGGTTAGTAGGAGCGCACAGTGATCGCTAGTAGGGTGTACAGAAAAAGAAAAAGTGTTTGGAATTTTGTTGCTCACCAAAAAAATAGTTTCTTTGGGGGGTAAAAACCTCAAAAAAATTTTGAAACATATTTTTTTTACCAGCTGGAGGTCGCGCTTTGCGGAAAAAGGGCCTAAGCCAAGAATTTTTTGAAAGCGTTCAATTAAGTTAATATTTAGCGCATTTTTCAGTAATCGATATTTGTAAAAGGGGTCTAATTATATGTTTTTGAGGTCGTAGAACACGAATTTCATTATCCCGATTTTCTCCGACCAATGCCTGAGTCGCTGTTACCGCTTTTTTAGCGGTTAAGCCTGATTTTTCGGGCTTAATTTTTATTTATGTCCAAATTTGGAGCCCCCAAAATTTTTTTTTCCTTTTAAAGTTGCTTATACTTATGAAAAAAAGCTTGAGGAACACGAATTTCACTATCCCGATTTTCTCCGACCAACGCCTGAGTAGGGGTATAAGTAAGAATTTGGTTTTTTGAGCCAAAAACTAATTTTTTTGTAAAAAAATGGCGACAACTCCTCACCAGTTCGAGTTACAGGTCATGTTCTATGACATTTTTTAGTCAGAACACTCTAATTAATAAGGCACTTTTGTACTTCGGATCAATTTCCAAAATTTTCTAACGGACGGAAAATTCTACCAGTATTTTTTTTGAAATTCCAAATTCTTTTCGTCCGTGAAAAAATTTAGAAAATTGATCCGAAACACAAAAGTGCCTTATTAATTAGAGTGTTCTGACTAAAAAATGTCATAGAACATGACCTGTAACTCGAACTGGTGAGGAGTTGTCGCCATTTTTTTACAAAAAAATTAGTTTTTGGCTCAAAAAGCCAAATTCTTACTTATACCCCTACTCAGGCGTTGGTCGGAGAAAATCGGGATAGTGAAATTCGTGTTCCTCAAGCTTTTTTTCATAAGTATAAGCAACTTTAAAAGGAAAAAAAAATTTTGGGGGCTCCAAATTTGGACATAAATAAAAATTAAGCCCGAAAAATCAGGCTTAACCGCTAAAAAAGCGGTAACAGCGACTCAGGCATTGGTCGGAGAAAATCGGGATAATGAATTCGTGTTCTACGACCTCAAAAACATATAATTAGACCCCTTTTACAAATATCGATTACTGAAAAATGCGCTAAATATTAACTTAATTGAACGCTTTCAAAAAATTCTTGGCTTAGGCCCTTTTTCCGCAAAGCGCAACCTCCAGCTGGTAAAAAAAATATGTTTCAAAATTTTTTTGAGGTTTTTACCCCCCAAAGAAACTATTTTTTTGGTGAGCAACAAAATTCCAAACACTTTTTCTTTTTCTGTACACCCTAATCGCTAGTCAAAAGAAAAGCGGACATAATTCCCATCTTATGCTTAGGTAAAAGCTAAAAAAAGGATCTGGGCGTCAAAAGCTTTTGATTTCCATGTCGTTTAAAATCACTTGCCCATATTGAAAAATTCGAAAAGGTAGATCCAATATGGCGGATAAAATTTCGAACTTCGCGTTTATTTTCATAAAACTGTTTATCTAGGGGTTTTCGGGGTAGCATGTGAATCTGATACCAGTTTCTTAAAATTCAAGATGGCGAAGTTAAAATGGCGACTTTTATCCTCACTTGCACCGATGTTCGTAAATATTAGTATATAGGGGTTTTTGAAGTCGCTGATTTCGAATCCGTCAGTGTTTTTTTCGAATTCCATACGCCAGACCTAATAGGGCAAAACATCGCTAATAATGCTTTAAAATATTTAAAAAAAAAAAAAAACGCTGACTGATTCAAAATCAGCGACCTCAAAAACCCCTTACGAACATCGGTAAACTTCAGCAAAAGGCGGATAAAATTATAAAATTCGCCATTTTGAATTTGAAGAAATTGATATTAGATTCGTATTCAGCTTCCCCGAAAACCCCTAGATATATAGTTTTAGGAAAATCAACGCAAAATTCGAAATTTCATCCGCCATATTGGATCCGCCATTTTGAATTTATCAATACGGACAAGTGATTGATTTTAAACTACACAGAAAACCAAAGCTTTTGACGCCCAGATGCTTTTTACAGCTTTTACCAAAGCTTGAGATGGGAATTATGTCCGCTTTTCTCTTGACCTGGGACCACTGCGAGGCGGGGGGAAAAAATTGAATTTAACCACCTGAAGGGGAGTGCTTATGGCCGAAAGCTCGGTGAAACCGACGATATCGCTAAAATAAATAGTAACGCAATCGAAACTTTCAGCTTCGACGGGATCTCCTCTTTTTAATGACTCGGCTACAGTCCTAAAAAAAAATAAAGAAAAAAAATGTGGTTAATTTTCGAACAAATAAAAAATTGAAGAAATTAATTACTTAGGCAGCATCCTATGAAGCAAAGCATCTGTTTTCTTTTTTTCTTCTGTTAACTGATCAGTTCTCTCGGAGACGAGCTGTTCTAAATTGCTGGCATACTTTTCCATAATAGCTAGCATATTGTCAAAAATATTGGGTTTTCTAAATAAAAAAAAAAAATTAATTTTTATTTATTTATTTATGGTTTCAATTGAAAAAACCTACAATCCAGCTTGCATTTCCTTTAGCTTCACCCTGACGTAACGTATGTCAGGCCGTTGTTCTGGGTCTTCATCCCAACAGCTTTCCATACATCTAATTACGTATTTAGCAGCTCCTAAAGTGTCGGTTCTCGGACGGAACGGCCGACCACCTTCGTAATTTTGAACCTTGACGATGATATCTAAAATTAAAAAAAAAAAAAAAAAAAAAGAAATTATGACAATAAAATTAATAAAAAATAAATCCGTAGCCAAAAATTGTATTTTAAGCTTCACCAGTACATTTTCTCATTCTTCATCTCATGTTCCAGTCTCCCCTTCCCTTCATTTACTCCTTGGAACATGGGCGGATATAGGGGGGCATATAATTTTGAAAATTATATGGCCTGAATAGGGTCAGCCCACCCCAGAAAATTTTTTTCCCTATTCTTAGTCCCCCTAGAAAAAAATTTTAGATCCGCCCATGCTTGGCATCATTCACGGTTTGTTAAAAATCATTTTTATGTACAAATTTTCCTCCAGAAAAATATTACCTTGATCCGAAAGCGGAATATCCCCCCAAGGTCCTTCCCTTCCAACGATTTCATACAAAAGAATACCGAATGAATAGACATCCCCTTTTTGAGTCCCTCTCGGAGGGTGATTCGGATCCCTCAACAATTCCGGAGCTTTCCATAACAATTTGTTTCGACCTTTAGGCCGTTTCGGTTCTTCCTGTCCAGCTGAAAGAAAAAAATTAATTCGATTTTAACGGAGACCCGTTCTCGAAAAAAAAAAAAACGCATCAAATTTACCTTTAAATTCATGTAAACCAAAATCCGATACCTGTAACACCCATCGGCTATCGATGAGACAATTACTGGACTTTAAATTACCGTGGGATATTATATCGGAATCGTGGAGGTAAATTAATCCTTTGAGTAAATCCGACACCAAGGAAGAAACAAACATATTATCCAAATGTAAATCCTTATTTGCTAAAACGTCTTCTAAGGATCCCCTGGCGCAGTAAGGTGTGACTATGCAAACATTGTTGTGGTCCACGCAAGCGCCTATGAATGCAATGATATTTTCATGTCGAACTTCTCGAATCTAAAAAAAAAAAAGGAGAGATCAGTTACTTGAAGAAAAAAATAAAAATAAAAATTAAGCATAAAAAATAACCTGTTTTAATTCTTTTCGAATGCTTCTAGTAAGATCCACACTTTTTTTATGAATCATTTTGACGGCGACTATATTTCCTTTGTACAATGCGATTTTCGTATAAGCTCGTTTAGGGGCCATTTCGGCCACTGGATCGGGCGCCAGACTTCCGTTTGTGTGAAACACGCTATGGCCATTCCGCATTGGAAACTAAAATGATAAATAATAAATGAGGAAGCGGAAAAATGAAGTGGATGAGATGAGATGATCAAAACAAGTCTGCGCACATATCCCGCAAGCAAAATTTTTAAAATTATTGTTCCCCTCCCCCTCCACTAAAGGGGGCCATTCAATGTGTTTTTGATGTCGCAGATTTTAATTTTGATGTCAAAACGGTGCAATACAAACGGAAAAATCAATATGGCGCCAAAATTTAAATTTAAAAAAATTAAAGATTGCTCCGATCATTTTGAATTTTAATTTTTTCAAACTTCTGACTTAAGATTCAGAATCAGAATCAAAAGTTCAAAATGCATAAAAAGATCAAGTTTCAGCTTGTTGCAATCAGTAATTAAAAAAAAATAGTGAGTCTCGCTACGCAAACTCACTGAAGAAGGGAAGTGAAACTTCAAAAGACAAATATATTTTTCGTTCACTAAAAATTGGTACTGGGAAATTTACCGAAATATTTACGAAAAGTGAAAAAAATTTAGAAAAATTGACGAAGAATTAACGAAAAATTAACAAAAAATCAAAAAAAAATTTAAGTTAATTTTCTAAAATTACACCTAGGCACCACACACTCTAAAGTGCGTCGTACCTAGGCACCACACACTCTAGAGTGCATCATACCTAGGCACCACACACTCTAGAGTTATTCCTACCTAGGCACCACACACTCTAGAGTTATTCCTACCTAGCCACCCCACACTCTAGAGTGCATCATACCTAGGCACCATACACACATACACGTACATGCCAATACCTTGCCGCGACATTTTTTTTTTGAATTTTTCTTATGACCGATGACCTTGAGAAATTTTTTTCTTGTCCTTGTGGCGACACTTCAAAAATTTATTTAACATTGCGATCCCGTAAGAAACGTTATGGCGACACTTGAGGTGTCGCCATAGTGTCATACTGTCGCGATAGTGTTATGAAAAATCGGGTATGAAGTCGCGATAAGGCCGACCATGTCAGCACTCTAGCGTTATTCCTACCTAGGCACCACACACTCTAGAGTGCTTCCTGCCTAGGCACCACACACTCTAGAGTGCTTCCTACCTAGGCACCACACACTCTAGAGTGTTTCCTGCCTAGGCACCACACACTCTAGAGTGCATCGTACCTAGGCACCACACACTCTAGAGTTTGTCCTACCTAGGCACCACACACTCTAGAGTGCTTCCTGCCTAGGTACCACACACTCTAGAGTGTTTCCTGCCTAGGCACCACACACTCTAGAGTGCATCGTACCTAGGCACCACACACTCTAGAGTTATTCCTACCTAGGCACCATACACTCTAAGAGTGCATCATACCTAGGCACCACACACTCTAGCGTTATTCCTACCTAGGCACCACACACTCTAGCGATATTCCTACCTAGGCACCACAAACTCTAGAGTTAGTCCTACCAAGCCACCACACACTCTAGAGTGCTTCCTGCCTAGGCACCACACACTCTAGAGTTATTCCTACCTAGCCACCCCACACTCTAGAGTGCATCATACCTAGGCACCACACACTCTAGCGTTATTCCTACCTAGGCACCACACACTCTAGAGTGTTTCCTGCCTAGGCACCACACACTCTAGAGTGCTTCCTACCTAGGCACCACACACTCTAGAGTGCTTCCTACCAAGGCACCACACACTCTAGAGTGTTTCCTGCCTAGGCACCACACACTCTAGAGTGTTTCCTGCCTAGGCACCACACACTCTAGAGTGTTTCCTGCCTAGGCACCACACACTCTAGAGTGCATCGTACCTAGGCACCACACACTCTAGAGTTATTCCTACCTAGGCACCACACACTCTAGAGTGCTTCCTGCCTAGGCACCACACACTCTAGAGTGCTTCCTGCCTAGGCACCACACACTCTAGCGTTATTCCTACCTAGGCACCACAAACTCTAGAGTTATTCCTACCTAGGCACCATACACTCTAAGAGTGCATCATACCTAGGCACCACACACTCTAGCGTTATTCCTACCTAGGCACCACACACTCTAGCGTTATTCCTACCTAGGCACCACAAACTCTAGAGTTAGTCCTACCTAGGCACCACACACTCTAGAGTGCTTCCTGCCTAGGCACCACACACTCTAGAGTTATTCCTACCTAGGCACCACACACTCTAGAGTGCATCGTACCTAGGCACCACACACTCTAGAGTGTTTCCTTTCTAGGCACCACACACTCTAGAGGTATCCCTACCTAGCCACCACACACTCTAGAGTGTTTCCTGCCTAGGCACCACACACTCTAGAGTGCCATTAATTGATTATTTAATTAGATAAATTTCTCCCATAAGCTAAACATGGGAACCATTTTTCTTCCGAAAATTAATAATTTTGTTTTTTAGGCCTACCATCTGCTATGTGGCGCCAATAAGAATGATTTTGATGTCATAAGAAAACTTTTTTAAAAAACAAATCTAATTTTTTTTTTCATTTATATTATTTCAGATCTTAATCCAGTTCTGTGGAAAATATAGAAAACTGACTAAAGAATCGATTGGTAACTATTAGTGATCCGAATGCAACTCCTAGCCTGTGAAGGATTTGACTCCACGAATAGAATTCAATCAAGCAAGCATATTAATTAACATTAAGTAATTATTAAGCATAATTTTCGTTGGCTTTTCCTGAAATAATGTTAATTTTTCGTTAATTATCGTTAATTTCATTAATTTTTGGTTAATTTTGGTTCATTTTTCGTTAATTTTCGTAAATTAACGTCAATTTTTCAAAAAGTGCTTAAACACTTTCATTTTACCCTCCATTTTTAATCGATTCGAGTTGTAATATTTTGTGTTCACGCAGACCGATACTAAAGAAGTTTCACTTCAAAAACGATGAATTTTTTATACCGGTGCCTCATGAAAGGTTAAATTACCATATTTTTATTGTTGGTCGAACTTTCGGTGACGCTCGTAGGAATGATCGTAATATCCTTCATGTCGATTTTCCACAGCAGACAAGCTAACTTCTGCTCATATCTGTAATGCCTGAAAGGACAAAGAACAAAAAAATAATATATAGAATTACAAATTAAAATTAATCCGAATTAGTATATCTGTTTTTCAAAGGACGAAATTCCCTCGAGATGAGAATCCGAAAAAGCTTACGTAAAGGAAATTCTAAAAGATAAGGAAAACTTTCGTCGTGACTTGGAGTTAATATATTATTACAAGAAAATTATTTTGCATTTTCCTCAGCTCGAAACTATCAACCTTAATTAAAATGGATGTGAACAAGGATTTTCCCGAAAAAGAGCAGCGAGGAAGAAAAATACATGTATATTTCGCCTTTTTTTATTTATTGTTATATAACTTTTTTTTTTTTTTTTTTTTTTTTTTTTGTAAACATTAAAAAAAATGTAACAATTCTTGGTATCATTAAAAAAACGCGATGAAAAGGACGGCGTAGAAATTGAAAAGAACGGAAAATGGGAAGAGAAAAAAAAAATTGCCTTTTATATCTACTTACTTGAAAGCCATTATAAATCCGATGAGCATAAACGAAATAACTAAAATCAATGTTATAACGATCCTCCAATCAGTTTTATTTACACATTTTTCACCCCTGAATCCGCATAAAGGCTCCGCTCTGGGTGGGACTCCTCCCGTCCAAAGAATGGGACGACTTTCGTTGTAATATTTAAAATCCTAAAAAAAAAAGACTACCGTAAGTCGGGGGACCTTGACCAAATTCAATACACTCTTTGAGTATACACCAAGCGCCGATGTCATATTAATTTTTAGGGGGTTAGTAAAAAGAAACGAAATGTTGGGAAAAATTGGCTGACCAAAAACCGAACCAAATCGTAACCTTAATTTAATATTATGTCAACAAATTCAAATTCCATGCTTTTCAATGCTACTATGCCAAAAATAAGTCTTTTTTTTTATGTTTTGAAAGGGAGATCAATTCATTTTTTGAACACTTTAAAAATCCAAGATGGTAGTTCAAAATAAATTTTCAATTTTTCTACCCCTAAGTCATTTAAAACACTAAAGCACAATGTTTCTCAGTATCAGGCATCAAACCGTTCTAGCATAAAAAAAATTAGGGACTTTAGGGACCAAAGACATTTAATTTTTGAACTTTTTATTATGTCCAGGCTTGATTTGACCCCCTTACGCCTTGTTTTGATTTACTTTGACCCTCACAAAAATGAGATCGGTGAACCGATCAAAGTGCTTTATCGACGAATAATTGAAATGTATATTACAAATAAAATACGTAGCGGTTAGATTTTTGATCAGAGGCCCACTAAAGCCGCAATACGGGCATAAGGAATTCGAATTTTGGAAAAATTATTTCAGATTCGGAATCATCAACCCCGAAAATATTCTCAAAAACACGGTTAGATTTTTGATCAGAGGTCCACTAAAGCCGCAATACGGGCATAAGGAATTCGAATTTTGGAAAAATTATTTCAGATTCGGAATCCTCTACCCCGAAAATATTCTCAAAAATACGGTTAGTTTTTCGTTAGCTCCCACGAGGAACCGCCAATCAGCATCCAAATCGCTTTGTTGACGTAATCGATGACGTCATATCGTGACGTTTCAAAAGTTGGAGATATCGGTTTTTAGGCCTATACCCATACTTTTAGCCCTGCTCACCGTTTCTGAACCACTCAACAGAATTTAATCAAATTTCAATGGTAGCGTATCTTGATGAATATCTACTGCAGTACGAAAATCGGAGTCAATCGGTATTTGCGTTCGCGATTTATAGTCAAAAAATATCTTGAAATTGTTGAAAATTCAACATTTTCACTCACTGCTTCCGAATCGTTGAACCGATTTGGCTCAAAAACTAATCAGTACCTACATTTCATTAGAAGTTCCTACCCACCAAAAATCATCGACATCCGTTCTTTCGTTTTTCTGCTTTTCGACAGACAGACACTTTTTTTTGCACATATATTCATACACACACACGGCCACCATCCAAATTTTGCTTTTTTCGGCATCAGGGGACTTCAAAACGTGTAAAAATATCGAAAACTGAAAATCGGAAATTTGTGCTAAAAACAATGCTTTATTCTCCCTGCGGTCGATAAAGCAAAAAAGGCCGAAATTTGATAGAAACTGGAGGACTTTAAGAATTATGTGGTTAATTTTGCTTCAAAATGGCTGAGACGGCAAAAAAAAAATTTTGATTTAGCTTTAGCCATTTTTTTAGCAACAATTTTCACCTAAAAATTGCAGTCACACACATTTCTTTAGTCAGGTTACAACAAACTTCTTTGATGTAACCACAACGAAATTTTGACCTGAGAATGGTATCACATCACGGCTCAAAATTTATTTTCCATATTTTAGCTCGGAAGATAGCATTTGAAGCAGGCAGCATAGCGCTAACTTAAATAAAAACAGCTCATAATAAAATAAGACCAAAGGCAATATGGAACAAAAAAAAATGGGTTAAAGTCAAAGTTTAAGCTAAAATTCTATTCAAATTTTTCATTTTGGTTTTAAAAATTTTCTCAAATATCTTTTATCCAGGTTTTCGGGTCCATTTTCACTTCCACCTACTTATCTTTCTGAACTGCATTGCAATAAATTTGAAACCAAGCTAAGCGAGGCCGAAGGCCGAGCGAAAAATTTTAGAAATTTTGAGAAAAGGTGGACTACTTCTTGAAATTTTAGCATCATTTTCTGATTTAATAAAATAATCCAGGCATAAAAATTAAAACGAAGAAAAATAGGGACTTTTAGGAACTTTTTTTCAAAATAGGGACTTTTAGGGACTCATGTTAAAAATAGGGACTTTTCCAAAAGAAGGGACCCCGGTTCGATGCCTGACTGAGTATATGCTTAATAATCAAATTAATCATTGGTATTTCTTGCAGGTCCTAAAAATACTATATGACAACTGTTCCGAAAACACCCGACTATTAGTGTTTTGAAATGTCCGCCATATTGTTGGAGACAATATATTTTTAGGTTAATTTTGCGCAAAATTCCTAAAAATGGTCTCCAACAACATGGCGGACGTTGTAACAGTCAGACACTGCCGTATAAAACACTGGTAGGGCTTCATTTCTTGAAACTAATTCAAAATGCCAACAATGAATTTTAAAAATCCAAGATGGCCCCCGTAATTAAACTTTTCGGTTATGACGAAAGATTATAGGTGCTGCTATTTCAAAGCCCCCTACTGACAAATTTGATGTTTTTTTCTCGAAATTATAAAAGGAACGGGGACAATATGGCGGTTTAGCCGTATTTAGATATCCAAGATGGCGTCCAAAACAAACAAAGTTATAAGAGTTTAGATATACCGAACCGACGTTTTTTTTAAAAAGAGAATATCATTAATATTAAAATAAAATTTAAATTCATTTAAAATTAAATAAAATGACAAATTGATTTTAAAAAATGTAAAAACGATTTCGAAATGTCTTAAAAAACACGTTCAAAAGCCGCATAAAATACACGTGTTTTAAACCATAAATGGACGTGATTTAGGTACAGTTGTAACAAGTCACACAATAATAATGATTACTTCAAAAAAAAAAAATAATTAAACATAAAAATTCATTGAGATACGCACGGGTAAATTATTCGATGATGACGTATTGTACTGAAAAAAACCTACAGGTTGCATTGACATTCGTAAGCTATCATTTAAACTTAAGTCGTCCATTAAAGCGATGACGCTGTAATTACCCTCGGCATCTCCGTTGCTGTCGATAAATACCTAGAAAAATAAAAAAGGAAAGAGAAAATAATTTAACAGAAAATCATACGCCTGATCATATGCCTGATTCCAAAATCTGGTCTGTTAATTTTTAAAAAAATATTACGCCTTTAAATCATTTCAGATCACATTCCATTATTTTTGAATTCAACGATTCGAGAATTTCGACGTTAAGTTATTCTATTGTTTAACGGTCTATCTCTAGAATTTTACAGGGCAGCAGACACTTACATCGTAACCCTGGACCGAATGATAAGATCTATTGCAAATTCGTTGTAGAATAGCCGTCCCATTCCCCGGATCCTCCTTTGACTGGATCACTTCCGTGAGCGCTCTTGCGTAAATCATGACAGCATCGTATAAATACATAGCGTAAATCGGCACTGAAATGCTGTCGAAAATTGTGTTGTGGTAGGGCACTCGAAATGATTTGGCTGAATATCTCTTAATATTCTCGCAGAGATTTCTAAAAAAAAATAAAAAATAAAAAAATCATATTTTGTATCATTTCGTTAAAACTACGTTTAGCATACGGAGCATGAAAAAGATCACGTGATTAAGCTTCGGAGGGAAATCAGAGCCATGATGCGGAATGCGAAAGCAGAAGACAAACCGTTTGTTGTCATGGCGAACTAACGGGGCGATTTGAATGGTCGCGATTTTAGACGCCATATTGTGAGTTCATATACCCTATATAAAAAGAGACTGGCGAATTCACCTATAAATTCGATTGGTTCGTTTTTTAGAAGCCATGAGATCCCTATAAAGGTCGTTGCCTATGTATTTTTTATGTAAGTGAAACATAGACGTTGTGCGTTGTACTTTACCGTCCCATGCAGGTCACCATTTTATCGTTATAAACAACTGTAAGAATTTTACCGTTCATACGGACGCGGCAATGACACCGGTTGCGCTTCTTCCAGTACACTGATAAAACGCTCTTAGTAATTCGCGACCTTAGAAACAAAAGGTGATAACTAATTTTGACCAAGGCAGTTAATCAAATCATAATCATAATCGTAAATAGCGATTAATCGAATATTTCTGACTCCAAAAAAACCAAACCTGAAATCAATCGAAAAAGAAGAGAAATCATTGAATATCCGTAACTGAAATTAGAGGTTAAGAAACGGAATTGAAATCAAAATCATAACCGAAATTGAATTCGAAATAAAAAAATTGAAAATCGAAATAGAAATAAGAATTTGCTAAAAACCGTAATTAAAAATCATTTTTTAAAATACTTTTAATAAAAATCATAATCAAAAACAACTGTAAAAAAAATAATAATAAGAAGAAGAAAACAATTTAAAAATTCTAGGAGTGCGAGGTCTCAAATTTGATCTCAAGTAAAATTGATCTTTGTACTGGGCATTTAGTTGAGTCAAGTTTTATTTCATTGGCAATTTCTATTTTCATATATTTTTACGCCTTTTTTTTTTTTTGAAGTTTTATTTCGGGCCGACAAGTCATTTACTGCCAATTGTGAATTTTTTATTTTCCTAAATTTTTTATTCTGAATTAAAAAGAATTAAACAATTTGAATTTTTTTCCCATTTTTTCCCTATCGTGTGCTTCTTCTGGTACTGGCTGTAAAAAAGGGATAATTTTCTCAAAATTTAGAACAAAGAATGGAAAAGAAAACAAAATTATAACTAAAAATCGTAATCATAATCGTAATTGAAATTAACAAAAGAGTCAGTGGAAATGGTAGCTGAAACTAAAATTAAATTTTTAATGCAACCGAAAAACTGAAATCAAGATCGAAAATTTACAAACTGAAAAGCCAATAAACGTAACTGAAATCAAAATCGAATCAAAAAACGTAACGAAAATCTGATATGAAAAACCGAAATTAATCGTATATTGAGCAAAGTTAATAATTAAAATCAAAATCGTAATCAGCTGTCAAGATTTTGAGTTCAGTAACCATAATCAAAATCAAAATTCTTATTTAAAAACAATTATAACTGAAATTAATCAAAATTCAAGCGAATTTTGATTAGCAGCCCTGCCCCTAACCCATGCTTTTCTCTGAAAAATTAAGAAAACTGAAAGCTCTTCCAGATTCACATGCTGTTCTGATGTGGCTAGTTTTGGTCCGCCTGAGGAATTAATCCTCATACTCTCTGATTTTCGAGAGCGTTCCCCTATCCGCCACCTGGGGAGGCGCCCGATGGGGGACTAGCCAAAAACCCCACACGGGTTGGTGGGACAACCCTGTCCCCAGCCACCGAAAAAGATGCCATCCTCCCAACGGCACAAAGTCACCCACCTCGTACGGGTCGACATAAAAATGACGTCCTTTTCATATCGATCCGCACGAGATGGGTGCCGTATGACGCAAGGAGGATTTTATCCCTCTAGATGGCTGACTTAAAACTAATTTAAAACTACCCTAAAAACTAACTTAACTTAAATCTAGACTTAAAACTACTTAAAATACTTAACTTATTTATACTAGTTACTAAGCTTAGCTTAAACTTAAATTAAGGTTATACAAATGTACAATGTACGGCATTGGACATTCATACAATTTACAATATTAGATATTAGAGACAAGATTGTCTGTACTTTTCGACAATCTTTTGCGCGAAAAATGAACTCGATTCTGTTTTTTTTTTTTTTTTTTTTTAATGTCGTTTAACCGCTTTAAAAAAATGTGCTAATCGACAGCTTTTAAAAATTATAGGCTGTCTTTTAAAATCCCGTTTTATTTTATTATTATTATTTTTTTTTATTAATAAAAAGGTAATCAGGGAGAAATAGAAATAAGAAAAAGATGAAAAGGTAAAAACTCCATAACCCAATACCGAGTATAAAACACCTATGCCCATGCCCATGACCATACCCATTACCATACCATGCCTGTACCAAACTCAAACCTCCTTGATGAAGCTTTTGGACTGCGTTGGCGGCTGCGACGACTCCTCTGGCTGCGACGATTCCTGGCTGCTCCTGTAAAAACAAAACAAAAAAAAAAAGACAATTAAAAAGGGGGGGCTTGGAGACCTCACAATGGAGTTTATCTCCCGCGGTATGATTGTAATAAAAAAATTAATTATTTTAAACTGTAATGTTATTATTATTATTACTATTTTTTTTAAAATTAATATTTTGAGATTATAAAAAAAAAAAATGCAAAAATGCAAAAAAATTTCGGATTTCCAGGCGTAAAAGGTCAAGACCTCCGCATTGGACGGCCGTCAGGGGAACCATGCCATTAGAGCGAGCCGGGAGCCTATCGGCTTTAACTGTGCATATATGTACAGCTAAGGCTTGCGGTGCGCCAATAACCTCGGACACCCAGTCATCCGAAATGAAACCCTGGAGACTCTCACTATGGAGCTTATCTCCCGCGTAATCCATGATCGAATCGAATAGAATACACAGCCTAATAAAACTCTGCAGCTCCAAGAGAGGGGCTGACTCCTAACTTAACGTTTCGGGGGAACTTAACACTAAACACTTAAAACTAATACCACAAGGCCAGTCGCTGGGTCGATACCTAGGCCTTCTACGATGGGAGACTAAACCTCCTGGTTTATCTCCAAGCCGGGCCGAAAATAATTATTTAAAAAAAAAAATTAAATCCCGTGATTTTAAAAAAAAATAAAATAAAGCCCGCACTAAAAATATTTATAAATAAAAAAAAAAAAAATAAAAAATTACGATGCGACTCCTCCGAGAGCCAAAAACCGAAGCACGCTAGGAACCTGAATCAAGATGGCGCTTGGATACGTCATGCGCAGACAGGCACGCCCTCTGTAATCCAATATGGCGCCTCAAACATTTTAACTGTAAATATCTGTGAATCCAAAACTTATTTATTTATTATTTATTATTTATTATTTACATATTTATTTAGTTCGAAAGGCCCTTCTGTCGTTAAGTACAAATCTTGTTTTTTAAAAAAAAAGTTGAAAAACCTGAAATTATAACTTTTTTTTTTCAAACCACATTTTCCTTTAGAAAAACCATTTTTTAAAAATGACGCGTTTTTTGTAATAAAATACGTCAAATCGACGTTTATTGAATTTAAACAGCCGAATAATGCATAAAAAACACGAAAATTATCAAAATAAATTAAGTTGTGCGTTTAGCCGAAGACTTAACAAAAGAGCACTCTAGCGGCGAATCGCAGAAGTTTTTCAAGAAACGTTATTACAACTTTTTTTTTAAAAAACAAGATTTGTACTTAACGACAGAAGGGCCTTTCGAACTAAATAAATATGTAAATAAATAAATAAATAAATAAATAAATAAATAAATAAATAAATAAATAAGTTTTGGATTCACAGATATTTACAGTTAAAATGTTTGAGGCGCCATATTGGATTACAGAGGGAGTGCCTGTCTGCGCATGACGTATCCAAGCGCCATCTTGATTCAGGTTCCTAGCGTGCTTCGGTTTTTGGCTCTCGGAGGAGTCGCATCGTAATTTTTTTATTTTTTTTTTTTTTATTTATAAATATTTTTAGTGCGGGCTTTATTTTATTTTTTTTTAAAATCACGGGATTTAATTTTTTTTTTTTAAAATAATTATTTTCGGCCCGGCTTGGAGATAAACCAGGAGGTTTAGTCTCCCATCGTAGAAGGCCTAGGTATCGACCCAGCGACTGGCCTTGTGGTATTAGTTTTAAGTGTTTAGTGTTAAGTTCCCCCGAAACGTTAAGTTAGGAGTCAGCCCCTCTCTTGGAGCTGCAGAGTTTTATTAGGCTGTGTATTCTATTCGATTCGATCATGGATTACGCGGGAGATAAGCTCCATAGTGAGAGTCTCCAGGGTTTCATTTCGGATGACTGGGTGTCCGAGGTTATTGGCGCACCGCAAGCCTTAGCTGTACATATATGCACAGTTAAAGCCGATAGGCTCCCGGCTCGCTCTAATGGCATGGTTCCCCTGACGGCCGGTCCAATGCGGAAGGTCTTGACCTTTTACGCCTGGAAATCCGAAATTTTTTTGCATTTTTGCATTTTTTTTTTTATAATCTCAAAATATTAATTTTAAAAAAAATAGTAATAATAATAATAACATTACAGTTTAAAATAATTAATTTTTTTTATTACAATCATACCGCGGGAGATAAACTCCATTGTGAGGGTCTCCAAGCCCCCCCTTTTTTAATTGTCTTTTTTTTTTTGTTTTTGTTTTTACAGGAGCAGCCAAGGAATCGTCGCAGCCAGAGGAGTCGTCGCAGCCGCCAACGCAGTCCAAAAGCTTCATCAAGGAGGTTTGAGTTTGGTACAGGCATGGTATGGTAATGGGTATGGTCATGGGCATGGGCATAGGTGTTTTATACTCGGTATTGGGTTATGGAGTTTTTACCTTTTCATCTTTTTCTTATTTCTATTTCTCCCTGATTACCTTTTTATTAATAAAAAAAAATAATAATAATAAAATAAAACGGGATTTTAAAAGACAGCCTATAATTTTTAAAAGCTGTCGATTAGCACATTTTTTTAAAGCGGTTAAACGACATAAAAAAAAAAAAAAAAAAAACAGAATCGAGTTCATTTTTCGCGCAAAAGATTGTCGAAAAGTACAGACAATCTTGTCTCTAATATCTAATATTGTAATTGTATGAATGTCCAATGCCGTACATTGTACATTTGTATAACCTTAATTTAAGTTTAAGCTAAGCTTAGTAACTAGTATAAATAAGTTAAGTATTTTAAGTAGTTTTAAGTCTAGATTTAAGTTAAGTTAGTTTTTAGGGTAGTTTTAAATTAGTTTTAAGTCAGCCATCTAGAGGGATAAAATCCTCCTTACGTCATACGGCACCCATCTCGTGCGGATCGATATGAAAAGGACGTCATTTTTATGTCGACCCGTACGAGGTGGGTGACTTTGTGCCGTTGGGAGGATGGCATCTTTTTCGGTGGCTGGGGACAGGGTTGTCCCACCAACCCGTGTGGGGTTTTTGGCTAGTCCCCCATCGGGCGCCTCCCCAGGTGGCGGATAGGGGAACGCTCTCGAAAATCAGAGAGTATGAGGATTAATTCCTCAGGCGGACCAAAACTAGCCACATCAGAACAGCATGTGAATCTGGAAGAGCTTTCAGTTTTCTTAATTTTTCAGAGAAAAGCATGGGTTAGGGGCCCTAACCAAGGCTGTTAATCAAATCATAATCATAATCATAATCATAAATAGCGATTAATCGAATATTTCTGACTCCAAAAAAACAAAAACTGAAACCAATCAAAAAAGAAGAGAAATCATTGAATATCCGTAACTGAAATTAGAGGTTAAGAAACGGAATTGAAATCAAAATCATAACCGAAATTGAATTCGAAATAAAAAAATCGAAAATCGAAATGGAAATAAGATTTGCTAAAAACCGTAATTAAAATAATTTTTTAAAATACTTTTAATAAAAATCATAATCAAAAACAACTGTAAAAAAAATAATAAACCGAAAATAATTTAAAAATTCTAGGAGTGCGCGGTCTCAAATTTGATCTCAAGTAAAATTGATCTTTGTACTGGGCTTTTAGTTGAGTCAAGTTTTATTTCATTGGCAATTTCTATTTTCATATATTTTTACGCCTTTTTTTAAAGTTTTATTTCGGGCCAACAAGTCATTTACTGCCAGTTGTGAATTTTTTATTTTCCTAAATTTTTTATTCTGAATTAAAAAGAATTATACAATTTGAATTTTTTTCCCATTTTTTCCCTATCGTGTGCTTCTTCTGGTACTGGCTGTAAAAATTATAACTAAAAATCGTAATCATAATCGTAATTGAAATTAACAAAAGAGTCAGTGGAAATGGTAACTGAAACTAAAATTAAATTTTTAATGCAACCGAAAAACTGAAATCAAGATCGAAAATTTACAAACTGAAAAGCCAATAAACGTAACTGAAATCAAAATCGAATCAATAAACGTAACGAAAATCTGATATGAAAAACCGAAATTAATCGTATATTGAGCAAAGTTAATAATTAAAATCAAAATCGTAATCAGCTGTCAAGATTTTGAGTTCAGTAACCATAATCAAAATCAAAATTCTTATTTAAAAAAATCATAACTGAATTTAATCAAAATTCAAGCGAATTTCGATTAGCAGCCCTGATTTTGACTTTTCGTAAGTTAAACATAGAAACTTTTTTTTAGATATCACCTTTTGTTTCTAAGGTCGCGAATTATCTTCAGGTAGATATATAATTACTAATAAGATAATTACTATTAGTAATAATTACTCAGAGCGTTTTATCAGTGTAGGGCTTCAGAAGCCATAATGGTTGGCCAAATTGGAAATTAAATAAATATTTGAAGATTTCTCAGTTTTACCAATATCTGAAATATAAATCTTTTAATTCAGTTTTTTATTCGATTTTCTTTTTGTTTGAGATATGCCTTCTGGAAATCCCAAAATCCAGACGGCTTTAATTGGGAAATGGCGATTTTTCTCCTGCTGAAGCTACTGCATTATAAGCTATCATACTGAATGATATGACGTCAATTAAAGTTCCCCAGTCTCTTTTTATATAGGGTCTCTAATACGGGATATTGAACACGATCTTACATGCAGGTCAGGCAACTGGTATTTTAAAAAGTGTCCCCCGAATTTGAAGCAGAAGAATAGTTTAAACTTTGCTCGATAGATGGCTGGAGCTGTAGTTAGGGAACCACGTGATATGCCCTCCATCCAATCAACACTTTCAAAACACTTTTCTTTATGATGGCTGCCAGAACACGTGATTCCCAAACTACAGCTCCAGCCATCTATCGAGTGATGTGAACTATTCTTCTGCTTCAATTTCGGGGGACATTTTTGTCCATATGAGGGATACTCGAGTTGCCTGACCTGTATGTAAGATCGTGATATTGAACGTAAAATTGAAGTTTAAGCAGTTTTGCCAACTATTCGATACTGAACTTCAGTCGGCAAAACTAAAAAGTTGGCACTAGCTCAGGCTTCAGTCATTGTTTATAAACAATGAATTTAAAAAATTGAATTATAATTTTTTTCTAAAACGACCAAAACAGTCCTTTCGTCTGCTTTGAGCAGAAATCATATCCTGCACATACAGGCCATACTTAAAAATATGGCATCAATTTTCAGTTCTCCAGTCTCTTTATATAGGGTCTTTAGTTAAAACAAAGCACAGCAGCCATATTGGGTTTTTCATATTCGACATTTTGGACCTGAGGTACTGAATTCTGTGGGTCAGGGTCAGACTGACCCAACACCATCGGAGGTTACCTACTTCTAACGATAAGTCGACTTTAGAGAACAAAGCCTCTTAGATACGATTATTTTAAGCTTACATAGAACAGGTTCCAAGTGACGTTTTTTAGTATAAATAAACACTTAAATATACCTGTTTACCTTATAGAAGCGTACATATTTCCATCACGCAATTAGTTCGCGGGAATATTCCTTTTTTATAAGCTAAAGATAATTTTAATGGTGGCGCTGCAATCGAAAGTCGCTCAGAGCCCATAATCGTATAGGCTCCGAGCGACTTTTTTTCTATAAATATACACTTAAATATAATTTTTAATTTAATTTTAATTTATTGACTAACATCAATTTAACATTTTGACAATTATTTACCAAAACAAAATAAAATAAAACAAAAAAACAAAGAACAAAATAAAAAAGTTCATCACTCGGAACATCGCTACAACGGGGAGGCAAAGATGAGTAAAATATGTCCTTTATACGTTTCAGGCTCATATCAAAGTTAAGCTCCGGATTATAGGATTGTAGTCTGTTCCATGCTAACATGATGGAATACATGGGAGAATTCCGGTGATGGACAGTTCTGGTGATCGGAAAGAAAAACGTGGTTTTGAGAGGGGTACGGGTATTGGAATCTCTGTACCATATGCCTGTTTACCTTATACAAGCGTATATATTTCCATCACGCAATTAGTTCGCGGAAAATATTGCTTTTTTATAAGCTAAACATGATTTTAATGGTGGCGCTGCAGTCAAAGTCGCTCGGAGCCTATCCGGGAGGCTTTGTCCTCTAAAGTCGAGCCATTCGTAAGAAGTAGGTAACCTCCCATGGAGTCGGGTCCGTCTGGCTCTGACCAAAAAAATTAAAGTTTTAAGTTATACCTGTCATAACTTGTTCCACCCGGTGTAATAATGTTGTTATACATGGTTTCCAATTACATCAACAAACAAACACAATACGAAGCAAAAAAAAAAAAAAAAAAAAAAAAAAAAAAAGAAATCCCGTGATTGTGTCAGCTTAATACCCAATTAAGTTAACGGTTCAAAATTTTGAAACTCCTGGACGTCATTAACAGAAAATAACGGATGATTTCCGTTTTGTCGAACACAATAATTGAAAAGAAAAACTTACTCGTATTCTGGATTTCTAGGATGAGAAGGCGTCAATTTAAGAACACTCTTAAACCCCATTATATCCGTCAAATTTCCGGCTCCATCTCTTAAATAGGGATCAATATAAGGCCTGGCAACCATATTAAATTTTCTTTCCGGATCGTAAATCTCATCATCAACAGAGATAACGACGTATTCTCCTTTATCTAGTAAATGACGTTTTTGAAGACATTTCACAAAATCAACAAGGGCGATATGTTCCCCGATAAATAAATAAACTGAAAATGAAGAAGAAAAAAAAATTAAGTTTAAAATCGGTAATTCGAACTTCCTAGCGATATTGAAAAAATAAAACGGGGGAGAGTGCGCGAGCGAATTTGAGACGTTTTTTTTATCCTCCCGGTTTGGTCACTGAACACCCAAATAAATTACATTCCATACCAACCCCTTGTCTCTCGATATGTCTCGTCCACGATTCTGTCCATTATTCTGATGTTCCTGGGGATGTAATCCGAATACGGTTTCATCGCTGTTATTGTCATGTCATGTTGGCTCGCAAGTTCCTGGAGGTAAAAACAAAATAAAACGGATATTTAAAAAAAAAAAGGTTAACGCAAGTTATTGTTTTATTTTCGTGCGCCGGAGTTCAAATGAAGTATCTCCATTTTAAATGTGATTGGAGATAAGTCTCTTTTGACTGTTTTTCAGAGTCACGTGACCACAGGTTTCCGCCAAAATGAGCGGGGTGAGCTTGGGATCACATGATTTTTAACAACAATCAACGTCACCATGTCGTCACCTTTTTCGTTGGGTATACTCTTAAATGAAGAAATCAGTGGAAGGAGGGCTAAACGGCCCGTTTAGGTTCCAAAGAAAAACTGTAATCAGTAAGTGAAAATCCATAGCCTTATAAACAGGTCAGAAAATTCCTGTCTTAAATGCATGGAAGATGGTGTCCGGCCTAACTGCACAGATTTTAGTTCCACCCGATTACCACCCGTAGCGCTAGTTGTATTCAGGACGCTTTTCATTATTGGTCGTTTGCAATTATGGAGGATTGAGATTATTGTGTTTGTAATCTCTGAGGTGATTTTGTTTTTTCAGTATTAAAAACTAAATATAGCGCATAGTCACAGCCTAAAAAATTTTTAATAATTTAAAAAATTTCAATTATTTTCATTTTGGCACATTTATTACATGAGACAAATGCTAACGTTAGATATGGATTCCCCGTATTCTCTAATTAATAAGGCATCATTTTTAAGGCCTCCCCCGCACTCCTCCCCAGAACCATTACCGGGACTAAATAAAACCTTCCAGAAACTGAAAATAATTTTTAAAAAAAACGTTTCTGAGAAAAAAAGGACGGTTTTCATTATTAAAATTTACGCTTTCATTGGTGTGATTTAAAAAAGATCAAGTTAAAATAAAAATCCTTGAAATAATTAATTTTTTTGAAAAAAAAAAAAAAAGAAATCATCGCCTTCATCGATGAAAATGGAAATTTCCATATTTTACACGAACTTGCTTTGTTATTGTTTATTTATTTTGATTCTTTTTTTTCACTTTGAGAAATCAGGAAAAATTGCACGTTCCCAGATTTAAGACTAAGTATAAAAAAAAGGGAGATATCTCTTTCCTCCCCCTCTCCGAAATAAGGGAATGATTGGTTTTACAATGAACGGTGACCCTTTTTTTCTTTTCTTTGGGAAAGCTGTTTAGTGTTTGCCTTTTTATTATTATTATTATTTTCTTAATTCCCTTTTCGAAGAATTGACGTCATAAAATTTATAAATTCAAAGTTTTTTTTTCTTTTTTTCTCCTTTTAGCATCTTTTGTTGTCGTAAGTCTCGGTTAATTGATGAGAAATGTATAGGGCATGAAATAGAGAAAAAATCCTTCTCTCCCCCCCCCCCCAAAGTTTCCTTTAAAATGAACTATTCCATGAATATTCAGTTCCCTTTTTTCTTACATTCCAATTAATCTCTTTCATAATAAAGAAAATGACACGGGAGGAAAGTCCACGTGGCACATAAGGCTCGAAAGAAAAGTTTTTAAAAAAAATATAGGAGGCCAATTGGAATTCGAAATATAATCAGCCCGATTTTTAACGCTTTTTTTTTTTAATAATAAAAAAAAAATAAAAAGTCGGTACAAAGATTCTATGGAATAAATGCATTGTGAAAAACAATAAAATCAGAATAACAAAAGGAGAGGGGGGAAAAATTTTTCTTCGTATTTTTTTTTTTTTTTTTTTTTTTTTCTTTTTGGAATGAAACTTTTTTCATGCCTTTCATCCATGCGTGTGTGGTTTCTTTTGTCTTGAAAGAAAAATAAATATTATTTTCCCACTTTAATACCTACAAAAGTAACCTTGAAAAAATCTTTCATTTCACTTCTATTTTTCCCTTCTCCAGAGTAAAGTTCTTTTTCTTTCATTATTATTTTCTATTCGTGGGGACGTGTGCTTTAATGTGAAGAAAAGGGGGCAGGGAAACCGAAAGGAAAAAAAATACAAAGAAAAGTACAAACAGAAATCTTGAAAGGAATATAAACGGAAGAAAAAGTAGAAAGAAAAGAAAAGACAGAGGAGGGAAGAGCTCGAGCCAGATTATCGTATCTATTTTGCTTAAAGTAAGTTTAAAGTAGGAACCAATAAAGAGATGACACTATCTTCGGCAATGTCGATACAGACATAACATACTTCAGTTTTCAGCCTTAAGGAGCTTAGCAAAGCAACACTGTATCGCCCTTTCGAAAAAAAAAAAAAAATGCAAAAACTGTAGAATAATTTTGAATAATAAATGCAAAAAATTTGTATAAAAATGTACCGTACCAGGGGGGGCTACTTTGTGCACTTTTTGACGTTTTTTCCCGAAAACAGATGTAAAATGTAGAAGAAAATTCATATCTGATTATATTAACATTAAGTGGGGCTACTTTGTACATACAATCAAGTTAATACCTGAATATCTTTAATAATTGAAGAGAATATGACAAATTATTGGTTTCTGTTTAAACAGAAATTGTCTTAACAAAACGATTGGTGCCTTTTTAGATGTTCTACTAATGACGATTGCTATTTATTTTAAAAATATTAGTGAACGTAGTAAAAACGTAATCAAAACATTGAAAACGTTGTCAATTTGTTGTGGATTTAGCACCCATGCGACATCGCGATTGAAATATCTGTCCAAAGTAGCCCCATTGATTGTAATGTTTTTTGGCTTCTAATAAGTTTAATTTTGAGTGAAATTGGATGATTGTTTATGGGACTATATAGGGCAGTGCGAAAAACAATTTCATTTCAATTTTACCGGTGGATGCAGCATAATTCGTCTTAGAATTTTAGATTGCATGATTTCTTAATTTTTTTCAGATTAATTTTTTTCATCATAAAACAAGTTTAGGCAACCAAGGTTGAACATAACACTGGAGAATAATTGATGATTTAGAATAAGTTTAATTTTTGAAACAATCCTTAGCCGTTTTCAAGTATTTTTAAAAAATAAAAGTGTCTAAAGTAGCCCCTTGGAGAACAAAGTAGCCCCCTGGTATAATTCTTGTATCATTTATAAAAACATTTGGACATGCATAATTTCTGCAAAGCTTATGCCTACCCCCCCCTTCTTTGGAAAATTTAAAATTGGTCCAGTGAGATACCGCGTGCAGTATCTCGCACACGGTAAAAAAATTTATGTTAAAAGTAACATAATTTGCCTAAAAACACTAAAAACAATTAAAGAATGTTTTATGGACAATAACACTCTATTTTTTTTTACATAAAAAATGTGTAGCCCTTTTTTAACAAGTGAACGTAAAATTTTTTAAAGTGCAGAATGACCTACATTCTTCACACAAAACCTTGCGATAAACGGTCAATTGAAAATAGAAAAATTCTTGGAAATTTAAGATTTTTTTTTTTTTTTTTTGTCATAAAAAAATAAATCAGTAATTTTAGGGAGAAAAAAAAAATTTAAAAATAACAGGAGGAAAATTTTTACGAGGCTGAAATAATATTAATACCAAATATTACGTAACACAAGGTCCGACCTATGATGGGGTGAAGGGGTTAGGGGCCCGACCCATTCATACCAATGCGTAGCACAACCTTTAATCAGCCCCTACTTTGAGCGTTATGTAATATTTGAATGATTCCTAAAAGAAGTGAAATATAATTTGAAAAAAAAAAAAAAAAAAAAAAAAAAAAACACTTATCCCTTTCTTTTTCTTTCTCCCGGTTTCGTCAAGTCTTATCTTCCCCTGCTTTTGCCATTAGGAGCTTCTATAGGCACGGTCAACTGAAATTATGAATCTTTTTGTTTGTGTCAGGTTCAGTTTTCCTTCTTTTTCTTACGTTGAAATTCTATAGAACCCTCTTATCGGTTTCTTTTTGTATTAATTTTATTCAAATCCTTCGACGAAAAAAAAAAAAAGCTGAATTTAGTTACAAATTTCCAAACTGTCTTTTTCTTTTTTTTTTTTTTTTTTTTTTTTGAAAAATTAAGGTCAGAAAAATCCCAGACCGTTTTATTTTAGCCCCGTCAGATCGAACAACAGATTTTTCTGGTCTGGGCGTAGCTGATATAAACTTTTTCTACGAAAAGTCCACAGACGCCGGTTTCGAAATTCAGAAAAGTTAAAAGCAAAAAGGTCTTGTTATTAAAATGGGAAATTGAGCGATCACCTCCCGGTTAAATTTTCTTTTTCTATATCAAAAGCTGAAATCCAGCCCTTTTTGTTTGAACTAGGTTTTCCTTTTTTCTTTTTCAAGTTATATTTATAAATACTTTAAGACGGAAAACAAAATGCGGAAGAAGTTAACAAGAATGAGAGGAAAGGTGGAGAAAGCTCAGCTTAAAAACAGGCAAATATTAACGGAGGGCACGTTTTAGGCAAAACGTTTTAGACGTTAGCCTAACTTAGAGAATTATTTCCTGTTAAAATCTAAAAGGCTTCAAATTATTTTTCGGGGAGAAGGGGGACGGGATAAGCCTAAAATATACATAAAGATGGAAAAGCCCAATATAAAGCCTAAGGCTTATATTATACAAGGCTTAAGATATTGACACTAATTTTTAAAAAAGTCGAAGGGTGACATACTCCCGAAAAAAGTGAACACCTTAATGCAAAAATGCGAAGCAATGCAAAAAGTGCAAAAGCAATTCAGTGATAATGCAAGTGATGCAAAGAATGCAAATGCAAAAGGGAATGCATGTAATGCAGCGAGATTGCATTCAATAAAGTAACAATGTAAGTGATGCAAAGAATGGAAATGCAATGTTAATGCATGTAATGCAACGAGATTGTATTCAATGAACTGGCAATGCAAATGATGCAAAGAGTGCGAATGCAAATGCAATGGTAATGCTATGTAAGGCAGCGAGATTGCACCCAACGAAGTGATAATGCAAGTGATGCAAAAAATGAAAAGGCAATGATAACGCTAAGTAATGCATATAATGCATCGAGATTTCACCCAATGCAGTGGTAATGCAAGTGATGCAAATAATACGAATGCAATGGCAATGCTAAGTGATGCATATAATGCAGCAAAATTGCATCTAATAAAGTGGCGCTACATCTAACGCACAGGTAATTCGATCAGCAATGCAGCGGAAATGCAAATGTATTTGTAATGCAAAAACCATGTAATGCAAAGGTAATGCCAAATCAAATTTACACCAAAATGCAAGTAACCCCTTGAAAAAAATTCATATTGTATTGTACGTGCCAAGTCCAACTTTTTTCCACACGTTCGAAAGAGGGAAAAACTGGATGAGTCCTCGACAAATTTTATAGCGCGGGGAAACCCAATTTGACAGAAGTAAAAAGAAAAAAAAAAGTGAAAGTCTGGATTTGCATTTATCTTAATAAGATCTAGATCCCAGTTGATTTTTAGAGACATCGATCCGGCCGTTCATAAAGAGTTACGGTAAAGCAAAAAGAAAAAAAAAAAGTGACAGCGGGAGACCGTTAACTTGGCAACAAACGCTGAGTCTGCCGTGAGGGAACGTCGATTTTTATGCTTTCAAAACGGAGCATTTGAAAAATAAAAAAAAAATTTCATACGAGGAGAATTATTCGCGTAAACCACCATGGCGGTATTTAACCTAAATTTAGGTTAAATACCGTTAAATTAACAATAATTTTGTAATCCTCCCTTTTCTTCCTTGACCTCCCCTAAACTTGAGAAAAACGATATTTCCTCCCAATAAAATAAGAATGAATTGTTTTTAGCAAATTGGATGTCATCCCCGAGACCTTGAAAATTATTTCATCCCATAACATATAATAATAAACTTCGCATTACCTCGTAAAAATTCCCTTATTAAATTTTAAAAAAACGATTCGAATTTTTCATTTCCACAATCTTCTTCTTTCACCTTTTTACCTTTATTGCATCTTTGACTTCCTCCACCCAGGCTCGATTCTGACAAAGGACCATGGTAAACTGATTCCATTCGAAAGCTCTTAATAACGAAATAACAGATTTTGACACTTTTGAGGACGGCGGCAACGTTCTAGCAAACGTGGAATAGGTTCTCTTATCCGAAACTTTCGTATCCGCACATTTCTGAAAAAAAAAAGAAGAAAAAATAATGAGATTAAAAAATAATTTATTACAAAAAAAAATTTAAAAAACGATTAAGACGAGGGATAAAAAAAAAAAAGAAATTGATTACTTTTCTGTCCGAAATAATATTTGTTTTGAAAAGCCTGTTGATTCAGCAGTACAATTTTTTTTTAATTTTTTTGGTAAAGAGATTTTAATTACATCCCTGTCACTTACGGAAAACGTAAACAAGAGGATTGAATTAAAATCGCCTGGTTAAAATAATTTTCGAAAAACAAAATCTGGATGTTGAATTTTTTTTTGAATTTTTTTTGTTCCTATATTTACAAACATAGGAAAAATCCGATTGTGTACTATCCATTATTATTATTTTGAAGCATCCAGGTGTGAAATTTATAACGACGTGAACTAATAAACGATAAATTATTATCCGGAAAATACGCTGAAATCCTTAAACACCTCCGTAATAAAATTACGAGTTAACGCAACGATTCTGTTCCTCAGAGTAGAACTGAGCCAAGTCCATACAAGCAACGTATCTTCTTATTTAAAACCCGAGTTTACAAAAGGTGCGTACGGAAATCTGATCGGAGATCTCGGACTTCTCGAAGATGCCCAGACGGACCTTTTCATCCCGTAGATATCTAAACATAGCTAAAAAATTAGCGAAGAAATAGATATCTATCAAATGGTTAATAGATGGCTAGTAAACAGACCGATTGTTTTTATAATTTTTTTTTATAGATAGACTATAGACATCTAATAATTAAATAATTTAATTTTTTTAAAGTTCATAGTTAATTTAAAAATTGTTTACAGTGAGGTAGATATTTTATGTTTGACTATCCTTAAATCCATTTTACGTTTACATCCTACTGTCGGAAATCTGGTCGGAGATCTCGAACTTCTCGGAGATGGTAAAAAATAATCGAATTTCGATATCTCGATATAAATCGAAAACGAATATAGTTTTTATGATGGCAGCCTAGATAGCAGCACCTTGCCATCATAAGAACTATGTTTCTTTTTCTATTTATATCGAGATATAGAAATTCGATGTCGATATTTTGTTTACCATCTCCGAGAAGTTCGAGATCTCCGACCAGATTTCCGAACCCAACTTTAATCCTGGCTGCATACCGTTTGAGAAAAAGGTCACTAATGCGCTGTGCCATTTGAGAAAACGGTGAGGGGAGATTAACATTTTGGAGATATCCATTTGAGAAAATTGACCTCTCGCGCTGAGGACCATTTGAGAAAATCACCTAATACAAATAACAGGACTTGGTTCAGTTCTATTCTGAGGTGCAGAATTTAATTTTCTTAGACTTTAAAACTGCGAAAAAAGAAAAAAAAAAGTTTTTCCTTAAATTATCTAATCCATTATTCTTTAGAAATTAATTTTTTCATTAGTTTTATCCCCATGGAATTCCTTTGCATGTTTTCCTCATTAATTAAGGAATACAAGGAAAGGAAACAAGGAAAGGAAACAAGGAAAACGAAAGGCGATGTATTATATTTACACACCACGTGTGATGCAAAATAAATTAGAATCGGCAACTAATAAGCAACAACGTAGCCAACTTAAGAGACTAGGAAAAATGGATTAAGTTTGCCCAGCTACCCATGGAAAAGATGGTAAAAGTGTAATTTAACTGTCTAAAAAATTAACCCCCCCCCCCAAAAAAAAAAAAAAATTGCAAACTGCAATTTTTCGGAAAATTTTAGGTGTCGATTTTTATGTTAAAAGGGGTTTTTCAGGTCGCTGAATTCAACGATGAAGTCCGTTTTTTGATACGAGCATTTTCCAAGCGAGGGGAGTCATTTTTGCTTTGAGAAATCGGTTTCTCAGGAGTTTCTCTAATTTTTTTATAGCAACCGAAATAAGATTCTCGGAATTTTTTCAGATTTTTGGACGTCGTTAGCCGTGTCCCCGAGAACCTGAATTCAGGCAAAGACCGAAAAATCAAAAATTTTATTTTTATGTGAAAATGATTATTTCCTATTCGAATTTTTATGCAGATTGAAATGGTTCATTTTAAAAAATTTTTTAAAATGTTGTGGTGGCACACGTTAAATCGGTTCTTTTGCACTTAAGAACAAACATTTTTTTTTCGAATTTTCCGACACCGTTTAGAGGTGGCTCAAAAAAAATTTTTATTGGCCCCTTTGCAAATTATTTATCCAACCGTTTATTATGACGTAAATCATCGGTAGAAGGCTTTTATCGAGGTCTTGGAAAGCGAATATGGCCACCTTATTTTGCTGCATTTAGCCAGGATATTTGCTAATTTATTTATTAGCTTATTTCTTCACAACAATCAAACTTTTTCGTTCATTAAAACAACGTGCTGACGTAAGAAATGGAAAACCCCTCATCACCCCCCGTCAGCAAATATCAGGAATTTTGAAAAGCCGCCTCCCTTTCACCCTTAACATGTGCTGATATAATACTCGAATGGCCCCATTGAGTATTTTCAACCGTCGAGAGAGAACAACACGAAACCCCATTCGTCATGACTTAATTTCCGTGATCAAAAAACCTGTGTACAAAATTTCGAACTTCATACACGTAGCAACACAGAATGAATAAAGATAATAATTATGCAATTCACGGAGGGAGAGAAAGAAGAAAGGGAAAAAAATTATAAAAGGGCTGCTGTTGAGAGTTATGATATTAAGTGTTGTTGTCACGTTAATATCAAAAGCTCTACGCTCTTCGTTTTCAATTAACTTACATATGATATCATTGGAAGATTCCAGGCCGCTGCCACCAACGCTTCCGAGCTACACGTGTCGTCAGGGCCGATGAAAGCTAACGAACCTGTGTCACGCATTTCCGTCATTTTTTGAATTGCACATGCTGCGAAAGACTTTGTATTTGTGGACGGTGGATTGGTTCCGATGTCGGCTGCTACGTATTTTAATTCGACACCTTGAAAGAAAAAAAAAAATATTTACTGATAAAAATTAAGATATTTTTTTTAAATTTGTTACTAATTGAAAAAAAGTAGGCCAATAATTCATATAAACAAAGTATTTGGAGAGTCGGGCTTAGTTAAAAATTAAAAGCCCAAAAAATTAGAAGAAATTTACGAATCAAAAATAAAAATTTTTTAGAAAAGCAAATGAAATAATGAAATTTTCGGAAAACAAATCCTGGGTCAAAAATGTTTTCCACCCAAAATTCTTAAGGATTTCTTTGGGGTTCCCCCCAAAGAAACGAAAAACAAAAGTTAATCGCATAAATTGTCCTCCTTTAGGTAACAGCCAGCCTTTTACTCCCATTGACTGGTGGGATTAATCAACCGTGTTGCAAAAATCCATTCAATTAAAATGACGTCATGAAGGATGCAAGGCATCCATACGTCAGCATGCACTGAGCTTTTAACATCAAAGGAAACGTTTTCCTTTAAAAACAACATTTAGTAGGGTGTTCCTAATTTTAACAATTTTCCACTTTCAAATCGCTTACCCCCAAAAATTGCTCTCCTTGCTGACAAACCCGATTTAAAAAATAAAATATTTTTTTGACGGGAAAGCGTGCTGCGTGAAGACTTAAACTTTAAGTTCCAAAAATTACTATAAGAGAAAACCGCGAAAAAATTCGGTTTCTTATCGGAATTTTCCGTAAATCACGAACCTGAAGCCCGTTTTTTTATATCTAGTAGGGTGGGCCGAAAAAAGCGAATTTTTGAATTTGAAAACGCCTGATATGGGAATCGATGCCTTTTTATAATACTATTAACCCCAATTTTTTTCAGATTTTTTGAAGGTCATCTTGAGGTCGCGCAATGACCTTGAAGTTTTTGAAAAGCCCATTTAAGGGCAAAAAATAAGAATTTTTTTTTGCTGAAAAAAGTATCGCTTCCTATCGGAAATTTTGCGTAGATTACGAATATGAAGTCCAAAATCATTTTAAGAGTTCGGTTTTTGAGCTTTATGCCTATTTTTTATACACTGAAAATGCTTTAGGCTGCTTTTTCTTTTACCTTAAAAACTGTACACAAAAATGAATTTTGGACTTCATATTCGTAATCTACACAAAATTTCCGATAGGGAGCGATACTTTTTTTAGCAAAAAAAAAATTCTTATTTTTTGCCCTTATATGGGCTTTTCAAAAACTTCAAGGTCATTGCGCGACCTCAAGATGACCTTCAAAAAAATCTGAAAAAAATTGGGGTTAATAGTATTATAAAAAGGCATCGATTCCCATATCAGGCGTTTTCAAATTCAAAAATTCGCTTTTTTCGGCCCACCCTAATATCTAGTCGTAGGCCCGTTTTTTTATATCAAATTTACTTTACTTATCGATTTTGTTCTTCATGCGATTTTCTTTTTTCTTATGATCTAAAAACTAAAGATGATTTTTCCAATATTTTTGATCACGTTTAGTAGTGTCTCACAGCAATATTGTGCTTAATTTTTTTTTTTCGCATTTCTTTAAACAAATTTTACAAAACTGTAGGAGCAATTCTTTGGGACCAAAACTAATTGTTTATGTTTTCGACATCGCATCGTAGAATCAGAAAAATGACCATCCCGTTTTGATCAAAATCATCCCTACGGTGCCTGAGTGTACCGTGCCTAGGCAACATACACTCTAGACACTGCAGAGTGTCTCCTGCCTAAGCACCATACACTTTAGAGTGTCTCCCGCCTAGGCACCATATACTCTAGAGTGTCTCCTGCCTAGGCACCAGAGTGTCTCTTGCCTAGGCACCATACACTCTAGAGTGTCTCCTGCCTAGGCACCATACACTCTAGAACGTCTCCTGCCTAGGTACCATACACTCTAGAGTGTCTCTCGCCTAGGCACCATACACTCTAGAGTGTACCGTGCTTAGGCACCATATACTCTAGAGTGTCTCCTGCCTAGGCACCATACACTCTAGAGTGTCTCCTGCCTAGGCACCATACAATCTAGAGTGTCTCCTGCCTAGGCACCATACACTCTAGAGTGTATCCTGCCTAGGCACCATACACTCTAGAATGTCTCTTGCCTAGGCACCATACACTCTAGAGTGTGTCCTGCCTAGGCACCAAGCACTCAAGGGTGTTTTCTGCCTAGGCACCATACGCTATAGAGTGCCCCTTGCCTAGGCACCATACACTCTAGAGTGTCTCTTGCCTAGGCACCATACACTCTAGAGTGTGTCCTGCCTAGGCACCAAGCACTCAAGGGTGTTTTCTGCCTAGGCACCATACGCTATAGAGTGCCCCTTGCCTAGGCACGATACCCTCTAGAGTGTCTCCTGCCTAGGCACCATACACTCTAGAGTGTCTCCTGCCTAGGCACCATACACTCTAGAGTGTCTCCTGCCTAGGCACCATACACTCTAGAGTCACTCCTGCCTAGGCACCATACACTCTAGAGTGTCTCCTGCCTAGGCACCATACACTCTAGAGTGTACCATGCCCAGGCATCATACACTCTAGAGTCGCTCCTGTCTAGGTACCATACACTCTAGAGTGTCTCTTGCCTAGGCACCATACACTCTAGAGTGTCTCTTGCCTAGGCACCATACACTCTAGAGTGGATCCTGCCTAGGCACCATACACTCTAGAATGTCTCTTGCCTAGGCACCATACACTCTAGAGTGTGTCCTGCCTAGGCACCAAGCACTCAAGGGTGTTTTCTGCCTAGGCACCATACGCTATAGAGTGCCCCTTGCCTAGGCACCATACACTCTAGAGTGTCTCTTGCCTAGGCACCATACACTCTAGAGTGTGTCCTGCCTAGGCACCAAGCACTCAAGGGTGTTTTCTGCCTAGGCACCATACGCTATAGAGTGCCCCTTGCCTAGGCACGATACCCTCTAGAGTGTCTCCTGCCTAGGCACCATACACTCTAGAGTGTCTCCTGCCTAGGCACCATACACTCTAGAGTGTCTCCTGCCTAGGCACCATACAATCTAGAGTCGCTCCTGCCTAGGCACCATACACTCTAGAGTGTCTCTTGCCTAGGCACCATACACTCTAGAGTGTCTCCTGCCTAGGCACCATACACTCTAGAGTGTACCATGCCCAGGCATCATACACTCTAGAGTCGCTCCTGTCTAGGTACCATACACTCTAGAGTGTCTCTTGCCTAGGCACCATACACTCTAGAGTGTCTCCTGCCTAGGCACCAGAGTGTCTCTTGCCTAGGCACCATACACTCTAGAGTGGATCCTGCCTAGGCACCATACACTCTAGAATGTCTCCTGCCTAGGCACCATACACTCTAGAGTGTCTCCTGCCTAGGCACCATACACTCTAGAGTGTCTCCTGCCTAGGCACCATACACTCTAGAGTGTCTCCTGCCTAGGCACCATACAATCTAGAGGCGCTCCTGCCTAGGCACCATACACTCTAGAGTGTCTCTTGCCTAGGCACCATACACTCTAGAGTGTCTGCTGCCTAGGCACCATACACTCTAGAGTGTCTCCTGGCTAGGCAGGAGTCACACTAGAGTGTCTCTTGCCTAGGTACCATACACTCTAGAGTGTCTGCTGCCTAAGCACCATACACTCTAGACTGTACCGTGCCTAGGCACCACACACTCTGGAGTTATTCCTACCTAGGCCCCACACACTCAAGAGTGCGTCGTACCGAGGCACGACACACTCTAGTGTTATTCCTACCTAAGCACCACACACTAGAGTTCGTGGGAACGCACTAGAACGCGTGGGAGTACTAAGGGAACGTTCAAGTATAACGTAAGACTTTTTTCGGACTTTTAGAGCCCCTCGCCCCCCTTCATAGGAGTTAATAAGATTTCTTTGAACCCCCCTATTATATTACGTAAGATTTTCATGGACCCCCCTCCTTTTCGTAACGCCAATTTAAAATTGGAGTAATATTTTTTTATATTTAGATTTATAGTACATACTCATATTCCTGAAGATGGTCGCAACTGGCACAAAATCTCATCAAAAAATAAATTTTCATATCTTAAAATTTTTTAAAAAATTTTTTAATTTTTCTATTTTAAACATTCGAAAGAAAAAAAATAAAACAACGTAATTTTTTGAATTTTAAAAAAAATTCTGAACAATAAGTTATAATGGAAATTCTTTAATTCTTACGTAAGATTTGTTAAACCTCCCTCCCTCCCCCAAGTAAGAAAGCGCAAGAATTATGAGTACCCCTTCCCCCTTTTCTCGATCTTACGTAATACTTGAGCGCTCCCTATGTTAAGATTGGTCTAAATAATTTTTATGTTGTTTTTCGTTTATGTTTACCTTTTGGAAAAAACGACAGAAAAAATTTAAGTAGACCGATTTTAACACAATTCTGTACGTCAGAGCCAAAAGGTTCAATATGCAAATTAAAGATGTCAGGTAAACGTTGTTTACCCATAAAAAACGGCCATCTTTAATTTGCATATTGAACTTTTTGGCTCTGACGTACAGAATTACGTAATATTTTATTTACTGTATAACAGAAATTCCAAATTTTAAAATTCAAAATATAGTACAATGACGTCACAATTATATTTGCCGCTTTTTTTATTTTTTCAAAATGTCGGAATCCTTTTTTGAGAATTTTTGGAATTTTTTTTCTCCAACCCTGTTTCATTGGCCCTTCCTGATTTTCATTAAAATCATATTCTTGTGAAGTAAAGAACTCATTTTAACAAAAAATATGCCTCACTTATTATAACGCTCAATTTCCCTATTATTCGAATTTCTGGAATCCTACGATCAGTTCGTTAATTATGATAAAGTTTTAAATTCAGGAGCAATTTACCCTTTCGGAAAGTTTAATTTCCACGTCGCTTTTACAAGTAGCGTAAAATCGGTAAAAACGGGAGGGAAAAGCTTTTTACTTTCGATTCTAAAGTTTGTCTTTGTCACACATCCTGTTTGTTTATTTGTTTATTTATCATTATCTACATTCAACACACGAATTGGATGCGATTCTTCAACTGAATTTAGAACGGTTGCTATTTATACCGTTTCCTTACATCAACAACAACAGCAAAAAAAAAAAAAGATTAGCACTATTTTTTTTTTTTTTTTTTACCATTTATTCTTGCAAAAAAAAATGATTACCTGGCAGTAAATCTGGATTACGATTGACAGCATCAACAGCTAATGGCAATGCTCCAAGTCCCACCTGGGTGTGGCCGTAAGAACCCAAAAACCCCAATGTCACCGATTTCCGGTTCGTTCGCGTGTCTTTCCCGGATTCTGAAATCAAAATGAATGAACCAAAAAAAAATATATAATTAATTAAAGTAATCAATTTTAAAACCTTAAAAAAAATAAAAATAAAATGTCGAAAGTTTTTTTTTTTTTTTTTTTACCGTCGAAGTTTAGAGTAATTTTATTAGAAGAGTAAAATAAACATAAAGAAGGGGGTGAAGTGCTTCAAGGCGTGCAATCAACTTTCGAAGTTGCGAGAAAAATAACGACCTGCCTGTCACGTATTAAATCAATCCGGCCGAGGGGGGGTTCCGGATTAAAACGATAATATTTAGGTTAAAGAAAGAAAAAAAAAATAGAAAAAAAAAAGAAAATTTTCTTGGGGTTTAAAGGGGAATTCCAGAACAAGGAATTTTCGCGGAAACGAAATAATCCCAAGTTAACAGCATTATTTTGGTCGGGGATCAAGGAATTTGACATTTGAAGAGGGGGAAAAGCATGCGTGACTCGTGGAAATTCCAATTTTCTCTTTTCTTTTTTAACGATTTTGATCTTTACCGTTATAATGAATAGAACTTACACGAGAGATAAAATTAAATGTCTTTTTTTTTTTTTTTGTTCTTTCTTCCAAGTAATCCACCTGTCTGTTAAACATCACTTGGAATCTCATTTTTTACTTTCAGTACTATCCATTATTCATTATTTAAAGTTCGACCATCAAGGGGCGGATTGAGATACTGGGCAAATATGTTAAAGTGGTTTTTTTTTTCAGCCCAAACAATTTCTATCTTTTAAAATTATGCTGACATTGCTTATTAAGGTGTATCTTATTTTTAGAATTTGAATGAGTGCTCCCCCGGAACCGGTTCTCTGTGTGGCAAATATGAACCCTAATTTTTTCGGACCCGTAGCCAGAAGGAAGAGCCAGGGCTTGTTAAGGGGGGCAATAGGCCTTTATTCCCTATATTTGTCATGTTTAGCCGATTTATTCCAGGGGGGGGGGGGCACCGAGTCAGTCCAGGAGGGGCAACGCCCCCCTGGCTCCCCCTTGGCTACGGGCCAGAATTTTTTTCAGATTTTTTACTCGACGGGAAATTGCCACGACTTGCTCTTCAAGGTCGGAAAATTCCCATTAGGGTAAATAAATGAATCTTTTTTTTTTCTTGAAAAAAAAAAGTCGTTTGGTAATATTCCAAAAAAAAATTATTGATAAAATTCCAAAAAAAAGTGGTAAAATTTCAAAAATTATTTGGTAATATTTCGAAAAAAAAAATTGGTAAAATTCCAAAAAAACAGGTGGTAAATTTCCAAAAATCGTTTGGTAATATTTCGAAAAAAATAACTGGTAAAATTTCCATAAAAAAGTGGTAAGATTTCAAACATTTGGTAATATCGAGGGTAATATCTATTTTCAAAAAAAAATTGGTAAAATTCCAAAAAATATTTGGTAATATTTCGAAAAAAAAAATTGGTAAAATTCCAAAAAAACAGGTGGTAAATTTCCAAAAATTGTTTGGTAATATTTCGAAAAAAATAACTGGTAAAATTTCAAACATTTGGTAATATCTATTTTGAAAAAAGAAATTGGTAAAATTCCAAAAAATATTTGGTAATATTTCGGAAAAAAAAAATTGGTAACATTTCAAAAAAATATTACAAAGGGCCGACGTGAAAAACGGTCGACATTTAATTTAATTTAATTTAATTTAATTTAATTTATTGACTAACATCAATTTAACATTTTGACAATTATTTACCAAAACAAAATAAAATAAAATAAAACAAAAAAACAAAGAACAAAATAAAAAAGTTCATCACTCGGAACATCGCTACAACGGGGAGGCAAAGATGAGTAAAATATGTCCTTTATACCTTTCAGGCTCATATCAAAGTTAAGCTCCGGATTATAGGATTGTAGTCTGTTCCATGCTAACATGATGGAATATATGGGAGAATTCCGGTGATGGACAGTTCGGGTGATCGGGAAGAAAAAAGTGGTTTTGAGAGGGGTACGGGTATTGGAATCTCTGAAGTGAAGTTGTTCGCACAGGAGGGGGCTATCGATATGCCCAGTAACTAGCTTTTTAAGAAATATAAGTTGTGCTAATTCTCGTCTGTTACTTAAACGTACTATCTTTAATTTTGAGAATTCACTCAAAAAGATCAGAGGCAGTGGTAGCAAGTGCTGGTGACGTTTTATATTTCTTAAAGAACAAGTACCGTAGAAATTTATGTTGTAAGGAGTCAATTAGCTGGCTGTAATTATGGTGATAAGGATTCCAAACAACTGAAGTGTATTCTAATTTTGATCGTACATACAGGTTAAAAAGCAAGCTAAGAGTTTCGTAGGTAAATGAATGACCATTTCGCTTTAAAAAGCCCAGAGAGCGGTAAGCTTGGTTTACAATTTTCGAAATATGGTCGTGAAAATTGATTTCCTTGTCAAATAACACGCCAAGGTCAGTTACAGACTCCACCTGCTGTAAAGGAACTGATTTCATTTCATAGCCGTAACAAGTGGGCAGTTGCTTGCGGGGTATTGAAGGGTAATTTATTTTCTTTCGACCACGCAACCATACGATGAATATCAAGCTGAAGTAAACAACAATCTTGACGATTTCGAATGATATTCAAAATTTTCCAGTCATCACAAAATAGGTGGGATTTTGAGGTTACAAAAGTAGATGGAGCGTCATTTATAAAATAGTCAATGAAAACAGGACCTAATATTCCCCCCTGAGGAACACCGGAGGTGGCATTATACGGAGCAGATTTAGAATTAAGAAAAAATACTCTGTTAGGACGCTCTCTGAGGTATGAGGCAAAGAGTTGAATTAAGGAATGGGAGAAGCCGTACGACCAAAGTTTTGAGAGAAGATCATGGTTGACGCGATTAAATGCTTTCTCAAAATCAGTGTAAATACAATGAACTTCAGCACCATCATCAAGAGCCTGAGAGATGACTTGCGTGTACGAGACAAGATTTGTTACTGTGGAGCGTCGTGGTACGAAGCCATGTTGAGCGTCAGAAGCCAATGGCAGGAAATGGTTCTGAATTGGTTTATGAAAGATGGTTTCAAAAAGTTTACAAAAAGAGTTGAGAAGCGAAATAGGCCGCTGCATTTCAATTTCTCCTTTGGCTTCTGTCTTGGGAATAGGAATAACCACGGCCGTTTTCCATTTGTCCGGGTATGAACACGTCCGTAACGAAAGGTTGAAGATATGAAGCAAAGGTTTAGCAAGAACCTCATATAATCCTTTGAGAACAAAAGGAGGAATGCCATCAGAGCCAGCACTTTTGGTTGGCTTCATTTCCTTAATTGCCTGAAATAAGTCCTCCTCTGAAATCGACTCCAGTTCCAGGGTCGAAGTAACGTTTTCCCGCACTGAGCCCCTAGCGGCAGCAACAGGGTCATAGGAAGAAATCTCGGAAGCGAATGACTTAGAAGAGGTAGCAGCTAGAAGGTCGGCCGTTTTCTGAGGAACCACACCTACTAATTTTCTTGGAGTTGAGAAAGCTGAAAAAAGCTTTCGGGTTTACTTCTAACTCCTTCTCTAAACGCTTAAGATAGGTAGTGTAGGCTTCATCAATTTGCTGTGATAAGGTTAACGAAAAGGCTATAAAATTCCGATTATGGGATTCACTGCGAAATCTTTTTTTTTTTTTTCAAGTTTACGCTTTAGTTTCAACTTGGAAATAATATTATAATCAATCCAAGGAGGAAAACGTTTGGAAGAAGTCCGATTTTTAGGCACATGAATGTCAAGGATGTTGTAGAGGTTATCATATAAATAATCCAGGCAGCAGTTGACGTCATCAGTCATGGAACAGAGAGAATCCCATTGAAAGTTGTAAAGATCTTTATACAGGTTCTTAAAATCGGCCTTATAAAAATTGTAGCGATATTCCGAGGATGATACATCAGGTACTGGTTTAATGGTAAATAAAACTCGAAGGAGAATAGAAGGATGGTGCTTGTCTTCAGGTACAAGAGGTAAACATCTACTTACTATAACGTCATCGAAGTCAGTTAAAACTAAATCTAACGTTTTGTTCTTAAAATTACAAATAGTATTAAAGGACTTTAAGTTAAAAAAAGACATAGAAAAGGGCCGAAAAAGTCTTGACCCTTTTCTATTTTGGCCCTTTTCATAAACCCCGAGACAAAACCCAAACAGTGACTAACTTCTGATCCAAACGGAGTGTATATTTATCTAAGTTTCGAGTAACTCCTCTAACTTTTTAAAACGTTAATCGAAATTAACCCCCCTAATGGTGTACACAGTCACATATATTCGCATTCTTAAAATGCAAAAGAAATAAAAAGGCAGAATCTAAAAAAACAGACGGTAAAAGTTTTAAAAAAATTAAAGGTTTTTTTTTTTTGGGCGGAACAAAATGAAGTATTTACCTTTTTTGCGTTTTTCTGCATTACTTTAGGCTAGACGCCAAGGGGCCGCGAAAGGACTAGTAAAATATAAGAGGGTAATTCTTGAAAAAACGTACATTTTTATATTTAGGCAATATTACTTAATATCTTACCAAACACACACTGAAAAAAAAAAATTTTATAGTGGATTTGCGTTCCAGAAGATAAAAAATTATATCCCTTTTTAATAGAATATAAAAATTATTTTTAAACTTTTTTTTTACCAAAAAGTGCAATATTTGTCCTTTTCTGTCACTTTAAGTTTTTTCAAGAATTGCCCAAAAGCTAAATTTCGATCCTGAAAGACTAAGATGCCAAAAAAACTTTTTTTAATTTTCCCGTCTTCCCTAAACATTTTTTTTTAGTCAATGAAAAAAAAAATTAATAAAGGCGTTGTTTGAGAAGCTTCTGAGATGCTTTTCGAACATCCCTGTAAAATTCCCCCCAACCCTTATTCGCAAAAAAGTTCAGAGACCCCAATCCACCGGCCTAGTCTGCCACTGATAACCCTCATCACAATCGTTTTAAATGATTTATTACACATAATTTCTTTTTTCTTTTTAATCCCCCCCTTGCAATTCAATCCTCCACTGTTCCGCCATGATTAAACTTTATTAAGACCCCCAAACGATGCTTTTAAAACTTTATACGAGAGAAAATATCGATTCCCACACCCCTTGTTGTTCCCGTTCGGCTAAAGGCAGTAAAACCTTCTTAGAAAGAGCCACGTTTATCGGAGTAGTAGCCATGGGGTGGATCAGTGACCTGTCTTGCACAGCCATTGTAATGCTCAAACTTGTTATGGAATTGAGGGAAACGTGATCCCCGCGCCATTCGAAATTTTAATTTACATTAAAAATCAAATTTATTAGAACAGCGTTAAATCTCTCCGCTGTTTGTCCGTCAGAACGGAAACGACGATTTTTTTTTCCCTCTCTCGTGTAGTTAAGATGAGGTAATGCGGATTAAATGAACTTGTAAACAAACTGGATCAACGAGGGGAAAAAAAGTAAATAAAAAAAAAAAACTTCTTGAAGGTTACCACGTTTTATCCATTAAGGTATTAGTTCGACATTTTAACGATAAAAAAATATGTAAAAAAAATTGTTTTCAATCCGGTATTTTATAACATGATTTTAAATCCATGAACGAGACTTATTAATTGTTCTTGTATTTAATAATTTTTAATTGTTTTCGCAATAAAAATAATGTTTGTTTCCGAGAGACTAGTACAGCGCTCTAGCGGCGAAATTGAGAACTATTTCAACAACCAAAAATAAACAATGGCGATCCGATTTCATTTTCATTTGTAAAAAACTGAATTTTCGAAAACAAAATTAATATTTTTTTAAATCGATATAATTTTCCAACGTCCGGCTAACCGGCCGGTGGTGTAAACGAACTAATACCTTTAAAATAAAATTAATTAAAAATGAATCATTTTTTAAAAGTTCCTGGAAGCAAAAAATCCATTCAGTAAATAAAACGAGCTTATAATTATCTTTTCTTTTTTTTTGGATTCGGTTATACGTTTTTTCCGTTGATTTTTAAAAGGGAGGAAAGGAAACGGAAGAGAAAAAAAAACAGTATTTGAACTCTTGCCGCAGCAAAAAATTAAAAGATTTAAAGGCAGAAAAAAGGCACATCAGACAATTAAATCATTTCCTTATCATTCATGTCTGACATGTAATAAAGACCAGTCGACCGTTGCTAATTTACAAAATTTCTGGATCATTTGCAAGGACTATATTGCAAATGATTCCAATTTTTTTTGGGTCATTCGCCATTTGCAAGATTAGCAAAGAGCCCGTTTGGCATACTATGGGTCAGAGCGCCAGGTCGGGACCATATGGAGCGTTTGTGCTACGCACTGCATTAGGTCAAAGGTTGCAAAAGGTTGCCATGGTCGTACGTTTATAAAATTTTTGCAAAACAAAAATTTATACAGAGAGATTTGGCAAAAAATCATATGAAAAGATTTTGCAAACAATCATATTAAAAGTTTTTCCGAAAAATTGATATGAAAAGATTTTGCAAAAAAATTATACGAAAAGATTTTGCAAAAAATTCATATGAAAAGATTTCGCGAAAAATTCATATGAAAAGATTTGGCAAAAAATGATATGAAAAGATTCTGCAAAAAAATTCATATGAACAAATTTTGCAAAAAATCATACGAAAAGATTTTGCAAAAAAATTGATATAAAAAGATTTCGCAAAAAATTCATAGGAACAAATTTTGCAAAAAGTCATACGAAAAGATTTTACAAAAAATTCATATGAAAAGATTTTGCAAAAATATTCATATGAAAAGATTTTGGAAAAAATTATATGAAAATATTTTGGAAAAAATTATATGAAAAGATTTTGGAAAAAATCATATGAAAAGATTTTGGAAAAAATCATATGAAAAGATTTTGGAAAAAATCATATGAAAAGATTTTGGGAAAAAATTCATATGAACAAATTTTGCAAAAAATCATACTAAAAGATTTTGCAAAAAATGGATATGAAAATTTTTCCCAAAAAAATTCACATGAAAAGATTTTGTAAAAAAATTCATATGAAAAGATTTCGCAAAAAATTCATAGTAAGAATTTTGAAAAAAATTCATAGGAACAAATTTTGCAAAAAATTCATAGGAACAAATTTTGCAAAAAATCGTACGAAAAAATTTTGCAAAAAAATCATATGAAAAGATTTTTCAAAAATATTCATATGAAAAGATTTTGCAAAGAATTCATATGAAGACATCAGTGGAGGAAGGAAACCGTTCAGGTTCCGACGAAAAACTATAGTCAATAAATGAAAATCGAAAGAGGATTTAAAATTTTCTACTGCTTGTTTACAAATGGTAAATGAATCAAATTGAAATTGTGGAGGAAGGCGGGATTATAACGATATTATACTTGCATCGAATTTAATTATAAGCCCAATAAAAAATAAAAATAAAAGAATAAAATTGATTTTAATGATTAAAAATTCTGTCGGAATCAAAATGACGTCCAAGATAACCGACAGAAAATATCTCGTTGTCTGAATTTTTTTTCGAGAGGTCCAACGGCCTCCTTCTTCCACTGATGTCTTCATACGAACAAATTTTGCAAAAAATCATACGAAAAGATTTTGCAAAAATATCATATAAAAAATTTATATTTTTGTATTAGTTATACAAAAATTTGGACATGAATAATTTTTGAAAAGTTTATGCATATATTTTTTTAAATCGTAAAGCAGAAAAATTTGCAAATATTATGCTTATTCAAATGTTTTCCCCATTTATGCATATTTATTTATTTATGCATAATTTATGTTGGAGGAAGAAAAAAACGTTTTCCGGTAAAAAAATTAAAGTAGTTGAAGACATCAGTAAAAAAAGGAGGCCGTTCGAGAAACAAAAGAAAAACGCCATGTAAATAAATACAAAACAAACGTTCTTTCTGAACGGCCTCCTTTTTCCACTGACGTCTTCAGTTTATACATAATTTATGCATTTTTTATGTATGTCCAATTTCTGTATTTATACATAATTTTTATGTAATTTATGCATCTTTTTTTCGTACCGGTTCTACCGCTGAAAATTCAGACAGTTTTAAGTATCCAGACATCTTTCAGAAGTGTCAAGGAGTAGCTACAAAACATGTTTCAATGGATGTTTTCTCGTAAATTTTCCCCCTCAAGAAAAACTTCATCAGGAAAAAAAAAAAAAAAAAAAAAAAAAGATTTCGAGACAAGAGAAAGTCTTGTTCAATAACTAGGTTGCCCTATCTATCCTTTCATTTTTTTTTTATCTCAAATTGTTTTTTTTTATATAAATCCTTTACATTCGAACTAGTTACCGTTCTCGTGAACTTTTCCCCTTTTCTAAATTCAAAACGCGAACGACGTGAAAAGATTAAAGAAGCATTGTCCTCGAAAAAATTTTATATCTCTCTCTCGGCATCTCAAATATACGCAACAAAAACATAACGGAATACATTATACAGGAAATCAGTTGATTACGAGTATTGACGAAAAAACATTGTTCAAAATCCGTTCCCGATTCCATCGGATTTTCGATTGCCAATATATTTTCCGATTTTATATATTCAAATAAAAGAAAAGACGTATATATATATTTCTTTTCATATTTTTCATGAATGAGAAAGACGTTGAACCCGCCCACTCTCCCTTTACGTCGATTTTAATCGTTCTTAAGTTGAACGTTTTACTTCTTAATTACGGAATTATAATTAATTTTGTGTCTCGAACCTTTTCTCAAGTTCAACTGCCTCACGGGGTTGATGTTAGCACTTCTTTTCGCTGACCGTTTCCATTAACTGAAATTGTGTGCGCTAGCGCTTCATGAATTCGTCCCTCGTTTTTAATTATATCCTCTGTGCAAATAATCCTTTGTTTTTTTATTTTTATTTTTTCGGAAAAAAAAAATTAATCTTTGAAAGGAAAGGAAAATATTAATATTTTTCCCCTCCAGCCAATGCTTTTTTTTTTTTTTTTTTTTTTTTTAAAAAAAAAAGACACCACGTTTTTAAAAAACCTCTAAAAAATTTACGACGTTTACATTTTTTTTTTTTTTTTGGAAAAAAAAAAAAAAGTAATCTCGGTTTAATTTTCTTTTTTTTCTTCTTATTTACAGTTTAACGGAGGGAAAGGCATTCATTCATATGCATTAAACGACAATGATTTGAACAGACGTGAATTAATTAGCTTTGTCAAGTGAAGTTGACTTATTTACCAAAGGTTCAACGTCCAGGGAAAACGTGGATAATTCCCACGGATGGAGTAGTACGACTTTGCGGGAAATCCATTAAGGGCAAAGGGGGGAGGGGAAACGGTAAAGAGGAGAATTCAGACATTCCTACAAGGGAAAATATCTTCGGGGCTATTCACGAATCAAGTATATCTATGAATAGAAAGTCGGGGTTGAACTAATAATCACATAAGAAAAATTATAAGAGGGTTTATGCGCTTTCGCCCGTGGGACCTAAAAATTTCAAAAGTCCCGTAATGGCCGAAAAATTAAAAATTTTATTTTGATGTAAAAATGGTTGTTTTCTATTCGGATTTTTATGCAAATTGCGAAAATAAAGTTAGAATTTATTTATGACAAATAATTACCGTGCTAGAAAGCAAAAGTATGAAGAATTTTGGAAAAAAAAAAAAAAAAATGGCTATAGCAAAATTTGATAATTTTTTTTTTATTTATTTTAGAAGGTTGGCAGGTTTTTTAAAAAATATTTTGCTATTTTTTTTTTTACTTATTTTTGTAATCTGCGTAAAAATTCGAATAGGAAAAAACCATTTTTACATAAAACTAAAATTTTTGATTTTTTTAAATTTTTAATTTAATAAGAATTTTGTTTACAGACATGAACTATCGTATGGCTATACATTTACCGGTAATGGTCAGCCTGCATTTATAGAAAAACCTACATTAATTCTTGACTTGACACCCTGAAAAGAGAAACTCATCACACCAGAGTAGCCCTTGCCAGCTCGATTTTCAAAATGAATTTTTTTAAATTTTACTTTCCAAAATCCCGAATAAACCAAAATTTCTGAAAAGGCTCAAACCGAATTTTCCTTTGAAAATCCAAAATCCAAAAATCAGGCCGTTGCAGAGGTCATATATACTCAGGTCAACCATATTCCCGGATCATTAAAAAAAAAAAAAATAAATAAATGAAAGCCCATGGAAAAGACCCGAATAATACAAAAAGTATTACAATAGCCTACAACAAATGGGGCAATAGGCATTCAGTTGTTAAAATGACCCATCCCAGTTTTTAGTTCTAAAATTTTATCAAAATACATTCACAAGAGCTCCTGAAAGTCTCCTCTAGGCTTTAGGATCTTCTAAGAAGATTTCACTCGAGCAATCTAAAACCAGATACAATAGAGTTTTAATAATAACTTTTTGAAAACGGCACACATAATTTTTTTCCTCTTCTACATGATACCACCGTAACCATTTTCCTTCATTTCCTTCAATAACAAAAATTCTCTTAATCGGCTTTACATTTAATACCCATGTCAAAATTATAAAAAGGAATACCGACAAGGCACAGTAACAACTTTTACATTTCAACTGAAATCCCTGAGTTGAGATGATTAATTTGACCATTTACTGCTTCACAACAGTCTGCAACTAAAAACTGCAGAATAATGAATATAAACATTATTTGCTATATGCTGTAATAATATTATAAAATCTCATATTTAAAACTAGATTATAGTTAGATGAACGATAACACAGCAGGTATTTATAAAAACTGACTTACGTATCTCAGATGCCAATAAATGAAGATAAACAAAATGTTATCAATCCCTCCATATAACAAGGAATACAGGCTCAACCAGCTGCTCTCTCAGCTGCAAGTATTCGAAGACAATCAGTAAGCAGCTTTGAGTAATGCTGCTATTTCCAATTATGAACTGCTATCAGGATAATATGACTTCTTAATTTAGATAGTTCGATGAGTTTTTATGTACTTGAATATATGCGAAAGAATTACATTTCAAAATTACACAGAGACAACAATCACCCAAGTCACAAGTATTCAGAACCAATAAAGATATGTCCATGGTTCTTAAGATACAGAACACAATCCATCAGCATTTATTTCTTCATACACATTGTTTTCTTCATACATTCACAAATTCTGTTAGCAATAACACAATTAACCAAAAAACTTAATTGCTAATTTCATTTTACACTTTTGACTTCGGTATGAAAAACATGATCACACAAAGCATACTGCTCGACCGTAAAAGCGAAAAAAAGCAACCAGTAAAAAAATTGCAAACTTTACAAATTCACCAAACAATATTTCGATTAAATGAACGTTATTTTAAACGCGATTATATAATTAAAATATACAATTAAAATAAATAAGACGAAAAACATCGATTCATTGAAAAAAAAAAAAAACTGACCGGCCGGCCGCCATATTGAATTAGAGAACGTTCACGAAACGAAACAATGTCGACGTGGCGGTTTATTTACAAAATTCAAAATACCACTTCCGGCTAATTTTTTTTTGTTTTCGTCAATTAAATTCTTTAGAGGTATAATTAGGATTTCGAAATGTCGCAATTAATTAATTTTAATTGCAACGTAATTAAATCTAACATTTAGCCGAATTAAATATTAGAGCCACAAAAATTTACAGCCAATACCACCCTGCCCCTGCAAGCGAAATGACCTCAGCTGCATTTTTTTTAATTTTGAGATAATGGCAATAAAAACAATCGTAAAAAGTAAACAAATATTTTGTTTCTTTGTATTCATAATGAAGATCGTCTTTTTTTCTTTTTTATTTACTTTTTATTTTATTTTTATTTTATTTTTATTTTTTAAAGAGACAAAAACAACAGGCGATGAGCCCTTTTACAGTTTTGTTCCTATAACGAAGAAAAAAAAAAAAAAAAAAAATTACAAAGTTATTACAGAGCTATTTAATTCTCTCAGGAATTCAGTGACGGATTTTTTAAAAGTTTTACTTTTTATTTTATAAAAATAAGCATTTTTCCTCTTCTTATCTCACTATTTAGGTATAAAACGTAATTCGTGAGATTATAAGGATTCGATCGGTACCAAAATCACCCTTTGTTTACGAAAATGCAGTAGAGGTCATTTCGCTTACAGGGGCAGCACCATTGGGTATTTCTCGCCGGACAAATTTATTTATATAGTAAAAAATTATGAAAGGCATGTTTCTAGGGGTAATCTGAGATCAAAATTCTGAAAAAACTAAAATCCAATATGGTGGAGTCGTTTTTTGTTAATAATTTCTTTTTTTTTTGCGCCATATTGGATTTTCCGAGTGGAATTAGATCATTCTGACGTCAGATTTGAAATCAGAGGAGTCGAAAACATATAGAAAGTCGTTTTCCCGATCATTTTACGGAAGAAAACAAATTTTGTGCTTTTTTTTTTTTTTGTATTGCATGTATGCGTTGCGGGCTGCATATACTGAAATTGGTAGGCGTCTTTTATGGGGTTTAAAGCATAGTGCGGGCCTCTAATGTGTTGCAGGTTAACTTTAAGTGCGAAATCATGAAAATAAAAAACATTTGGGAAATTTTCTTCGATTTTCCGGGAAAATTTTCCGAAATTCGGCAATTAAAGGGTAAGCATACCGATATGTTTCGTATTCATTTCTATAATCTGAAAACAAAATCCGCATTTTTTTTTTAATAAAAAAGAATAACACGAAAGTCTATTCATGAATTTGAAGGCGCTTAAAAAAATCATCTTTTTCTTCGACAAAGGAAGTCAAACCGTAAAATTATTCTTTCGAATTATTCTTTTTTTTTTTTTTTTTTTGGAAAATTTTTATATAATAGCCTATTTTTATTCTTGAAGCTTACTACCGATAATCCCGCCATGAATTTGACCTTTCAACTCGGGTCGAAAAAGGGTCACGGGAGATCCCAGAGTCAAAATCGGGTGATGTTTAGTAAGAAATAAATCAGTTTATTTAACCTTTTTTAGACGGTAAAAAAAGACCTGTCATTTTCCATTTAAGTTTAAGGATGAAAGCTTTCCCAGAGAAAAAAAAAAAAAAAAAAAAAAACAATTGATATTGCAAGAAAGATGCAAAGGGGGGGGGGGAGCAACAAAGGTATGGGAGGTAAAAAAGAAAGAGCAGAGAGAAAGGGACAGAAAATGAAGATGAAATTGAGAGGGATTGAAGGGAAACTGAAGGAAGGGGGGGGGGGGGGGTAAGTGAAATTTGAGGAGCGGGGGGGGGGGAAGAAAGTAGAAATAAGGGTGGACTAAGATTAACATCAAAAAAGCAAATGAAAGAATGGACGGACAATCGAATAAATAGAATAAAATAAAATAAAAAATAAAGAAATAAGAAGAATTGAATGGAAGAATACTGCGCCAGTTAATTTACAAGACCGGTCGGTAAAACGTAAAAAAAAAAAAAAAAAAAAAAAAATTTTCTTTACTTTTCCTAGAATTTACGTGACTGTTTTTCGCTCCCTCCTTCCCCTCCCACGTCCCTGGATTTGTGGCGTCGCAGCCGCAAGCAAACGAAAACACAAAACAAAATGAAAACAAAAACCCGGTATTACCTGATAAATATTCATAAATGGATTCGTTTCTCATTTTATTGATGCCTTGTTTGCTGCTGCATTCGCCTGGACACGGCACCACCAGTGAAACGGTCAGTGACGCAACCAGACATCCGTGGATATAAATTGTTCCAAATTTCATCACACGTAAAAGTTTACATGGCAGAAAAAGTTCATTTCAACTTTTTCTTTATGGCACTTTGAAGACATCTTTTGATTTTTTTTTCTTCTTTTTTTTCTCCTTCTGAAACAAAAGAAGCAAAATATAAAAAAAAAATGAAAAATAAACCATTTAAAGAAATAATACAAATATTGAAAGACGAAAAGAAAAAAAAAAAGTTTTCTGTTTGTATAAAAAGGGTAAATGGTCCGTTTTCAGCAAGCTCAGCGTAAGCTTAAACGACCCTTTTATTTTTAAAGGGGTTTATAAATTCGATCTCCCAAACAGCTACTTTTTCCTCCCTTTGATACGGTTTAATATATCAGAAACGATTCTAATGTTTCAGTTTGACATTAACGGAAAAACCAAGGTTAACTTCATTTATGTTATTTTTAACCTTTTCTTCATTCAAAAAGGTGGATCCCGTTATTTTGAATTTTCTTTTCTTGGTCCCCGTATCAGCGCAGGCGAAAAGATAAAAAAAAAAAAAAAAATTAGAGAGAGGAAAAAAAAAAAGACTTTTAAGAGTCAGGAAACAACTACCTACTTTATCGGATATATTACAAAAGATTTATGGCGTTACGTGACATCAAGACCGTCAAAGTTTGTATAAAATAAAAAAAATTACGGGAGGGGAGGAAAACGATCGCGAAATAATTTTGCGAAAAACAGTGGGTGTTATTTTCAATATAATCCCGCAAGATTAGGCTTAATATCCTGCGACATTAAATACATAACCTTCGGATTTTGTTGTTAATTGTTTCCCTTGTTCCAAACAGATCAAAGAAGATTGCTATAGAATACAAAACCGTTAATCCGCACAGTGTTTCGATCTAATCTGCTGTGAAGAGCTTCCACGGAAATGAAATCATGATGTGCAAGGTTAAGGCGGGATATCGAAATATTCAGCAAAAGATAATGATGAACCATAACAGCATTCCTGTTAACCTTTTAAAGCCCGAATTCTGGAAAGTATGTGGAAAATTTTCCGAATTTCCCACAAATGTTCTCCAGAATTATTTTTCCAGAATTATTTTTACAAAATCATTTTTCCAGAATTAGTTTTCTAAAATTATTTTTCCATAACCCGTTTTCAGGAATCAGTTTTCCAGAAATTATTTTCAAAATTATTTTTCCAGAATTTTCCAGGATTTCTAGAATTGGTTTTCCAGAACTTGTATTCCAGAATTAATTTTCCAGCTACCAAAATTAGTTTTCCAGAACGGGTTTTCCAGAATTAGTCTTACAGGACTACCAAAGTTAGTTTTCCAGAATTATTTTTGCAGAATCATTTTTCCTAGTTTCCCAGGACTACCAAGCTGAATTCCGAAATTAGTTTTCCGAACTATTTTTCGAGAATTATTTTTGCAGAATCATTTTTTCAGAACCAAGTTGTTTTCCAAAATTAGTTTTCCAGAATTAGTTTTCCAAAATTAGTTTCCAGAATTATTTTTCGAGAATTATTTCTGCAGGATCATTTTTTCCAGAATTCGATTTCCAAAATTATTTTTCCATAACCCGTTTTCAGGAATCAGTTTTCCAGAAATTATTCTCAAAATTATTTTTCCAGAACTAGTTTTCCAGAATTATTTTTCGATAATAATTTTTATAGAATCATTTTTCCAGAATTATTTTTCCAAAATCATTTTTCCAGAATTAAATTTCCAAAACGGGTTTTCCAGAATTATTTTTCCAAAATTAGCTTTCCAGAGTTAGATTTCCAGAATTATTTTTCCGAACTATATTTGGAGAATTATTTTTGCAGAATCATTTTTCCAGAACCAAGTTGTTTTCCAAAATTATTTTTCCAGAACTAGTTTTCCAAAACTAGTTTTCCTGAATTTGTTTTCCAGAACTAGTTTCCCGAAGTCAGTTTTCCAGAACTAGCTTTCCAAAATTAGTTTTAATTAGAACTAATTTTCCAGAAGTATTTTTCGAAAATAATTTTTACAGAATCATTTTTCCAAAATCATTCTGCCAGAATTAGTTTTCCAAAATCATTTTCCCAGTATTAAATTTCCAAAATCATTTTTCCAAAACTGGTTTTCCAGAATTGGTTTTCCAGGACTACCAAAGTAAGTTTTCCAGAATTATTTTTGCAGAATCATTTTTCCAGGTTCAGTTTTCCAAAATTAGTTTTCCAGAACTAGTTTGCCAGGATTATTTTTCGAGAATTATTTTTGCAACATCATTTTTCCAGAACTAAGTTGTTTTCCAAAATAATTTTTTCAGAACTAGTTTTCCAGAACTATTTTTCGAAAATAATTTTTACACATTCATTTTTCCATAGGCCTAATCATTCTTCCGAAATTAGTTTTCCAGAACTACGTTTCCACAATTATTTTTCCGAATTATTTTTGCAGAATCATTTTTCCAGAACTAAGTTGTTTTCCAAAATTATTTTTCCAGAACTAGTTTTTCAGAATTGGTTTTCCAAAATCATTTTTCCAGAATTAAATTTCCAAAATTAGTTTTCCAGAACTAGTTTTGCAAAGTTATTTTTTGAACCATCCCCCGACCCTATATGTACGTGCTCTATAAGTTAAAACCTGTACTGACCGCCTGCCGATTTCGAGTGTAGACAACCAGCATCGCACGCCTGTAGTACAAAAAATAGCTCAATTTTTGTTTTTTTCGTAAAACAATCGCGGAAAAGAGGTTATGTGCTTCCAATGCCGTCGATTTTAAATTTGAAATCAGAATGACGAAATTCCCCGAAACAGACAAAGCAATTTGGCGCCAAAAGTAAAATTTTTAAAAATAAAATTACTCCGCTATATTAAATTTAAACAAATTTTTTATATCAACGACTCAAGGTTCAGGCAGCGGCCCTTAAAATGTGAAACGGTTCGAAAGGATGATAAACGATCGCAGTATCGGTCAACATTTTACACCGACAAAAAAAAATTTAATAAAAGAAGGGTATGGTAGCGAAACACTTTAAAAAATAAGGTAAAAAGTAATAAAAAAAATTGCAAAAATATTTTATACTCCCTTAAATTAAGTATATTTTTGAAAATGTCATTTTTCATTATCGGATAAAAATACATTCAAATTTTCCGGAGGAGCAGATGGAAAAGCAGAAGGTAACGCTTTAAAAACGTTGAACTTTTGTCCCCGGTTGAAACTTTTCCTCATCACTTCTTATGCTCGTTTATAACAAGCACTCAGCGAAAATTTCATTTAGTTTATGCGCCTTTCACATGGTGACAAAAATATTCGTTACTTTTTCATTTTTATTCTTAACTTATTGAATTCCTTCCTTTAGGGAAGGATTTCAACTGAATTATAACAATAAAAAAAAAATGAGAAAAGTGATTTCTCTTGATACTCCATTGTTTATCCTTGCCGATGGCAAATTAAAAAAAAAAAAATACATGGGTTTTTGGATTTAAACCGCTAAAACCGAAACTGAAGACTCAGCCTAATTACTTCTAATTTTAACAGCCATAAGCTAAACATATACTGAAAAAATTCTAGCCAAAGAAAAATTTTATATATTCTTTGATGGCTGAAAAATTATGAAAATTTTGCACGGCAACAACATCAAAGGAATAAAATTTTTTATATTGTTTAAAAGGGAGAGAAAACCCACGAGATAAATTTCAAGCAATTTGCGTAGGTTTTATTCTGTATCAAATATTTATATTTTTTTTTTCTTCAAATAATTTAATTTTGGAAGAATAAAAAAAAAATCTAACCGTTTATTTTTCCAAGAAGGGAAAATTATCGCTCGCTCTGGTTGATTTTCAATATTTTTTTGTACCTTTTACAATTTCTTAAACTCGTTTGATTCTTTTTCTTTTTACTCGCACGTATATAATTAATTCCCTGCGGATCCTCTTTTTTTTTATAAGGAAGAAAAAAAAAATATTAATTTCTAAAAATAGAAAAGCAGCAGGTGTATCAAAATATGGTAGCGACTGATAGGTCGGTGTATCTCATTCATTAATTTTGTTTTCCAAAACAATTTAAAAAAAAAAAAATATATATTTTTCCTTCATTTGCTGGGATATGCTTCGCCCACATTTCGCGGTCGCAAGCATAAACAAAGACTATGAATGGAACTTTTTTAATCAATGAAGTAAAGGTTTCTGTAATCTATCTTAAAACGTAATAGCTACTTCGTCTCTGATTTTAATCGGTTTTCATTCAAACTACGTATTACGCAAAAAAAAAAGAAAAGTTACATACGCTGCAATCATTGAAGATCAAGACTTGTAAACCAGGAAATATATTCTAGCGGAATAAAAAAGTAATTTACTAGGAATTGTTGGAATTATTCCCCTCGGGATGAAATAAGCTCCCAGAAGTGGAGATTTGTTTAACTTCTCTTTTTTTTAAAGAATCATTTTCAATTCTGTACATCAGAGCAAAAGGTCGCACTTAAAAGTTGACACGACGTTAAGACGGAAATTACCAGAATGTGACGGACGTTACGGTAAACCGTAGACGGTAACAGAACGTAAATATAACGTACCGTACATAAAGTACAGACAACATAGCGGGCGTTACTTTAAGACAAACGTGACAGAGATTTAAAATCATCTAACGATCGACCTGCCAAAAACGGTAACGGACATGACATAAATAGTACAAAGTCCGATTTAAATGTAACGGACGTGACCGAACGGAACTAACTTTTCCCAAAATTAACCAAGTTCGCACTGCGCGAAAAAAAAAAATTTTTGGGACAAAACTTAGGCGCAGAGGCGCAAAAATCGTAAGCAGGTTTTTGATTTAGAACCTTCAGGCTTCATAATGAGACCGTAGGGGCTGTTCGAATATGACGGTTTGATATGGGGGGGGGGGGGGGTCGCTCGAATGATGACTAATGATGACATGTGGGGAGGGGGGAGTCCCGTCAATGCTTACGTCATCATTTACACTAAATATTTTGTGTTTTTTGTACTGTCTCGATTTTATGAAACATTTTAAAAAAATTTTTTGTCGAATTGACGAATGAGAAAGTGGATTTTAAGACCTTTGGGTTGGAAACCATTCATTTTTGACAAAAGGGCGAAGGGATACACAAAATGCTTTCCCGTCTACAATGGAACCCAAAAAAAATTTCCAGTTTTATTGCTTTTTTGTTTTCAAAGACCTTCCAGCACCGGAAACCGTATACTTGAAGTAACAAGTGTCACAGAATCGGGAGGGTGGTTTCATTCATATCAAAAACTACACGGTTTTTGTTAAAGATTTATGACTTTTTGTGTTTATAAAATAAAATGTCCTTCTCTTTTTCTTGATGTACTGTTACGTCATACTTTCCAGGTCATTTTTCAAATTCTCCCTAACTTCTAAACCTTTTTTTTTATTATATATTTAAGTATCAGTTTGAATAAATCAGTCTTAAAAAAAAAAATAATAGACAACAGATATGTTTTGAGCTGTATTTTTTTTCTTAATCTATGAAGTGTAAGGAAACCATAATTGCAATTTTTTCTGTTCACCGATAAGGAATTCTACAATAAAACTGAGAGAAAAAAATTTGGAATTTGATTTCGCGCTAAAACGGTCGTGACGTCAACGGTCTAGTTTTGCGTGTGTTCGTTTTGTATGGTTGTATATTTGACGCAGTTTGACGTGGTTCGAGTCGTATTCCGCAAGAACGAACATGTCTGGTTTAATGAGCTTTGATGTATAGTAATCACGTGACTAGATCGATGACGTCAAACCAATGAGAAACGTTCAGGGGTGTGGTCACGTGAAAAAAACTTTTTTGTACTTTTTTCTTTTTTTCCTGACTATTTATCAAAACCTTTTGCAAAAAAATTACTATTTCGTTTTCAGCAAACATCCGAGATTTTATTTCTATCATTACCTCAAAATGTGACTGTTGTCTATTTTTAGATGATCATATAAATGATGACGAAGAACGATGACTAGGGGGGAGGGGGGGTCAAAAATGCCCAAAAAATGATGACGTCATATTTGAACGGTCCCAAAGACATTCTGAAGACTTTTTAAATAAACCTACTAAAAGCTTAGTTGAAAAATCATTTTTAAAAAAATTTTTACTTAATTAACTTTAAAAACGAATTACCGTCAGAAAAAAATTTTTGGAGGGGAAATACTTTACACTCCATGATCGCTGACTATCAGTAAATGATATTCGATTACTTCTGGTTTCTTAAAACATGTCTACAGCGTTAACAAATTTTATGTCATTATTAACAAAAAGTTGATTAAAAACAACATAAAAAAAACGTAAAATTTTTATTCGATTTTTGTCCAAAAATAATTTTCTTTTTTTTGGCCCACTGTGCTGCGGCTCTATAATTAAAAAACGTAACTGATTCAGTCTATACAGCGCACGTAAGATTACAAACAACAAAGATAGCAAAAGCAGTGTCAAAAAGTCACATGTAACGGGCGTTACTTTAAAATGACGAACGTGACAGAGAATAACATAATCTGACGATCGACCTGTCAAAAACGGTAGCGGACAAAAATGGTAAGCAGTACGATCTAAATGTAACGGACGTGACCAAACGGAACCACTTTCGCAAATTAATTAATTTTGCACTGCGGCTCTATAATTCAAAAACGTAATTGATTCAGTCAATACAGTGAACTTCATTCAATATTTGCGTAAGCACGATTTCTACCATTCCCAACCCTTTCCTTTTCCATAGTAAGCCTAAAAACCCATCAGACCTGCAACATTACTTAATCATATTAAACAAAAAAAAAAAAAAAAAAAAAATATCAAAATATCTTTCTCAACCAGAAAAAAAAATGTTATAAAACAAAAAAAAAACTGAAATAAATATTTTCAAAGGAGTCGTAAAACGTCGACATTCATCAAAATCTCAAAATATTTTCACCAAGAAAAAAAAAAAAAAAATCTGACTCGGCTGTTTTTTTCCTTTAGGTCTAACCTAGCGAACCTCTCATCTTCCCCATTTATTCTCGAAACTTTTACAGGAAATATACGAATCATTTATAATTGTCACTTGAAAACTCGCGTTTTATATTTCGTTTTACTCGTGCGTGCTTGGCTGGAAAAAAAAAAATTGAACAAGAAATTTTATCCACGTTAACTTTCCACTGTACACATCAGCCAAGTTTTCATTCAATTTATTAATTAAGTTAAAAAAGAAAAAAGTGAAGGAGGAAAGTTTTGGAAAACCACTTTATATATAAAAATAAAAGGATTAAGATATTATACAATTTTTTTTCTCGTTTGAAAACAAGATTCCCCATTCAATTTATTTCTCTCTTAAATCTTTGCGAAATTGCGTAGGTATTCCCGAGGAGACAGTCGGAAAATCCCTCATATGTTAAATCTTGGTGGTTTAAAAAATAATTACGGTCGAATTAAAGCTTCAAGAATAAGGAAAAAAAAAAAAATAATAAAATAAACATCCACTAGGGTTTATATCTTATATCTAATTTCTAAGCATGTTATTCAAACCAGTATAGCATTTTCCGACATTACATCGTCATTTATTTTAAAAAAAGAAAAAGAAAAGAAAAATCCGGAGATATAAAACTATGAATGAATCTGCTCGGTTTTTTTTTATGTCTTGAGCACGGAAAAATAGGTGGATCGAAAAAAACAAAATACTCGGATTTCATCTTTCAGCTTGAAACTTCCTTAATACTTAATGACAGGCTCATCACATAGGTTTTCTTTTCTTCCGTTTTGAGGTCTCTTAAAAATATTTTTCTCTTTTCTTTTCTTTTCTTCTTGGGATAAAAATTCGATTTAAGGAAAAAAAACGTTTGAAGCAGCTTGTAAAAATCGCCGAGACATGAATAATACAAAATAAGCTGCGAACGACTAAATTAACGTTTCTTTTGATATCAATCTGTTTCAACCTCTTTTTTTTCCCCTACAAAAAAAAAGGCAGGACGATGCTCCCTTTTAGAAAAATCACCGCTATTCCCTTGGTATTTAAAAAACTTTTTCCCTCCTCCTCCAGACATTTTTTTTTCCGGAAAAAAAAAAAAAATCAAATATTATTTTACAAAACATTTTTTTTATTTACTTTTGAACAAGGAAAATATATAAAATCAAATAATTTATAATATAAAATGGAAAAAAAAATTAAAGTGTTATACAGGAGACAGTTACGTTTTTAAATTATAAATTTTTGAACCGCGATGTAAAGTTGGTTACAGTATTATTAAAAGAAAGTAAAAAGTTTGTTACTTTGTGAAAAGTTTAGTTTCATTCGGTCACGTCCGTTACATTTAACGTTACACCCATTACATTTGGATCGCGCTAATTACTATTTACTGCTTTTGACAGCACAGTGATTATGTTATTCTCTGACACATTTGCCACTTTAATGTAACGTCCGTTACGTGTACGTTTTATCCGCAAATTTTTTTACGATTTACCGTAACGTCCATTCCTTTCTGGTAATTCTCGTTTACAGTGCCCGCCATATAACTTAGCCGGTAGCTAATTACGGTCATCCCCTAGTTACTGCATTTTTGCTATTCCTCTGAGCGAAAACTACCCTTAATTTTAACGGAATGGAATAACATTTTCAGACATAAACATCATGAAAGTGAGAAATTGCACTTCCTGGTCAGACTTGCACCCAGAAAAATGCTGCTTTGGGTCTAAGCAAAAATGCTTTGCTACAAAGCATTTTTGCATAACTTAGGTCTAAGCAGAATAAATGTTTTGTGCAAAAACTCGTGATTGCTTTGCCGCAATGCATAATGTCGACAAGTCGAGCCATGTTGCTTTGCGGCAAAGCATATTTGTTTTGTCGCTAAGCAACATCGCTTGTATTGCGAACGAGGCATATTCCTTTTTCTGGGTGTGAGAAACCTGAAAATGGTTTTGGGTCAAAAGTATAATGTTAACGAAAAATGGTGGGCATTTAAACGGTTCTTGCTCGTACATTTGTAATCGTTTAAAAAGGTTAAAAAAATTGATTGACCATGAAGTTAAACCCAGGGAGATACGACTTTTAAAGGTTCCATAGTAGGTACGACAAAGTTTCAGGTTTCTGTTAAGGGTGGGTTTTTTAATTACAGCTATTTTTCTAATGCAAGCAAACGCTCAAGTAAAGATTTGTGATTTTTCTTTATTTCAACTTCCCACTAACCCAATTTTAACTTTCAACTAACCCAAAAAAAACTTTTTTACCGTAATAAGCGACCGGCCAAGTTATATGGCGCGCACTGTACGCTCTCGTCAGGAAACCTTTATTGGGCTGAAAAGTTCAAGTATTTTGATACTTCTTAAGCCGAAAAAACTACAAGTTTAACTAAAAAAAAGGTACTAATGGAAAATTTCATTTTTCTTTTTTTTGCAATACAACGCCGGGTTTACAGGTTTGGGTACAATGTTCAAAATTTTTTTCGGCTCCCTGTTTCAAATTTTTTTTTACAACCCCTGCCAGGAAAAAAAATGTCCGAGAAATGCAGGGGGGAAAAATTGAAAAATAGTCTTGGAACATTTTAAACATTTTCTTTCATTTTTCTTCATATTTGCGCCCTAATGGACAATACCGTGCATGGGCACGTAAAGCACATGCCTAAAGCCGCTGCTGTTTGCAAAATTAAATCATTTTTACCTCAAGATAATAACACAACACATCACTAAAAGTAAACAAATTCGGTCTTCACTCTGTCGTGACTCGATCAAGAGGGAGCGATCGATGAGACGGGAGAAAACTCATTTTTTTTAAGGCTATTAATTTAAGATTAAAACCTCAAAAACAAGGAGAACGGTAATGGGGGTGCATACGCACCCCATTAAACTTTCTCGCGGCTTTATCGGTGGAAAAAAGAAGTTGAAATAAAGAAAAAATGTAAAAAATCAAGTTTAGGTTTTCAAAGTGTATTAATTAAACTGAATTTTGGAAAACTGATTTTGGATTCGGAACCCTCGACCTCAAAAATATTTTCAAAAATACGATTAGTTTTTACTTTCGAGCGACCGTGACCGCGAAGCGGGAGCGGATACTGAGAAAGTATTACACTCGTCCCAAAACCCCAAAAAATCCCAAAATCGAAAATCGTTAATTATGCGAGTTTTTTAAGTAAATGTTTGAATTTAAAATAAGTAAATCCGAATTTAAAATTATTTTTGCGAAATTCGGATTCATAGTGCACATACTGCCGCTTTCGTGGATCCCTCATCGAAAAAATAATCATATTTTTGAGAATTATTTAAGATGGTCGATAAAGCACTTTGATCGATTCATAGATCGCATTTTTTAATTTCTTTTTCGAAATTTGGACCCTTTTATCCTCACCCTCCAAAAATAAGCTCAGCTCAGAGCAATTCCAATATAGCAATATGGCTAACAGTCTTTGAAAAGAGTTACGCTTCCAAGATACATAGGAAATTGCAAGCTAACATCGAATAATTGCCAGGCCCTGTAACAACAAACACCCAAAATTTCCTTCTTTCTCCAAAGAACAAAATAAAATCAACTCCGAGCGAAACAACAAAACGAACCCTTCCAAAAACCGTATATCTTCCTCCTACATCTAAAATACATAAAGTTTGTATTTAACTTTTCTTAAAAAATAATAATAATAAAAGAAAAAAGAAATTACATTTCGAAGCTACTACTTTTATGTTCCTCGAGGGTTTTCTAGATTTTTACTTCCTTTATAATATCTTCGAAGCGTAATAAAAAATCCTCGTTCGGTTTTTACGAAAATTACCTAATTTTTCTCTCTCCCCCTCCCTTTAATTTGGGTCTGACAACTCTTGTATACCCTTGAATTTCAAAAAAAAAAAAAAATCCCAGCTTCATTATTCCGCTTTTTATTCCAATTTTTCGGGATGATATTTTTTTACCGAAATACAAAAACTCCATTGTAATCAAAAATTAATGTTGGGAATTACATATAAAAGGAATAAGTTAACCTTATTTTTTTTTTAGGCAAATGTTTGGATTTACAAGTCAATTCAAACTCCATACAGACTAATAAATTATGTACGAAGTCTGATTATTCATTTTTTCGAGTACTTGGAAAAACAAGGTTTCTCAAAACCAAAAAAGTAAATAAATAAAAACAGGAACGCTTACGAAAAAACGAAATGACAAAAGTTCTTTTTCCCGTTCGTTTGGTTTCGTTTAAAAAAAAAAAGGTTGGGAATCGGTAGTCAATAGCTAGCTGACTTTATCCGTTCTTCAGGATCCTTGGAGCTTCCTGAGAGTCTATACCCAAGGATTGGCGGTGTTGCCATTTGGCCAGCATGGAAGTCAGAACAATAGATGATGGGACTATATTTGAGGGTTTGGGTTCTATGGTGGAATTCTGTCGGGATGAGAAACCAAACCGAAACAGTCTCTGACTAGTCAGGGCAGTAACTTTTCGCCAGACTGTAATTTTCTCTTTGTAACGCCCGTTACATTGAATACCAACCAAAAGCATTCATTTGTGTTGGGAGCAGGGAATGGTTCACGACTGTAGTCAGGGCAGTGACTTTTCGCCAGACCGTATTTTTGTCTTTGTAACGCCCGTTACCTTGACTATCAACCAAAAGGCATCCTTTTGCGCTGGCAGGCATCGAACACATTTCGCCCAGAAAGATTAGTGACTTTAGGGACCAAAAATGGTTTAAATAGTGACTTTCAGAGACCTGACGGAAGAAATTTAGTGACTTGAAATAAGTATATCCAAAATTTTTTTAACGTATTAGACGTGAGTAATTACATTCCTTATTACTTTTGTCAATTTTTCCTAAAAATTTTGGTTCCTAAAATTTTTAGCCTAACCATTTTTTTCCTAATTTTCAATTTTCATAAAATTTTTTAATCCTCGAATAAAATTTCCTAAAACGAATATTTGTCCTAATTTTTTAAGTACCTAAAGGGGTTTTAGGAAATTTTATTTCCTTTTTAGGAAATTTTATTTTAGGGATTTTGAGAAATTTTATTTCAGGAATCAAAAAATTTTAGGAAAATTTTAAAATTAGAAAAAAAAAAAAAATAGTCAGGAAAACAATTTTAGAAACTAAACATTTTTAGGAAAAATGGATTAGGAATTAATTTTTTTTAGGAAAAATGGTAGGGAATCTTCACAACTTTACATAAAATTATTTTTAAAGATGGCGTTTTAGTGAAAAAACTTTTCTTTGAGCAACTTCGAATGTTGAATAGATCTTAATGCAGGAATTTTTTTTAAATCCACAAATTTATTAAAAAAGTGACTTTTCTTTAAAAAAGTGACTTTTAGGGGAAGAAAGTGACTAGTTCGATGCCTGCGCTGGGAGCAGGAAATGGTTCACGACTAGTCAGAGCAGTAACTTTTCGCTGGACTGTAATTTTCTCTTTGTAACGCCCGTTACCTTGATTATCTAAAGCAAATAATTCGCCCCCTCTCCCCCAAAAGACCCCTAAATGACACTCCTGATTTCCCTTTATAGGAATGGGTTTTAAAACCGATTCGGGTAACGTCCTTAAACACCTTTTCGCCCTATTAAATTTAAGGGTGAAAATATCGGAGACAGCCAATCTTTGGAGGTTGCCAAATAATTATGAATATCATTTTTACGGCATCTAAATTTAAGAAATACTCAGACAAGGTTTCGCAACAAGCCATGGAAAATGTTTTTTAAAAGGGAAGAACCCAAAAAGTCGATGCCCTTCTCTTTTACAAAGAGCTTCGTCTCTTCCCCTCTTCCGGGCGGAATATCCGAATTATTTTAAACATACATTTTTTATATCTTTTTGAACACGCTAAACTTCCAAGTTTTTTTATGCAGCGTATTGCTGAAAAATTCTGCAAAATATTTTCCTCATTCAAGATTTCTAAGAAATCATTGACATTTACTTCGTGCTTTAATCCTCCAATTAGCATATTTTGTTTCTGGATTAAATTTTTATTTTATTATTTTAAGATCACTTCAGCATTTTTTTTTCTTCAAAGATTCTCCATGTTTCACCTTGAACTTCGGTTTGGATTTTTTTTTCCCCAATATAATCAGGACTTATACGACGCAAAGTTACTGTGGCATGTTTGTGAAACATCCTTCGCAGCGTATAATTCAATCGGATAATTTAATGATTCTCCTTTCACACCTTTGCCCTGAAAGAGCGCTCGAAGCTGTATCAGCACAGGATTTGCTTATGGTCCTGTAGCCACATAAATTCACAACAAAATTTAGGGAAGAAAATTAAATTTAGCAGATGGCCTCTCCCTCTCAATCAAACGCTACCCATACGAAAAAGTGATGCAAAAAGTGTATTAACGTTTTGCAAAATAAATGCAAAAAATGTATATAAAAAATACAATATTTTTGTATCGTTTATACAAAAACTTGGATATGTTCATTTCTTAGACACCAAAATTTGAACATGCATCACAATTTCACAAAATTTATGCATAATTTTTTTAAGCATGAAAATTTGGATATGCATGATTTTTGCATAAAATTTTTTTTAAATGAAGGTCTGACAGAGGAACCACAGGCTACTTTCAGAATGTCTAATAACGCGACAGTAAGCACAAAAAAAAAAAAAAAATTAAAACGAGCTAGAAATACACAGCGCCCTAGAGGCGGCAGAAAGCCTCATTCCATATCGACCATGTATCATAATTAAATTGTAAACTTTAAATAAGACGTTAAGTTAATTAAAGGACAAATCAGGTACTACTACACGATATATATTATGCTTTTATTTAATTTAGTCTGCACAAAATCCTTTTGAGTTTATTAAGATGACTTTCCTTTATGACCTTATGCAATGTATTTCGATGCTAATTTAACCGCAACCGCAGGTGGAAGTTTACTCTACTTCCGTCAGGAAAGGGATTTCTTTGAACCTTTTATTAATATATTGCCAGTGTAAAGAGCATCCGGAAATTTTTTTTTTCTTTTCTTACAAAAGAAATAATAAATTTATCCTATGCCCTATTTTAAGTGAGCTTAACAACCAAATAAAAGCACAAAGTCCACTTACTAAAAGGAATAGGAGGATTCCATTTTTTTAAGTCATATGAACTATGATTAATATTCTTGATTTCAGTGAATTTGACCAAATTTTTAGAAATCAAAAATTTTATAACTCAATTAAGACTTTCAAATCTTAAATACAGGCATCGAACCCATTTTGCCCAGAAAAATGAGTGACTTTAGGGGCCAAAAATGGTTTAAATAGTGACTTTCAGTGACCTGACGGAAGGAATTTAGTGACTTGAAATAAGTATATCCAAAATTTTTTTAACATATTAGACGTGAGTAATTACATTCCTTATTATTTTTTATCAATTTTTAATAAAAATTTTGGTTCCTAAAATTTTTAGCCTAACCATTTTTTTCCGAATTTTCAATCTTCATAAAATTTTTTAATCCTCAAATAAAATTTCCTAAAATGAATATTTGTCCTAATTTTTTAAATCCCTAAAGGGGTTTTAAAAAATTTTCTTTTCTTTTTAGAAAATTTTATTTTAGGGATTTTAAGAAATTTTATTTCAGGAATTAAATAATTTTAGAAAAATTAAAAATTAGAAAAAAAATAGTTATGAAAACAATTTTAGGAACTAAAATTTTCAGAAAAAATGAATCAGGAATTTTTTTTTTTTTTTTTAGGAAAAATGGTAGGGAATCTTCACAACTTTACATAAAGCTATCTGTCCCCAGTCAATATTTGACTGCCCCTCTTTCAGTTGCTAACCGCCCAGTACCTCTTTACAAACGGCATTTAAAGTTTAACTACCCCTCAGAATGACTTCCAGCTTCAGATTGGGCAAATCTACACGTGAAGAGCTTTCATTCAAAAAAAGATCGTCAAAATCGGTTGGATAGGGGCTGCAGGGCGCCTGGAAATAGGTTTTAAGGGTTCTTAGCGTTTTGATATATATATATTATTTTTAAAGATGGCGTTTTAGTGAAAAAACCTTTCCTTGAGCAGGGTTGCTGTTTAAATCATTTTTTAGGAGTAAAAAACAGTTTAAAACGTTTTATATTATTTTCCTATGTTTTAAAACGTTTTAAAACGTCTTTTATTCGGCCTGGTTTTAAAACGTTTTAAAACATGTTTTAAAACACGTTCAAAATGTTTTAAATTCGTTTCTATTTTTATTCAAATTTTTAAAACGGTGTTTTTTATTCAAATGTTTTAAAACACCGTGTCTTAAACCAATTTGTTTTAAAACAATCATCGCTGCGATTAAGCAACCATTATGAATATGAGCGGCTCACGGTTTGGTATACCAGAACCATAGACTGTATAAAATGAGTCGTGCGCGACAAATTGCGGGCTCGGGCTTCTTAAAAATGCATTTTAAAACGTATTTTATTCACTTAATAAAATACGGTGTTTAAAACAGTGTTTTAAAACAATGTTTTTTATTCAAATGTTTTAAAACGTTTTAAAACACCGTCTTTTAAACCAATTTGTTTTAAAACAATCATCCCTGTCCTTGAGTCACTTCGAATGTTGAATAGAAATTTTTTAATGCAGGAAATTTTTTAAAATCCACCAATTTATCAAAAAAAGTGACTTTTAGTGACTTTTCTTTAAAAAAGTGACTTTTAGTGACCTTTCACAAAAAAGTGACTTTTAGGGGAAAAAAGTGACTAGTTCGATGCCTGCTTCAGTTTAAGGAAAAGACAAAATAAAAGTTTTTTTTTTTTTTTGCCTTTGGTTAAAGTCAGATATTGTTTTCGATATTGATATATTGATATTTTGATATATCGATATCGCTTGGTTTCGATATTCGATTTCGATAATTATCGATATTATCAAAATAATCGACATCACTATTAGCCAAATTCGAAAAAATTTAAACGCAAAAATATTAGAACAGCTTTTAACTATTTCTTTAAAAATATTTTTCATTCATTTCTTTCCCAAGCTCTTATTTATTTTACCAAGACAAAATTTAATTTATTAATTCAAATCTGATCCAATAAAATCAGTACTTAACTCGAAATTTTTTTCTGTTCTACTCGAAGAAGAACTTCGCAACCCCCCCCCCCCCCCCCCCCCCCGCTAAAATCCCATTTCAACCGTATCCAAATTCCAAATTAGATTTGATCCGCTGGCTTAAAAAAATTCATACTCCGGGATTAAATGAAGTATGTTTGTATGCATAACTGGTTATTTCTAAAAAAAAACGTTAATGATCTTGCTTGGTCGAAATAACCATTTTCTTTTGTAGAAAAAAAAAAAAAAAGGTGGAGGCGCGTGTAATTGATTATTCTCATTTTGTACTCTAATGACTGTTATTATGAATCTGAAAAATATATTCAAATTTTCTTTCTTTATTCTTGTTTTTTGCTTTGTAGTTTTTTTTTTTTTTGGATACTTGTTTACGTTTTGCTTATATTCATTCGTTTTTTTTTTCCAACAAACAAGAAGCTTGCAAAATAAGAAGGAAGAAAAATATTGGGAATATTTTTTTCGAAAACAGTAACTGCTTTGAGTTCAAGTTGATCAACCGGATGAAAGGCTGATCAGGCCTTAAAGAGCATACAAAAAAAAAAAAAAAAAAAAATATATAGGCGGATTATAGGACAATAGGCACACTGTAATTTTGCATCATGCAAATTTCAAAAATTTAAAGCTTGATGGATTTCAGAAATTCATTCTGCAGGTTTGTCAGAGCTTTAAAAAAAAAGGGAGATTAAAAAAACATGAAAATGACATTTTTCAGGATTTATTGAATTTTGAAAACCGGCTGTAGACATCACAAGCTTTGCAATGACTAGATAAACAACTAAAGTATTTTCACTGAATGACTTCAAAAATTAAATCCGTACTTTAAAAAAAATTAAAATTAGCATTTTTTAAATCCACTTTTTGTTCTGAGAACTCAACTAAAAAATCCTTACATCTAAAAAAAAAAAAAAATGGAAAACATTCATATGGGTGAGAAGCAGAAGCCAGTGACCTAATGAAAATCCAAAAAAAAAAAAAAAAAACCAACACTGGTTACTCGACTATCATGATAAATTTATGAGAGCGGACATGGAAATCCGAGACCAAGAGAAAGCAACCGACCTACCGCAACTTTCGAGAAATTTCACCTCAATCTTTTTACTCTTTCACTTTAATTTCCAACAAAAAAAAACCATCTCAATTTTTTTTTTTTAAACTTACCAACTATTATTCAATTTCCATCATAGTTACAATTTTTTTAATAAATTTCTTTCCGACTTAAAAAGAAAAACGATTAAAAAAAGAGTCACATTACGCACAAACTTTTAAAAAAAAATTCAAAAAGACACAAAGAAAATGAATTACTTATTTCTCATTCTCATTTAAAAAAAAAATTTTTTTCACTTCGAAAAATTAATTCAAACATTTTTTTAAAAATTCTAGTAAAAAAAAACAAACTCGAGTTTCAATTTCGCCGGTAAGTGAAAGTCGAGGGAGGAAGAAGAAATAGGAGCGCGTTGGAAAAGCTTCGAAAAGGAATCACCGACTAAAAATGCTTCAACAGGTTGGCCGATATCAGGAGAAATGAGAATGATACGCAAGCTCTGTGATAGCGGGGCGAGGGTGAACATCCAAAATGGCATTAAATTCAAGGGGTTAAACTTCGCCTTAAAAAGGTTATTGTCTCCTTCATAAGAGAAAACGATGACAAAAGCGACGTGTTTTAAATTCCGGGATGACATTTTTATCGCGAATTTATCATAATTTTTTTTTCCAAACTTTCTGAAAACTTTTTGTTTAAAAAAAAAAAAAAAAATAATTATAAAATAAAACCTTGCCACGAGTTTTTCAAAAAAACGTTTTTATTTTTTTGCAAGCAAGTAACGAAGCAAAGCAAATTATCAAATTATTTTTTTCCAAAAGAAAAACAAAACTGTCAACTACCGCGGAAATATTAATTATAAGGAAGTACAGAAAATATTTTAACCGCTAATTAAAGTAAGTTCTGGTAAATACTAATTAACTTTTCTAGAGTAAAATAAAATTTGAATGATAAATTGTAACGTGCATTCAAAAAAATAAACTCCAAACTAAAAAAACAAAAATTCAACTTTTTCTGGATTCAAATTAATTATTAATTAATTTTTCGATTTAAAAAGATCTCCGGCTGGAGGCAAAGGGCTCAGTTCCCCTTTCAAAACGGGCAATTCCATTAAATCTGGCAATTTTTCAACGTGTGCTTTAAGCGCTTTTCTTAATTTGCGAATTTTGACTAATTTCGCTTTGTATTTCTGAAACAAAAAAAAAAAATATATATCAAAAAACTTACCCTGCAAATAGAAAAAAAAATTTAATCAAAACTTGTAAAAAAAAACACACCTGGTATAAATATTATCCACATAAGCCAACGGGAAAAAAATTCACTCAAAAATATTATTTTCCGCGCGAATAATTCGAAAACGAAATTTTTTTCTGGTTTTTTTACCTTTAGTCTTTCCTTAGCTCTGGCTTGAATTTCTGTTTCCGCAGCCATGTAATCTTTTAACAAACCACCCAATTTTTTCCTGTCTTTCAGTTCGGTTTCCAACCTAAGGTTGTAACTGTTCGTAAGTCTCTCTGCATAATTCACAATTTTAGCTAAATCCATTGCAGATTGTTTGTCGGTTATATGATCTAGCGCTTCCAATTTTGCCACGTCTTCAGGTAAAGCGACAATCTTATGCCTGATTTTAGCATCCGACGAGGCAGGATGTTTCATCAGCTGAAAAACAATATTTCATATGATTTATAATTTCCTAAAGAAAAAAAAAAAAAAAAAAAAGATACCTGCAATGTTTTAACCACTTCATTAGTTTGCCGAGGGACAAATCTAGCGGCATTTGACGATAACGTAAAAACTGCTTGCAATTCACCAAATTTGAAACCCTCCAAAACTTCTTCAAGAGTATCTTCCTCTTCATTGTTGTTTGACAATTCTGAAAAATTCCACAAAAATTAGCTTATTGAACGCAACAAAATTTAAGCCTAATTGCGTTGAAAAAGACTGACATATGAATAAGAAAGTACTTTTGCCCACTGATTAGCCTTACAATATACTACTGACATAATTTTGTGACTTAATTTCTCTGAAAATGAATTACAACTTAATTTTTACAAACATCTGAATTTCCAACACTCTTTCAAAATTCACTTTGGCTAATATAATTATAAACTCAAGGAGCAGCAGGTATCTGATTTTTCCAAAACAATATTGTACATCATAAAGGAAAGTGCATCATGATTTTGGATTTGCTGTTATCACTATGAACAGAGCACCAGAAGTAGTTGTAATTCAAAAGAACAAAAGACTTGCATCCAGACAAAGCAATAAGGGGTTATCTTCAATAACCTTCATAAGTAATTGGGCTTATCTTCCCTCTTTCATCCCCTCTATAAATAATTTTACATACCTACAGATTTCTTCAGCACAACCATCTGATTCTTTTCAAAAATCTCTCTTTCTTCCCACATTTGCAATATCCTTTCAACATCATTCTTGAATAATTCCTCATAATTCTCCAAACCAGCTAAATGCTTTAAAACTTTTGGTAAGCATTCCCCAAATTCCTTTATAAATTCAGGGAACTTCTTTTTGGTATTTTGAATGATGTCACTGGCTAAATAAAGTAAAGCAAGCTTTTGGTTTTCGAAAGCTGAAATAAATTATTGTAGTTTGAAGAGATGGATAGGTTAAAAATATAAACAAATGATAGAAAAACCCTTTCAAAACCTATCAAAACCCTTACCCGATAACAATTCCTTGAACCATATATTTACGATCGTTTTACAATGGGCTCTATTCTCAACGATCCAATCTGATAAATGAGTGATTTTCTTCTGGGAAAGGCTTAAATGCCGTAAATGTTTAACTAGAAGCGTCTGACAAAATGCCGCCATGTTGGAGTTGTACTGATCGTTTGCAACGGTTCGCGGTTTGCCGCTTAGATTACGATTTTTTAATGAAAAGTTGGCATCACTGATTTTTGGTCCTTTATCGCTAAATTTCCGCCAGATCTTAATTTTTTTAAATACATATTATTTAACATGACTGTTTTGTAAATTCCGATGCGGTCACCAATGCAGAAAGCTGGGCCGCATCATATCAGTGCTGCTTAACTTCACTGATCAGGGGGGTGCAACTCTTATGAACGTTTTCCTTTAGGATCACATCATGTTTAGCTTACGGATGACGTCATTTCTTCGTAAGCTAAACATGATGTGATCCTAAACCAAGCTTTACAAAGGGAGTTTTACTTCTTTACGCAGTACTATAGTATATCAAAATTAACTAGATCATCCACATTTTATTTTCTACGAAAAAAAAGAGCCCCAAGCTTGTAATTTAAAAAAAAAAAAAATTATTTTTAATTTAAATAAACGTACACCCACCTTAAAACTTTCCTTCACTGGTTTAATTTATATTTTCTTATTTTTAACACGATCGCTTATGTTTAATAACCGGAGTCGTATGTACAGGTAAAAAGAGAAAAATTTTAATAAAGAAATAATAGGAATTGAATTAGAAAAATAAGGTTGTGAAAGAAACCCCATAAACACAAAAAAGTAAATCAAATATTAAATACAATAAATAGAAAGGAGAACACGTTTTTGGGCTTTTGTTGTTTATTTTTTTTTTTAACGAGGAAGTGAAATCCTTTATAAAAATGGAATAACTTGTCACAAGGAAACATTTTTTTGTATTTTTAAATATTATAAAAATGAGCTTTTATTTCCAATCGGGGCAAGAGTAGGTGTTAGAGCTGTTATTTAAACACCTGAATTCATGGTTATGTCATGGGGAAACATTAACTTTCTTACTGAAAAAAAAAAGTTTGACATTACGTCATGCTTCGTTTCAGAAATTTGAATTACCGAACGCGTAATGACAAAAACGATGATCTTTTCCACATACTTAAAATAAGTAAACAGACCTAATTAAATTTTCATTGCATATTATGTGCATATTATATATTTTTTTGTTACAAAAAAATTTGGATAAATTATTTTTAAATACAAAAAAACCAAATAAATGAGATTAATCACAATTCAAAATATTGAGCATTAAACTGAAAATAAATAAATAAATGCTGTTTCCTTTTCAATTTTCACTGTAAGACAATAAATAAAAAAATAGCAGCAATGATTTACTGTTGCTTCTTTTTAAAAAAAAAAAAGTATAGTAAGAATTATTCACGATAACAAAACTGTAGACTTAAAACAGTCTCTCCAATATACATTTTATAAAAATTTATCGTTTGCATTTTCTTTAAAAAAAAATTGCTTCAAATATAAAAAGCACAAGTGCATCAAAAGGTGCTTAATAAGTATCTAGGCCAGGCATAGGAAACTGACTAGAAAATTTCTCAACTTCTTCCTTGAGACTTTCGACTTTTTTACTAAATTCTGGATGCTCAGCTAAAACTTTTTTAAAGTCGACTAATTTTGGCCCGGAGACGACTTGTACTTCTTTGGCTAACTCCAATCCTAAAATTAAAAAAAGAAAGACGTATTAATTAATTTTTTCTTGATTTTTAATTTTTAATTTTTGTTTTAAATTTACCTCTGTGAATAAAATCAACGACTTTTTCAATGTCTGCTTCAACTAAGCCTCTAGTTGTTAGAGCTGGAGTACCCAATCTTATTCCGCTTGGATTAAGAGCACTTTTGTCTCCTGGAACTGTATTCTTGTTGCAAGCTATATTAATTTCTTCGAGAATGTATTCAGCTCTAGCTCCGGTCAATCCGACGGATCTTAAATCAACAAGAACTAAATGGACTTCGGTGCCGCCGGTTGCAATTTGATAACCTTTCTCTTGAAGGCTGGTTGCGAGTTTTTTGGCATTTGCCATAACCTGAAATTTTAAATTTTAAAGATTATTTTTTATTTCAAATTATTTCTGACGCATAAAGCTTTGGTCACATGCGGGGGGCAAAAAAATATTCCGAGCAAAATAAAAAACTCCAAGGACACGCAATCTCCCAAGAGGAATTTTTCTCTGCTTCTTATATTCGTAAAAAATAAATTCAATGAACTTCAAAATATCCCACACCCTCAAGGTCAAGACATTAGACACCCCTGAGGATGAGGCCGCTGAATTATTCATGAATGACTAAGCTTTGTCCTTGATTGAATGTTACATAATAAAATTTATCGAAATTATTATTACCTGTGTTTGATATGCTTTGAATTCCGGCGTGTTAGCCTGTTTAAGTGCCGTCGCAATGGCCGCGATTGCGTTATTATGTGGCCCTCCTTGCAACCCAGGGAAAACAGCTTGATTAATTTTTGATTCTAAATCGTATAAAACTTTCTCTCCATTTTTCTTTACGGAACGAACACCCTTTCTAAAAAATATGATCCCAGCCCTTGGTCCTCTTAAAGTTTTATGAGTCGTAGTAGATACAATATCACTGTATTCAAACGGAGATGGAATTAACTTAGCTGCCACAAGTCCACTGACGTGAGACATATCAGAAAACAAATATGAATCATTTTCATCACAAATCTCACGAAATCTTTTATAATCCAAACACCTTGAATAACAACTAACGCCTGCTATTATCAGCCTTGGTTTGAAAAGTCTAGCTGTTTCAGCTAATTTATCATAATCAATGTAACCTGTCACAGGATTTACTTTGTAAGGCATCGATTGGAAGAAGATGGACGTTGCTGAGATTTTTTTTGTGGCTGTGAAAAATCCATGAGTTAAATGACCACCATCAGGTAAATCCAATCCCATTATTCTTCCGTTCGGTTCAACTACTGCTGTATAAACTGCGAAATTAGCAGGAGAACCTGAATATGGTTGAACATTAACTCCCCATTCACTTGGATCTAATCCATAAGTTTCAAGAGCTCTCTTCTGACACAGTAACTCAATCTGATCAATGAAAACATTTCCTCCATAATATCGTTGCCCTGGGAGACCCTCAGAATACTTGTTATGAAGACAAGAGCTTAAACATTGTAGCACAGGTAATGATGTAAAATTTTCAGAAGCAATCATTTCCAGACCAGTTTTCTGCCTCTGTTTTTCCTTTTTAATTAGCTCAAATAATTCAGGATCTGAATCCCAAACATTCTGATGTAACATATTACCTGGAACACCATTGACAGAAGACATTTTTCGCTGAAAAAAAAATAACAAGCACTACTTAACACTTGGGTTACTACGAATAAAAAGAATCTTTAAGTGGAGGTCTTTCCAATCTTGACCAAATTCCCCCCTGCCTCTCTTAATTAACATAAATACAGCATCGATTCTAATCCTGACAACTCACATGTATCTGGCACTCACTAATGTGATTTATAAGAAAAAAAAAAGAAAAAAATTAATCGATGAAGAAATCAAAACAACTTTAGTTTCCTTGTCAATAATTTTTTTTTTCTTCTCGAGTGCAATTTAATTTACTTTGGGATTGTGCACTAAGGTCAATATCTTATGATAACCTAATCTTGTTACATAATAGTTTATTAGCCTAATTTAAAGAGATGCGACTGTCAAGTCTTTATACGCATTAGATGGCTGTTTAGGCCAAAAGCTGATAAGCGCCGCTATTAACGAAAAACAAATCCAAGTAACTTACATTTCTAAGTAAATTATTCCACAGGCTTTTCCCTCCAAACCTTCTAGGCAGACTGTGCCAAATTATTGCCATTCTCTACCTGTAGGGTGGTAAAAATTCGGCGGGAATAGTAAGCGTAGTTGAAAAGTTCAAAAAAAAAAAATGAACTGTATTATATTAATTAACAAAGAGGTGCATGTATGCGGTGCCTGAAACCCTAATCGCGGAGAAAGGTATTATTATTGGTTTTTTAAGAGATAACACAATCAAATTATTTTTTCAGGCATCCGGCACCGCATACCAGCAAGTTGTTTATGCGTTTCCAAGGTAACGAAGTGGCTTCAGACTTTAGCAGTATACAATATTGGGATTTTAATTTTTTAAAGTTGGTAGTAGCTTGTTTGCCGCACATTTCAGAGGTGAACACCCTGGTTTTGTAAGTAATATGGCCGCGCCGATTTTAGAGCATTGATTGATTTGCGGCGTATAGTGAATTAACAAGAAATTATTCTCTTACGTACTCCTTCTTAATTGCATTGAATACCGGTATGTATATTCAAATTATTTCAGAATTTGTTTGTTCTGTGACTTCTAATAAAACGGCGTTGATTATAATCTTAGGTACCCAGCGTTTTTGCGTCGGTGTAGAAGCTATTTCTCTTTGTCGTAATATGTCATTCAAATTTGATTTGGAATTGCGGCGTCTTACAGCAATAGTGGCAGCTATTAATATTTGGGAGTCTCCAAGTGTAAAGAAACGAATTGAAGAATATTTCAAGAAGGCAGAAAAACAATTTCAAGTTTTTTTCGGAGGAGGACGATTGGAAATACATCACTTACCAGGTAACCTTACAAGCAGACTTAAGTTTTTTACCAGAAATTCTTCGGGATGAAATTGCATGTATTATACCGTTTATTGGCGAACAAATTCGTAACTGGGCTGAGTATGTATATTGCAAGCTTCAGTTAAAGTCTAAATATTATCAGAGGGTTTATTGGACTCCAATAGGAACAATTGATGAGACGAAAGTTTTTTAATTTGTTTGGAAGGAAAACTTACCTGACCCAGAGGTGAAAAAAGATCTTCTGGAAGCAGCAAAAAAAAATTCTCTGTATACTTTGGCTTGTGCTTTTATTGATGAATGGGTTATTATACGTTCCTTTTTTAATATGCGTTGCATTATTGAAACTTATTTTTCTTTAACGCATGTGGAAAAACAGCTAAACACAAAATCTGTAATAAGCATATGGTTATATTTCTTTTTTTTTCATGATGCTGAAAAAAATTACTATGCAACAAGTAATAAGTTGGAGTTTAAAATATACCCAGATGATGAATTATTAAAAATGTGCGCAAATGCTGGATTAGAGAGAGCTGTAGCTTATTTTGCAAATGAATTAAAAACAGATGATGATAGACATTTAATTGAAGCTGTCTGCGAAGTCTTTAACACATTTTCTGATGGAGTGCCAAGAGCTTTTATGACTGAAAAGTTTTTGAGAGTCATTATGTTGTTATTAAATAAAATGTCAAATGAAAATAAAATATCACTTATGACTGAATATTGCGATGAATTGCTTGAAATGTTTTTAAATACTTGGCCATATGAGGAATTTACTTTAAAACTTCTTTGTATAGTTGCTGATGGTGATTCTGAAAAAGAATTACATTACTGTTTGTTTACGATTTTGAATAAATTGTTTGTGGTAGAACATAATACTGAATATTTATACAGAAGAAAATTTTACCAAGAGGTATTACAAAAGCTGTTGGAAATAGTGCCGAAGGAAACCAAAATAAAAGTTATAACTAGTCATAAAAATGTGTTGCACTCATTGTTTGTAAATAATGAGCTTGTGACTCTTTCATTAATCTTAAATGACTATGATTTAGTTGAAATAAAAGAGGAATTAATTGACTTCGGCAGGGAACATTTTAGAACTTTAATAGAGGGTGGCAATTTCACACACTTAAATAATTTTTTGAAAATAGTTCAGCTTTTAGCAAAAGAAAAAACAAGATTTAAGAATCAGTTTAATTGTCTGAAACTGTTTCTAAAAGAAAAGAAATTTGATTTTGCTGAAAAATTATTAGTTTGGTTGACTGATTCAGTCGAAGAAAGAGTTAAGTTGAAAAGGGAAGTTGACACTGTTGAAGTTTTCCTTTCATATTACAATAAAGAGAAAAAGCTTAATTTGTCAATAATGGACCATGTATTGTTATGGCAGTTTGATGGAAAGTCAGATTTAGTTAAAAGAGTTAAAACTAGTTTAAGATCAGAAGAATTGTTTTTGAATGAATTTTGCAGAATTTGGGCTAGTGACTGCTATGTATCGTTAGAAATAACCAAACGTAATTGTACAAAATTTTTGAATTGGTTTTATGAGCCCTGGGAAGTTGATGTTTATAAGAAAGAAAAATTAATCGAGAATGAGACTTTTATAAAAATATTTTGTGAAAATAAAGTAGGAAAATAAAGGAAAGTATTACCCAATTTTTACTATTTTAGTAGTATATGGGGCAGGAAAACAAAAAAATGGGGGATTAAAGGTGTCGGTTTGCTACCCAAAATACGCAGGAGACAAGCGCTTTAAATTTAAAAAAAAGTATGACTTACGATTTTAGTTGGTTTTAACGCCATTAACCCCATTATTTCATCCGGTTAAGACCAAAAATATTTTTTTGAGAAAAACTTTTGAAGTGCTCATGGAGACGCTCGTCTTCTGGCAAGCGAACAGCCTCCTGTGTGATTTTGGCGGTATTGTTAGAGGAACATAATTTAAATTGGTAAGTTTGATAATTAATATCTCGATTCAAGAAAAAGCGTAAATTATCTTTTTTTTTTTTTTTTGAAAATTAAAATTCAGAAGAAAAGTAACAAATTGCTTTCGGCTTTGGATTAAAAGGAAAACAAAAATTTTAAGTAAAAATGGCCTAAAATTGTCTCATTTAATATCATAGGGAATAAATACATTTATACATATGGTTTTGAAATATGGAACGATTTATTTAATATGAATAATTAACAGGGAAATCGTTTATTTGTGTTCAAGAATTTTTTCGGAACAATTGATATATGAACCGTTAATTTGGAAAAGGGGACATGTCTTTTGTTCACCTTACGAGACATGTTCCCTTTTTCAAATTAACGATTCATATTATATAAACGAAACGGTTGACTCTGTTAATCCTGTTAACTACGGCGCGGCGTACAGTACATTGTATAAACAGTTAGTTGAAAACCGAAATTCCTGATACCGTCTTTTCAAGTCAACGGTTAACGGGACGAAAAAGGACGCCATGTAAGTGATCTGAAAAAACGGTTTTTATTAAAGTAAAAGTCGTTTGTAATTGAACAAGCTCTTCTTGAAACGTTTTGTGATGTTTTTTTGATAAAAACCGAAAGTAATGAGGAGGTTCCGATTTGAATATAAAAAAAAGGCAAGTTTGCTTTGATAATGTAAGATGGCGTCCGTCTGGCGGGGATTCTGTAAGAATTTTAGTGGAATAGAAGGTTTACCTGGGACTAGTAATCGTTCGTAAAAATAAGGTGCGATTTAAAATTAAATTCGTTATGCAATAAGGTCAAGGTTTTACTACCTTTTTCATGATTGAAAAACAAATTGTGTCTTAATCAGCAATAATTGGAAATCAAATTATTTTGTAAGAGTTAATTACAACTTATTGTTTTTTATTTGCAGAGCAGGAAAAGAACGCCTTCAGAGATGGATGTATGATTGCAAAATGCTCACCTCATGTCAAATCTGGCTTTCCAGGATATTTTAAGGTAAGATAACTATATTTATGAGCCAAAAGCAGAGTTTTGATTAATTATGACAAGGCAAGTTTGCTTTGATAATGTAAGATGGCATCAGTCTGGGGATTCTGTAAGAATTTCAGTGGAATAGAAGATTACCTGGGATTAGTAATTTGCTGGTAAAAAATAAGCTGCGATTAAAAATTAAATTTGTTATGCAAGGTGAAAGTTGTATTTCCTTCTTCATTATTGAAAAACAAGTTGTGCCTTAATCAGCAATAATTGGAAGTCAAATTATTTTGTAAATTAATTATAACTTAACTGTTTTCTATTTTCAGATTTGCAGAGCTGGAAAAGGACGGCTTCAGAGATGGATGTATGATTGCAAAATGGTCACCTCATTTCAAATCTGGCTTTTCAGGATATTTTAAGGTAAGATAACTATATTTAGGAGCCATGAGCAGAGTTTCGATTAATCATGACAAGGCAAGTTTGCTTTGATAATTTGAGATGGCATCTGTCTGGGGATTCTGTAAGAATTTCAGTGGAATAGAAGGTTTACCTAAGATTAGTAATTGTTGGCAAAAATAAAGCTGCCATTAAAAATTAAATTTGTTATGCAAGGTGAGAGTTGTATTTCCTTCATCATTATTGAAAAACAAGTTATATCTTAATCAGCAATAATCTTAATTTGGATTTCTCTTTGAATTTGATCAGCCCCCCCATACCTCATATTTTTAATTTTTTTCCTTCACCCCTTGCATTTTCTTTTTAACTCTTGTCACTTGGTTTCTTCTTCTAGTAAATAAATGTTTTTAAATTATTTTCTTTGGAACTAGCGTTCTCATGAATATGAGATTTATTTGATTTTTGACTGCACCAGTTGCCAAAAATCTTAACTTGTATTTGTCTTTCAGGGTGTCTACTGACCTTAAAAACCTTTAAAACATCGAATTAGCTTTGAATTTGAAATTGATGAACCTTAAAAACCTCGAAAACCTTGAAAATCCTTGAATTTCAAAAATGCGATTTTCAGTACCTAGGCACCCTGAGATGTTACTGTGTTTTTAGAAATTAAGAAAATTGAAAATTTTCAAAGCAAATAGTCCACCATCTTTAACATCAATTTTTTCAAAATTATTTGGACTTCATAAGCAGAATTAGCAGTTCAAAATGCCCCAGCTGCATGGTTTTTGTAGTTTCTTGAGAAAATTAAAGCTTTGCAATATTGGAAAACTGATGGGTCCCATATATGAATTTATGGACGGCAAAGGGTTGAGAAGTAATGGAATGTTCAGATTTAGCGGCTTGCAATATATCAGCTAAGATTTCACATTTGAGAAAAAAAAAAGTTGGTCTTTATTTGATTGAATATTGATGCTGAGTTGTGGGGCTTTTGAATAAAACTAATCGAAATGATAAATAAATGGATGATTTGATTTATGATTTTATTTGATTGCTTTATGACTTAATATTTAATGGAAGAGTTTAGGCCTAAGACCTAAGTTAGTTGGTTGCTGGTTCTTAGCAAAATCGCATCAAAAACAATACACTGCTTTGCTTGTTTGATATATTTTTTTCCTGGGACTTTTAACATTTTCCTAACAGTCCTGAACAGAGCTGGAAAACAACTCTCTCTTTGTTTTGGCATCGTGGCCGAAGTGAAATGACACTTTTATCAAGTATGTGCGACATTGCTGACCACACTCTAAACGATGTCCCTCCATTTGTCCAGTTAGGGATTGCAATCCCGGACCATTTTTTCGATCCCGAAATTTCTGAATTTGATTAAAATTTTCAATTTTCAATTTTTGGTTTTTTAATTTTTTAATTTTTTTTTTTTTTTTTTTTTAAATCTGATTGTCAAATTTATTGATGTTATATATATGTTTATGAAATGCGGAACACCTGGTTAAATTCTTTGCCGTTTTCTGTTATATACAAATAGGAAAAAAAACGGCGAAGAAAACCTTAAATGGTCTTTAATTTTTTTCTTAAGACGACAGCAGTTTAATAAAAATGCTAGTCATCATATTTGATTAATTATTTCCGCTAAAATGTGCGAAAAATGAAGTCTTCATTCCGCCATGAGAGCCAAAAAAAAATAAAAAAAAAACACGTCTTTTTCTGTCATATTTTATATTAAAATCTGAAAATTCATAAATCAAAGGAACGCCATCTAGACCGCCCGAAATTCTCCTCCCTCCTTGGGTTCGTCAAATCTTCCGGCAGATGAAGAAATAAATCATATTTTTGATCCAAGAAAAATCGTTGTTAAATCTGAAAGAGAGGAATCTAAAAAAAAAAGAAAAAAATACATCTGTTCATAAGCTAAACATGTACAATCAAAAACCTGAAAGATTTGTTAAAAATTTTGTAGAACATCTTATATGGCTTCAAGGTCATATATTTTGAAGCTGCCCATGTAAAAAAAAAAAAAAAATCAGATTATCCTTGTACATATAAAATTCGAGACGTTTTTCTCGGAATTTCGCAGATTGGAGGTTATTATTTTTATGGAGATTATTATTTTTATATATTTTTTTACTCATATGCCTATTTTTTTCTTAAAAAAAAGATGGCTGCGTAAGTTAAACATTGAGAGTCCTTATATTAAGCTAGTTCGGCTATGTCCGGTTTTAGCGGGAAAGGCTCGTTCGGATGATGATTCCTCGCAAAAGTTCAGTAGCGTGGGTAATGGCAATTAGGGCAGTAGCACTTGTTTTTTTTAAAGATTTTTTTTGTGTTTTTGGCGTCTTCAATCGTTTTAAGGTAAATTCGCAGGTTTTTTTTTTTTTTTTTGAGTAAATTGATGGAGAAAACCGGGGCTTTTTTTTTTCTTTTCATTGTTTTGCTTTCTTCTCTTTAGCCAAAAAAATGTTAGTGGTCTTTCGTGGGACAGATTTTTTTTTTTTTTTTTTTTTTTTTAAGTAACCTAGGTAAATTTTCAAAATGTGCAGATCGAAATACAAATCTGCTAGAATGTGAGCATGGGGTTTGGGATTCAGGTGTTAAATGTTTTCTTATGACTGTTTAAGATCGTTTATGCTCATTATAGACGTGTTTTTCTATGATGAAAACGATAGGCTTCAACCGTTATGCTAACAACAATCTTTTTCTAGCGCGCCAAACATGGCGGGCTTTGCCGCTCGTAATAGCTTGAGAATATTTTTGCAAAGGTTTTCTTTTTTTGTTAATATACTTTAATTGTTTCAATTTTAATGACATGTTGTTAATTTTGATTAATTATTTTGCTTTTTTTATTATTTTCAGATTCTACGTTAAGTGCCGCATTGTATTATGGTGATTATCTTCCACTTGATCTTGATAAGCTGGATCATAAAATACAAGAAGTTGCAACATGAAAGGTTCCATCTTTACTCAGTCCCAGATAAGGAAACATTTGTACTGCCAGTGGTGAGTAATATTGAATTAAATTGTTAAATTTATTGATTTTTTGTTGAAAAGCTGATATAATCAACACAGTTTTTATTGGGGTTTCCAATTTGGAACATTTTACAGCTTTAATAATTTAATTATTTGAGAATGATACTGCATAAAAGAAATTTGTTTAAGATAATAACTCATTGGGAAAATGAATATTGAGCCTTTATGTTTTTTTGCTTGAAACGAAAAGGGCTTGAGAATATTTTTGCAAAGGCTTTCTTTTTGTTAATTTACTTTAATTGTTTCAGCTTTAATGACAGGGTTAATAATTTTCATTAATTATTTTGCTTTTTTTCATTTTCAGATTCTACGTTAATTGCCTCATTGTGTTATGGTGATCATCTTCCACCAGATCTAGGCAAGGTGGATCGTAAAATTCAAGAAGATGGAACATGAAAGGTTTCATCTTTACCCAGATCCAGATAAGGAAACATTTTTACTGCCAGTGGTGAGTAAAATTGAACTGAATTGTATTGGTTGAGACTTTATTTTCTACGATTGTCCTGTGACTGTTCTCTGAATTTGGTTTCTTGTAATGAAATTTTCTTTTTTAAAATACTAGGCCCTTAACTGAACTTGAACTGATCTTTTGAATGTTGAAGCATGTTATATTCAGGAAATGAAAAATGTTATTTTAACTTTACTTGTCTTAAACTAGAAGTTATTTTTTTAAAGAGAATTTTCGTTCAATGAATTCCCAAAGAACTCCATACTCAATCATTTTTTACGAATTTAAAATATTAACCATGTAATTTTACTGAGTACTATTTGTGTTAAGCTCAAAAGGGGCTCATTAACATTTCAAAAGTCCTTATGAAGAGAAAATTGTTAAAGATTTTTAATTCAAGTTGAAAAAAATTGAGTGTATGCTTAGTGCTTAGATTCGAGTATATGCTTAATTTTTATTCAATCAAATTATTTTTCGTCAGGCTTTGTGAAATTGACTTTAGGTTAGAATCTAAAATGACCTTTATTTGAGAAGAAAGGCCTTAAGAAATTGACTTAGATTACAAAAAGTTCCAGCGGAAAAGATCTATCAAATTGAGACAGCATTTATAATCTTTACAATCGGATGACCAAAAAATTTTTAATCACTTAAGTGATATTTAAATAATTATTAAGAAATTTGATTGTTGTAAGAAGAGGAAAGTATATTGAGAAATAAGAGTTCACTTTTCTCTGCATGCAAGGGTACCAATTTTGATTACGAGTAAATTTTTGGGTATTTCAGTTAAATCCTATGAGTAAAAATGCAAATATTAAAAAGTGTTTGCACAGAAATGGGAATTCTGACATTGTTCGATCAAAAGCTTATTTGAGGGATCCTGAAATTCAATTTATTTTCTATAGAAAAATTTGAGTTGAGTTTCCAAATTTAAGGTAATTTTAATTTTAATGTGAATATTCGATACTGGCTGATTCAAAGACTGCCCCTTAAAATACACACTGTAGAAAAAAAATTATTTTTCTGGATTTATGAGAATGTGCAAAAAATGGTGGAAGAATTAGTCTATTTCCCGGGCAATATTTCAAATGTTAGCAATTTAAAGTGATATTGGTATTGGAAATTGATCAGCAAAAAACTTCAGACTAATTAACAGTGATGTGTTGTTGAAGAGACTAATAATTGTTTTTTAAGATTCACACTTTTTTATGCTTTTTGAGGATTAATTTCGTTTATTTTCTTTATTTTATTTTATTTAGTAAGCTGATTTGAGACAGATAAAATTTTGGCTAATTTGTTTTAATATTTTTTATGCTTTAAACTTTGCATTGCAAGGAATTGTCGGTTTCCTTATTTTGTTCTCAGAGTGTGAATCTCAGTTCAAGTGCTGTTAGTCACATTCATATTAAATTTCATGCATGTGCAAGTAAATTCTTTGTACTCATTTCTACGAATATGCAATTAAACTTTAGGGTTGAACTACATATAATAATATATTCTATATATATAAAAATTAATGTGATGAGTCCCGTTGTATGCACCAAAAAAATTTAAAAACTGAAAAAAATCTGCTCAAAAAAATATTTGTAAAATACTGTCTTTTCAGGATGAAAGAATAAGGCGAACAATGAAATCGGGACGAATTAGTAGAACTTCCTGCTGACGACGACGAAAAACCGTATACAATCCAGCTTCCAAGAGACAGGATGAGCATTCTTAGATATTAGAGATTTTCTTTGTACCAACCGTTCTCATATTTTAGGGAGAAAGCCCGTTGGGGAGTCTCCAGGGAAATTTTTTAGGTTTTAAGAATTTCACCGTTCTTCCCCACCCCATTTTCTATTTTTCTTATTCTTTTTTTACCCTTGCTTTTACTTTTTAATTAACTCAGTGTTTTCCTCGCTTTTTTTCCCAAGGTTTTGATTTTTGATTGCACCCATTGGAAAAAATCTTAACTTCGACTTTTCTCTTTACTTGATCAGTATTTTTCCCGTTCCCCTTCTCCTATGTACACATTTCTTTTAAAAATTAAAATATAAAATAGGCAGGTTAGGGGACTTTAGGTATCCGACGAGTTTTTCATTTTTCTGCTTGATAGAAACGCTTTGGGGAAAGGGAGGTTTCCGCTTATTAATTATTTTTTTTGCGAAGGGGGCCTGGATCGGAGAGAAAGGCCAAAGGGTGGCGGGCCTAGCGTAGATTGTAAACCCGCATTCATTTCCGATGTGCCGTTGACCTTTATCTCGTATGTTATAAAGGATCGACGTCTCAGGTGAAATTGATCGGGGACGAGCCTTGTAGTACCGGCGAGGTGGTTTTCACCATAATGCGAGGGTAGTGCCGGACGCCTCAGTCCAGAGAGCTCGAGGATCTCGTGACAATCTCCGTTGTAGGAGGGAGCGTAAGAATGTAACCACTTATCCACCATACCCGGGCATAATGGGTAGCCGTAGGGTTTTTTAGGTGCGATTGGTCTCTGTCAAAGTCATACGGATTACTTTAACTATATTTAACGGAAACGAAAGTGTTCCAGAGGCGCGTTATGGAACTACTCTAGTCAACCGTTGCGTATAATGAAGACTAATTCTTGTGTCGCGGCAGGACTTTAGAGCTTTAGCAGGAGTGTATACAACAAGGTTAGAGGAATCGCCGGCCAACTGCGGAAGCTTTTTAATTGCACTTGAAGCGATTCCGATATGGTTTGACTGGCTATCAACACCCGACCGTGGTCCTGCAGTTGTCAGAAAGAACCGAAGGACGCATGCCCTAGGATCTGTTTTTACATTCTTGGGGAGGCTGATGTAGTCAGGCATTGCCCGCGATGGACATTGTCTGCTATGTCAACCTGTAAGAGACTTTTTTTTTAAATTTAACGCGAGATGTAGGAATTTTTATTTTGTTTTCATTTTAATTTATTTTTGTGTAGAAAAATTGAAAGCTCGTTGGAAAACCCAGTTTTTTTTTTTTTTTTTTTTTTTTTTTTTTTTTTTTGCAATACAAAAATTAGGAAATGGTAGCGAATGAGCGGGAAATAGTTAAATTTTGCACCAGTTAGGAAACATCTTTTCTTATATTTATCTTCCAACTTGGTTAGTGTTTTGTCGCTCTCGCCCACACATCCCATATTTTTTAATTTTTTTACTTTACCCCTTGCATTTTCCTTTGAACCGTTATCACTGTTTTTCCTTACCCCATTTACTATATTTTTATTCTTTACTTTACCCCTTGCATTTACTTCTTAACTGTGCAAATCCCTGTCGATCCGGACGCCCTCCACGCATCTATTAGGCAAACGTTGCATTCAACTCGCGATTATTTGCTTGCTAAATTATTCGCCGAAAAAGAAGGAATAAATGCGCTGGTTAATATTGAGCAGGAATTTAATTTTGTCAGATTTAGCAGTTTAGCTACTTTAATAATCCGTCGCGTTATGGAAGAGTCATCGACATTACGAGCAGCTATCGAAAGTAAGTTTCGGCGTAATTTATTTTCTTTGCAATTTTTTTTTTTAATTAAAGAATTTCTGTTACAATCCCTTTTTTTTTTATAGACGATTCTGAGCGAGTATGTCCGCAGATCAACAACCGATTCCCCGAGAATTTTAATTTTTGATGAGGAATTCAACAGTTGGAATTCGTAGGAGTCCTGAATTATATTTGGGGATTGCCCAGAAGGTTCTTAGGGTTGATACCAGTAAGTTTTTTTTTTTTTTTTTTTTGAATTTCTTATATGCTAATTTTTTTCTAATATTATTTAGTGTCAGTTAGGACTTCCTTTTAGACCAAGTCCTTCCGGCTTGAGCTGCCGGGGGATGCGGTTTAGGTTTTATTTTTTTTACAGTAGTGTCAGATAGGGCTTCCTTTTAGACCAAGTCCTTCCGGCTTGAGCTGCCGGGGGATGCGGTTTAGGTTTCATTTTTCTTATAGTAGTGTCAGTTAGGGCTTCCTTTTAGGCCAAGTCCTTCCGGCTTGAGCTGCCGGGGGATGCGGTATAGGTTTTATTTTTCTTACAGTAGTGTCAGTTAGGGCTTCCTTTTAGGCCAAGTCCTTCCGGCTTGAGCTGCGGGGGATGCGGTATAGGTTTTATTTTTCTTACAGTAGTGTCAGTTAGGGCTTCCTTTTAGGCCAAGTCCTTCCGGCTTGAGCTGCCGGGGGATGCGGTATAGGTTTTATTTTTCTTACAGTAGTGTCAGTTAGGGCTTCCTTTTAGGCCAAGTCCTTCCGGCTTGAGCTGCCGGGGGATGCGGTATAGGTTTTATTTTTCTTACAGTAGTGTCAGTTAGGGCTTCCTTTTAGGCCAAGTCCTTCCGGCTTGAACTGCCGGGGGATGGGGTTTACCTTTTTTTTTTCTTCCACAGTAAAAAATAGTGTAAATAATTACTTAGTGTAGTAGATTGAAACATTTAAGACTTAACTATTAATTTTTTTTTTTTTTTTTTTTTGCATTGGACCTTGGAAATTCGTACGGGGGCACTTCATGCCCCCTATTTTCAATAATAAGGCTTCTGGGAACCCTGGGAACTCCTTCGGCATTCATTTTTAAGACGAAATATCGAAGCGGTAACCGTCATGGTCAATCATAGTCTGAGGGATGATCTGTTAATAATCAGGGCGTATTATTTACTACAAAAAATGTAAGTACATTTTGTCGTACCAGTTCAAAGTTCTAGTTGGAACTATTTTCTTTAAGTAGAATTTCGCATTGCTTACTTCGCTTATAGTAGTACCTAATAGTGCTTAGTTTTGAGACCAAGTCCTGCCGGCTTGAGTTGCTGGTGGATACGGTTTACCTTTTTTTTTCCTACACAGTAAAAAATAGTTTAAATAATTACTTAGTGTAGTAGATTGAAACATTTAAAAGCCATCTTTAAATTTTTTTTTTTTTTTTTTTGTTGCATTGGACCTTGAAAATTCCGGGGGGGGGGGGGGGGGGGGGGGGGCACGGCATGCCCCTATTTTAAATAGTAATATTTAATTTTAGATGGAAGCGACCAAGAGAGAATCTAATTTTGAAGTACGTTCGCAAGTCGGATCGAGTTTTCCGGAAGACGCGAACATTGATAAAACCGCAGTTTCTCTCGTCAAAACTTTGTTATACCATCTGGTTGCGCCCGATGAATATTTATTAAAAACCTACCAGGAGCAAACTGCAACAACTGAATCACCAACAACTTCGAGAAAGCAGCGAAGCGTCGTCTTCAACTAATTTTTTCGCTTCTGATTTAGAAGCTTTCACTTCCGTTCTCTTAAATAAAAAACCGGCGAATAACAAGGGAAAAGAGAAAAAGAAAAGCACCGACGAGAAAAAACCTAAAAATTATTGTCGAAATTGGCTATTTTTTCCATTTTAACGGACGCTGTGAAATCTTACAGGGGATATTCGAAATTGATTATGCATCACGAAGCGGATCCGAATAATACGGTTTTGACGGAAGACACGTCTGCTGTTCGATTTATTTTAGCAAAATTCGTTTTGCTCCCAGGGATGGATAAGGAATCGATCGAAATTTGTTCGGAAGCTCGTTTGTTGCTTGGGACTGTCGGAGCTTGCAATCATCGGTTGGTATTCAATCCGCTTTGGTTTTAGAAATTGACACGAAGAAAAAGTACACGGATGTGTACTGGATTTTGGCTTTGATTTCGGAAATGATGGCCATGTGCTTGATGCTCATGTGCTACCCTTTCGGTTGTTAACAGCGAGCGGTTATTAAGTTGAAAAATAACCCTGCACGTTTGTCGAATATCTCGAAATTGCTCACGACGAAGGGACTGATAAACGAATTGGCGAAATTGCCTCATAATTTGGATTTGTCGAATCAGAATTTTGTTTATGCAATGAATGCTGCATTGAAACCGTTAGAAACATTTACGAAGTTAACGAATGATAGGGGAAGCAGAGGTCACGCGATCGGTGGATCTGTTAAAGAGAATTCAAGGACTTTTACTTCTAGTAGACCTGCTTAGGATATCGGTAGGTTTTTGTAAACTTCTTTTAAAATCAGCCGATTTTTTTGTTTTGAGTCGAAAAATTGTCAGATTTTTTATTTATTTTTTTTATTTATTGTTTTTATTTTTAGATCCAACCTTGAACAACAATGCGGTACCATATCCGAAAACACAAACTACGAAGAAACAAACGAGGATGCTTTGTCTGCTGCTGAAAGTTTAGAACCAACTTCGGATAATCAGATTAATGATGATGTAACTGGTATCCGAGAGATCGTTTTGAAAGATCAGAATATGGATCGAGACAATGATAGAGATTGTCCTATGAATATGCATAAGATTGTAATTCTTAAAGATTATGAGAATAATATAATACGATGACCTATCAAACCCGATGACTGCAAAACACATTGATACAAATGACATTCGAGGTAAATACGATGCAAAAATTTGTTAAATAAAAAGAAAAAAAATGATCTTGAACTAAATTGTTTGTTTTTTGCAGATGGTACACGGTTTAATCGCCTAACTACAACCGTCCAATGAAGAGCAGTTAACCGATCCGGATGATCCAGATAACTTGGATGAAGATAAATACGAAGACGAGCAAATGGAAGAAAGGCAACATGCAAGGGGAATAAAGGGCTATAATAATGAAAATGATGATCCCGACGATGAATTTTTAATGGATACCTTGATTTTCAATCAAAAATTTGAGCATTTCATGAATGATCTATTATTCGTGCAATATTCCAGCAATGATATCAAAACACTTGGGTCTTTTAATGAATTGCACAGCGATGACACTTCCAGAAGGCCAGAAGAACCAGTCGTCAACCTCCGCACCACTCGTTGTAGGTGAGACGAAACTGAGAAAAATTAGCGCTTGTTAGAAAGCCGAGAATTCGACCTAGGCGGTATCAATTTTTACAGTTGAATCCGAGGAATACATCCAACCATTAGCCTAATTTGCTTCAGACGTAAGTTAGGGTTTTTAAGCCACTTGTAAATAAGGCTTGAAATTTCTAAAATTTAACACATTTTTTTTTTTTTTTTTTTTTTTTTTTTCAGTTTGCCGTTCTCCCGCCTCCATTTTCAAACTTAGGATTACAGACAGGGAGATTAAGACGCTCAGACCTCGGGTAGCCATAGTTTCCGCAGTAGTAATTTAGTTATAATGAATAACGGATTCGGTATGCTTGCCAGGCCCATCGACTTATTACATCAATCCATGGGCTATTATTTCGATCAGCAATTATCCCCGAACTTTCAAGGCGTTTGCTATGCTCGTTGGGCAAACGAAATGAAAATATAAGACGCGGATTCTCCTGCCATGGCGGCTACAGTTTTGACCAATAAATTTAGACCTAAACTAGAATAAAATGGAGACGATGAATTGAAAATCAAAAACGGCAACCCGTCTCCGGCAATGGACGTTAGGTCCCTGCGGAGCGGTACGGAAAATAACAAATACGTGGAAATGCTCCGTTCCACTTTGGAAACGAACGCGATCGATCTTCTGATGCATCTTCCGAATCGACCTGAAAACTTACTGGAAAATAAGGCGAAGAACGGGAAAGCAAATCAAGAAACTATGAGACGGCCGTCGGAGAATTTTTCCGAAGAAAGCAACGAAAGAAGGCAAAACGAGAGGATGATGGAAGGTTATATGAACCGGGAAGGGGAATAGAGAAATAATTCAAATTCGTTTCTATTACCCCAGCCGACAGACGGAAGCGGGAATTCTAATTTAAAACACACGGTTGCTCCTTATTTTTTGTTCAATAAAGATGATAATCGGCTTGTCTTTCCGATTCAGAATAACAACGAGGACAACGCGGACGAAGAAGACACGGGGGATACCAACAGGACGTATGATCTTAACACTTTTCAGGAAACAAATGGCAATTTAACGTTTTTGGATTCGGACAGTCAGCCTCGGCCGGATGAAAGGTTACCCTTGAGCATAGTTCCCGGTCCATTAAATCACACCGACGCTTATCCCCCCCCGCGATTTATCCGCCGGCTCCAAAGTTTTCCTCCGGTAATCTATTCCGAACAACAGCAAGAGCAGGAACCGAGACCAATTGAGGAATCCTTCGGCGAACAGTCTAACGAAATGTTAACAAATACTTTTGAAAAAGCGACACCGAATCCAATACATCGGAGGTTATGTCCAACCGAACTTCGGAGTTGCTACCGGATTTCTTATCGTCCTTTTTTGATCAAAATACGGAAACAACAGAAAGATTACCTACGCCTTCTCCTTTCTTTTCCGAATGCGAAAGCACTTCGGCTCCATCGGCTGAAGAAGAAGCTAGTGGAAGTGGTCTACGTCAGGAAAATGCAGAAAATGAGGAAAATGCATCCCACGCAGCGATGGACCCGGGAGAAACGATACAAGTTTACCAGAACGGAAGAGGGATTTCATATAGATAGATAGATAGATCCAACTTTCTTTTCCGCTTTACCTGCCGATATGAGGGAAGAAGTGTTTTCGAATCATTTACGGTAGCAAAACTTTCAGCCATGTGATCTGGCGAGCGAGCTTATTGCTTCTCCGTCGTCTTCTATCACGGATGAAGCAAACCCGGAATTTTTAGTGGCTCTGCCTTTGAATATTGAAGAGGAGATTTTGAACCAGCAGCTGCAGGAGTGACAGTGTCAAGCTGCCGCTGCTGCTAATCCGAAAGGTCCGTTTGATGCTGCGCTTTTTTCCAAAAGCACTCGGTCTTCTTTAAGGCAGTCCGTAAGTTCATAAGTTTGAAGTTTTTTTTTTGAGGAGGGGAGTTTATATATCTATTTATTTATTTATTTATTTATTTTCCAGATATTAGCTGATATCGAAGAACCCCAAATATCGGTCCTTCCGTCAGATTCAGTAGCAGAAGCTCAAAATCTAAGAAGGGAATAAGATGCTCGAAACCGACAATACTCTCAAGATCGAGAAGACGATGCGATTTCTCCTTTCACTTCCGTTCTCGTAAATGAAAAACCGGCGGATAACAAGTAAAAAGAGAAAAAGGAAAGTACCAACGAGAAAAACCTAAAGCATTATTTTCGAAATCTGCTATTTTTTCCCATTTTAACCGTCGCTGTGAAATCTTAAATGGGGTATTCGACATTGATTATGTACCACGTTTACGAAGCTGATTCGAATAGTCCGGTTTTGACGGAAGGCATGTCCGGCGTTCGGTTTATTTTAGAAAAATTCTTTTTGCTCCCATGGATGATTATGGAATCGATCGAAATTTTTTCGGTAGCTCGTTTGTTGCTTGGCACTGTCGGAGCTTGTAATCATTCGGCTGACATTCAATCCGTTTTGGTTGTAGAAGTTAAGAATTGCATTCAACGAATGGTAAATGCATGTTATGAAGACACGAAGAAAAAATACACGGTTGTGTCCTTGATTTTGGCTTTGGTTTGGGAAATGATCGCCATGTGCTTGATGCTCATATGCTACCTTTTCGGCTGTTAACAGGACGGTCATTAAGTTGAAAAATAACCCTGCACATTTGTCGAATGTCTCGGAATTGTTCACGAGGAAGGAACTGATAAAGGAATTGGCAAAATTGTCTCATAATTTGGTTTGGTCGAATCCGAATTTTGTTTATGCAATGAATGCTGCATTGAAACCGTTATAAACATGAACGAAGTTACCGAATGATAAGGAAAGCAGAGGAGGGATCTGTTAAAGCGAATTCAGCTCAGCTCAGGATATCGGTAGGTTTTTGTGAACTTTTCTTAAAATCAGCCGCTGTTTTTGTTTTAAATCGAAAAATTGTCAGATTTTTTATTTATTTATTTTTATTTTTAGATCCAACCTCTACCAACAATTCGGTAGCATATCCGGATACACAAACGAGGATGCTGGAAACACCGATAATGATTTGTCTGCTGCTGCTGAAATTTTAGAACCGACTTCGGATGATTAGTTAATAATGATATAACTGATATCGGAGAAATCGTTTTGGAAGATCAGAATATGGATCGAGACAATGATAGAGATGGTCCTATGCATATGGGTGAGATCGTAATTCCTCAAGGTCGTGAGAATGCTGAAAACGATGATCTGTCAGACCCGATTACTGCAAAACACATTGATGCAAATGACATTCAAGGTAAATACGATGCAGAAATTTTTTAAATAGAAAGAAAGAAAAATGAAGCAAGTGTATATATTTGGACATGAGTCGTTTTTAACTTTATATTTAGAAGAAAATTACATGTTTCGTTCATGTGCGTCAGAGCCCAAGCATATGAATCTTACATAGCATGTACCTTGGTGTAAAAATTTTACAGTTTTTGTTACCATAATTCCCTTTCTATAGTTTCCCTTGAATCGATTATTGTTATGATTTAGTAAAACCATCATAATTAGGCCTGAAAGAGGTCTTGCTATGATGATGGCGGAAAGATTGAAGAGAGAATGCCATTATGAATAAATGAATTATAATGTCATGGTTCTCGGAGTCGTTTTGCTTTGGCATTAAAAAGATGTTGTTATGCAATAAGCTATCTATTTTCAAAGCACATATTTGCTTGATATGTATTAACTTATAAGAGAGTATGCAAGCATTATAGTTTTCAACTGGGGGTCTCCAAACTATTACAACTATGTTGCATCGATTAAGAGGAGTTAAAAAAATTATGGAAAAGAAGATTTATTGTTTATTTAAATGATTTTGATGTTTTTATAGATTCTGTTTTGTACTGAAAGTTAAAGAGATTTGGAAAAATGACATTAATGAACTACCTGTAAATTCTATTTTTTGTGTTTGTTCTTGTACAGTGCTGCTAAGTCCCTTTTTGCAAGTTAACCTTGTTCAGATATTCATAATACAGTTAAAGTGATTTAATTCACCAAGACAAGCCCAAACCTTTACGGGTCAAGCAAAAGTGTTCATGATCTTGTGAGTTTTAAGGAGGGGTGTGACGAGGGGACACTGTTAAAAAACCTTATCAAGGCAGGAATTTTGAAAGAGTAACATTGCACTTCATGTTACGCACACCTGTGTTAGTCTGGGTTATTTGGAAAATTTAAATGCCGGTATTTTTATTTGAGAGCATCCAAGCTTTACTGATTTTTTTTTTTTTTTTTCTTTTCTTTTTTTCCTAGGTGAAGAAGACGGAATCATTTACTACCTAACGTCACCGGGTACTAAATACGATTGGTTCGATTGTGAAAGAATTTTAACGGAAAGCTTGAAGATATAAAAGGAAAGCCATCAAGCAGAAGGTATTTTTTTTTCCTTATTAAAATATTTTGTTAAAACTTGTACGTTATGCTAGAAAGAGTTTGATACATAGAAAATTACATAGCAAAGTATAAGTCATCTACGGTGATCCACGTGGCGTCAAGTTTGAATCTTCTATTTTTACATTATTGTAGACTAATCGGTAGATTTGCAAATTACAAACTACGATTTGTAAATTACAATTACAATTTACATTGTAAACTACAAAGTTTTTGGACTTCGCATTTGAATTTAAAGACGGTCGTTCTGGAAATTTTTGCTGTAACTCGAATTTTGATGGAATTCCAGGTTTAATTGGAATTCATACTAGTTATCGTTTTTTTTTAAATCAATTTTTGGATCGATTTTTTGTAGGTTTTTGTAATTTATGCTATATACATTCATTTGGCTATGCTTATGCTCACCTTAAGCATTTTCCCTTTATTGCTTCAATGAAGATACGGTAAAGTTTTCGTTAGTGAGATTAGGGTCAGTTTAGTATTGCATCATTTTTATTTCTTAATATACAGTTTCTATTTCTCAGGCAGCTCAAAATAATTGAAACTTCGTTTTAATTTTTTTTTTTTTTTTTTTTTTTTTTTTTTTTTGCTATAATCCAGTTTAAAGGGTCAAAATGAAATATCATTTAGAGTTTATGCTAAGTTACATTTTTTTAATTTTTTAAATTATGTCTTAAAGTACAGTTGTCTTTTTAACACCATAGGACAGGGCTGAATATTTTGTATAGGAAGTCAGAAAGTAGGAAAATTATTTTGCAAATGATTATTTTATTTTCTGTGCATTCGGGAAAAAGTGATAAACAGACAAAATGCACTTAGCAAATTGCGAGTTATTTGTTATTTTCAAATATGAAATGTTGCTTATTTTATGATTTTGTTTGAAGATGTCTCGTGAAGAATCAACGTTCTTAATTTTTGCATTTTTAATAAATTTTTTTTTTTTTTTTTCAAGGTAGTCTCAAGAAGTGGATCTTTCTGGAGGAGCTATTTTGGTGACAGATTTTTTACGCGAGAAGAGTCAGATCGCTGAGATTATGAGGGCTAATAAAGACCTGGCAAAGTGGTAAGTTCTATGTTTTGTAGGTTCTATAAATCATTGAGCTACAATATTGCAGTCGTCATAAGCCAACGGTTTTGAAAGCTATTTAATATCGATTTTATCCAATTGACGGAAACTTGAGCAGGGTTTTTAGCAGCCATAAGCGCCCCCCTCCCCCCATAATCTCGAAAAGCATGTGACCCGAAGGAATAACGATATCATAAATTAGGGTCGTTAAAATTTCAAATCGATTGGACTATTAGTTTTTAATTTAAAGATTGAATTTTTATTTTACTATCTTCTTTATGATATCTGCTAAAGAAAGACGGTCTGCACTTGGTACAAAAATAAGTGCTTTATTTGGTCTCCAAAACAAATAGGCATGTGCTAGAACTTGTGTCACAAAAATTAAAAAAGAATAAAAATAAAAAAGAAAGAATTAGTAACTGAGATAAAAAATTTTTATCGTGAAACAAAGCATATATCAATAGCTAAGCAGACGTGAAACTTGCTATAATTGCTTCTTACTAAAAGTTTCTCGTTATTCTCATGAAAAAATATACCCTTTTTTTAAAATTAATAGTATAATACAATTAAAAAGGAACTTTTCCAGCATTATACAAACGACCATAAGCTTAGCATGGGCGAAATAAGGAATTTATTTTTCTTTATTTTAATAAATTATTGTATTCTAATGGACAACATCAACATCAACCAGTACAAAAATTTTTAATTATTTTTAAGTTCATTAATTAAATCAAAAAAGTCCGCTTTCTTTAATTTTAATTTTAAATTCGGTGCCTATTAGGGCCTTATCCTCCTGTCTTTCCCCCTTAAAAGATAACGCAGGATCAGCCTCATCAAACGTTTTTAACGCTATACCCTCATGGAAGCATTCCTGCTTTGGCGTGTTTGAGTTTTATAGACGCTGTAAATCCGTTACTAAGTTCTTTACCTTTTTTAAAAATTGTACAATGAATCGATCACTTTTTTTTATAATTTTAATTCTGGAAATAAAAATAGAGGTTCCTTCCTTAAAATGCTATCGTTTGCATTTTAACTCGATCTCTTGCGAGCTAAGGCCCTCCAAAAGTCGATCCATACTTTCAAGTTTTGAGTATTCTTTATTTAGATATATTTTTTCTTTTTTTCAGATGCTGTTGTTTGGTTTTTTTTCTTTTTCACGGGGTTGCTTCGCGCGTTTAAATTTTTTTCGTTTTTGCGTATAGCGTACCGTAGGTCACTTTCGCACAGGGTTGACCTTTGTTCGGTCGGTTTGGTAGGTTAGGGATTTAAAGTAACTTCGTTTTTTTTAAGTAGTAGTCTAAAAGACTACTCACGGGAGTGTTTCGAAAGTAAAGCAACCCCCGATTAACGACAATTGAGCTCGAGCCACCTCCAAATCAGTCAGCGGGGACACCAAACCTCCCCGTAATCAGTTGAGGCAGCGCATTTTTAGAAGAAATCCCGAAGATGGTGAGTCCTGCTATACATTCTTCTTTTTTTTTTTTGGCCATTGTGCTTAAGATTGACATAAGGGTTTATTAAGAACTAGTCACAATACAAGAATTTCAGGACAAGACAGGACAAGACTTTTTTTAAAAAATCGTTCAAATCATGTTTTTCGACCTTTCAAAAAGCTAGGATTCTAGTGGTTGAATTGTAATGAGCCATTGTGCAGATTGAATCTTTAAAAAATTTTTTTTAAGAAAAGGAGGCCGCGTATTTAGTTTACGGATACTTAGTTGCAGGATTAGGTCTTTCGCTTAATCAACAGTAATACGATTTAATGATGAGGTAATAAAATGTATGGCTTTAATCAAGACATACTGTGCTTCTGTAATAATGCAGTTAAAGGAGATTATTCCGCTCATGGTTAGCTTATAAACATAGAGCAGAAATTCAACATAGAACATATCGCTTTTTGCTTTATCGACCGCAGGGAGAATAAAGCATTGCATTAAGCACAAATTTCAGATTTTTTTTTTTTTTTTTTTTTTTTTTTTTTTTTGACAAATATCTTTCGAAGTACATTTATTTTGAGGCTACAAATTACTCTCTAAATAACTGTCAAAGTATCCCTGTTCGTTTGTTCTCAATCTGCTTCTGAATTGGATAACATCCTCCAGTCAATCCCATAAGAGCCGAATCTTTGAAAGGTCATAATTCGGTCGCCATCTTTCCCTGTACGAAAAAGTGGTGCAAAAGGTGTATCAAATGTTTGCAAAATAAATGCAAAAATTTGTATAAAAAATGTATTATTTTTGTATCATTTGCACAAACACTTGGACATGCATAAATTTAGTAAAGTTTATGCATAAACCTTTTAAGTACCAAAATTTGAATATGCATCATTTTTACAAAATTTATGCTTTTCTAAAGCATGGAAATCTAGATGTATAATTTTTTTTTTTTTAAATCGTAAAGCAGGAAAATTTTTAAGTATTATGCTTATGCGTAAATTTTTTTTCCGTGTTATACGTACTTATATATGCATAATTGTATTGTAGTGTGAAAACAATTTTTCCAGTAAAGAAAGTTGAGGCACTTATGCATAATTTATGCATTTTTTTATTTATGTCCAATTTTTTGTATCGTTTATACATGATTTTTGTATTATTTTATGCATATATTTTTCGTACGGGGGGCATCCAAAGCATTAGGATATACATAAAAAAGTTCACACTCAATAGAGTGTTGCACTTTTTGAAAGTCCAGAATGAGGTGCAGATCCGATACCTTGCGTAGGGCTCCGAGCAACTGGTATAATTATAAAAACAAGGGCCACTGTGCCCTAAGGTGTCCCTTATTTTGCCAACTTTGGAATCGCGGGTGGGACACCCCCTAAATTTTTTCCTTTTGATCTAAAAAGAAAGCCTGTGAAGTTTCCAGTCCTAGGATAACTCTAACCCGTGCCGCATCGCACTTGAAGTTTGCCATTTACGAATATGGCAGTATTTCGTGAAAAATCCCGATTTTCTTAAAACTGTCAAGTTTTTACAAAAAACTCATATGACCTTTTTGAAAGAGCATAAAATGTTTATCCCTATTAAAAATAGGGACTTTTCCAAAAAAAGGGACCCCGGTTCGATGCCTGGTATAAAACAATAACCTTACCTTGATAACCGAATCTTTCACCGGATTACAATCATCCCCATTCCGTAAATAAAAAAGCATTCCCCGTTAAACAGCATCTCTGGAAAACAATAAGTCACACGCTTCAAATCCGGTAAACACGTAAAATTTAAATTTTAAAAAAATAAAAATAAAAATCGCTTTTAAAAAAACCGAACCGAAAGATATTTTATGAAAACCCGACGAAATTATAAAATTTAACAGTCTTGCATTAAAACACGAACACTGGTACTAACAAACATTTGTAACTATAACAAGCATTCTTCGTTAAAAGCATTTTTGAAGAACAATAAGTCACACGCTTCAATTTAAATTAAAGAAAATAAAAATGAAAATCGCTTTAAAAAAAAACCGAACCGAAAGATATTTTATGAAAACCTGACGAAATATTCAAATTCAACTGTCTTCCATTAAAAAACGAACACGGGATCTTACAAACATTTTTACACGGACCGAGATGAAACACGTTTCGCGAGACTTTGTCACCGAAGTAGGATAATAAAGAGATATATAGATCAAAGTGATTCAGAACCCCCATGGGTATTTTGGATCGACTGCTGATCCTAAATTCCCATGAGGGATCTGAATCACCTGATTTAGACCTGTCAAGGGTATAATAGATCAAAGTGATTCAGAACCCCCATGGGTATTTTGGATCGATTGCTGATCCTAAATTCCCATGAGGGATCTGAATCACCTGATTTAGAACTCCCAAAGGTTTCATGGATCAAATGATTTAGAAATCCCATAGACGTATTGGATCGACCCCTGATCCGGAACGCCTATGAGGAAATCTGAATCATTTGATTCATATAGCCCAATGGGTTTTGGATCCGAAACACTCGTGATTTGTAACTCCCGTGAGTGTTTCGGATCCCAGCGTTTGGAGGGTTGAACTCCCCATTCTCCCCCCTTTCCCCGTTCCCATAAGTTTCCGAAAAAAAAAAAGTCTTTCATTTATTTTTATCAAAAATCTTTTTTTTTTTTTATCAAAAATCTTTTTTTTTTATCAAAAATCTTTTTTTTTTTTTATCAAAAATCTTTTTTTTTATCAAAAATGTTTAAAAAAAAAATTTGGAAAAAAAAGTTAAAAAAAAAATATTCCAAAAAAAAGAAAATCCAAGATAAAAATGTCAAAAAAATGAATCAATAAAAAATGAATGAATAAAAAATTTGAAATCACTGGAGAGAAGTCACTGGAGAGCCTGAAACAAAAAGAAAAAAATTATTAAATTCAATTGAATATTGTTGTTTTTCACCCCTCTTTATTTTCTATTGGTTTATTTCAGTGAAGTGTATTTAGATTCAATGTCTAAATACACTTCCCTGATTAAACCAAATACAGGTAAAGATCTGCATTTTAAAGAATGGCTATTCAGGTTTGATCAGATTGACCCTGCTTTTTTTTGTGATTAATAATATATTTTTAAATTAAAAAAGTTGATCAAAAAAAAAAAAGCAGGAACAATCTGATAAAACCTAATCAGACATTCCTTTTTTTGTGAGATTAAAAAAAGATGAAAAGAAAGGTGAGGATAAAACTGATTTGCTTGTCGGCTTTAATGAGCCCATCATGTCTGATTGTTTTCGCTTTGTTATTTGAATCCAAATAACTACTCGGAAACTATAAGACAATGTTGGCTGATAGAAACCGAGAAGTTATTAGAAACTATCTTATAACTACTCGGCTTCTATCAGCCAGCAGTGTCTTATTGTTTATGCTTAGTAATTTGAAATCCAAATTATTAAGCCTGAACAATATGACAATAAGGGCTCATAAAAACAGAAAAGCAGAACTGACTCATTCTTTTTTTTTTTTTTTTTTTTTTTTTTTTTCTGTTTTTATAAACCAAGCCTTAACAATGGGGATTCAATGAAAATCCACCATTGTTAAGGTTTTTGAACACATTTACATTTTAAAACAAATAAAAAACCTGAAACATTAATGCATTTTTTCATTACTCACCTTTATCACTTCATCCACCCCATAAATCCGTCCTGCTTGAAACCATTTGAGGATGGATCCCCTCGACATTTGTCTCATATCCAATTCCAGCATTGTTCTGTGGTTCCTGAACCTCGCCAATTCCTGCATGACCGGGATTGTCTTCAAAAAATCAAAATTAATTAAAAACAGTTTGAAAAATAAAAAAAAGGAAAAACTTACTGGATCGTAGGATGTGATGGAGCTCCTCATCCCTGACCTAAAGGCTCGACACTTTTCACATAATCTGCATCTGAAAAAATGCAATAAAACATTTCCCCTTGGGCGTTTCGGATCAACCAATAGGATTTATAAATCAAATGATTCAGATTCCTCATAGGCGTTCCGGATCAGGGGTCGATCCAATACGTCTATGGGATTTCTAAATCATTTGATCCATGAAACCTTTGGGAGTTCTAAATCAGGTGATTCAGATCCCTCATGGGAATTTAGGATCAGCAATCGATCCAAAATACCCATGGGGGTTCTGAATCACTTTGATCTATTATACCCTTGACAGTTCTAAATCAGGTGATTCAGATCCCTCATGGGAATTTAGGATCAGCAGTCGATCCAAAATACCCATGGGGGTTCTGAATCACTTTGATCTATATATCTCTTTATTATCCTACTCACCGACGGAGAAATGATTCAGAAATGTGCTCTGAGAAAAGAGCAGCACGCTTGTTATAGTTACAAATGTTTGTTAGTACCCGTGTTCGTGTTTTAATGCAAGACTGTTAAATTTTACAAACTTATAAAAAGTCCTCCGAACAAAGGTTTCTATGAAATTTCGGCCTTTTTTGTGAGGGAGGTGGCATCCATCCAATGCCCTGATTCCAATGGCCTGATTCTTTCTTTTTGTTGTATCATTCAATATATGTAATTTTTCCCACCACAGACAGATGGGCAACTGTCGCAGTTCCTTTTCAAAACAGACAAGAGCTATCAGATATCAGAATCCTCTTTGACATAAGAACTGCATCCCTTTATCTAGTGTCTTGATTAAAAAGATGAAGAAGTTGTTAGATTTCCTCAATTAGAATCCTTATCAAAAAATTTTGAAAAAAGATGGCAATTCTTTTTATGTATCAGGGCATTGGATGGATGCCACCTCCCTATTAAAGCCCCTTCCATCAATGGAATTGATTATTTCAATTACAAACACCTCTTGATAGTTCTTCTGGCTGTAGTAGATCAGTTGTTTTTTTCTTCATTTGATTTCGTTGATTCATCTCATTTAATTTTAAAATAAGATTAGACTCATCTCCCAATTCTAAGCTTAATTTAGAGGAAACTGACCGCTCAGGTCAACCTGCTTTACTTTCATTATCTTCCGGTGCAAAACTTTGAAGATGAAGGTGAACTGGGCATTTTTTTTTTGTTTTCCCTAACCTAAGAAAAAGAAAATCGAAATTGAAATAATTAATGTATGCAAAACAAGTCATAACAAAAATGTTTGCTCCTACTGTTCTAAAATTTTACTTAGTTGAAATTCAGAGCTTTTTTTGGCATGTTCCTTATTGTAATTCTGCTTCAGCAAAGATGTACTAGTAGCAGGTTTACCATTTATTTTTGAACAAAAAAAAAACGTGTAAAAAGCTATAGGTATCAAATTAAAATTTTGAATTTTTATATTCTGTGGGGTCAATGGTCTGATTATGTTGAAAATGAATAAGCCAATTAATCACTGGACCATTAATTCAAATAAAATATATTATTTAGCAGATAGCTATTTCGACCGGTGAGGTCATTTTTCAATGCTAAAACAAAAACAACGTCAATTTTGTTTTTGTTTTAGCATTGAAAAATGACCTCACCGGTCGAAATAGCTATCTGATTAATAATATATTTTATTTGAATTAATGGTCCAGTGATTAATTGGCTTATTCATTTTCATTAAAATTTTGAGTCCATTTTGTGGGAGGCACGGAGCAATTATATACCATAAATCTTATACGGTTGATTCTGCTTGATATAGAATATCAGTTAATAGAAATTTTTGCTGAATGGAATCAAAGTCGCTGCTGCGACCTATTTCTCCCCTATAGTATCTGGACTACGATAAATAAAATATAACAGACATGTTAACTGACTAAGAGCTTTATTTAAACTAAATGAATGCGCGGCGCAGTGTTGCCACTTATGACAACTGAGCATAGAGTAATACACTACAGTCTCGGGGGCCAAAAAAAAAATTTTTTTTTTTATTTTTGACTCGTAAAGAAAAAAAATTACAATAAAGTAGATAAAAAAAATTTTGACAAAAAAAATTGTTTGTTTTTAAACAGAGTACATAATTGTTTATCTTAATGCTAAAATGAAACTTAAAACTAAGTTGAAACTTAAAACTAAGTTACATGGAATGGCCACCGACTATTTATCAGGTCACCTTGATATTTTTAAATTTTAGTTATTAAACGAACAGGTGGTTTAATGGTTCTGGTACTCCTTCGCAAAGGTGTAGCAGTCGGCGTAATATTACCCGTATTTGTTTCGGTAGACTGACTTTGGGGAGAAGATTCCCCGCCCGTCTGGGAAATTTGCGAATTTTCCGCGACACCCGAAAAATTGTCAACATTAGTTGCGACTTTATCCGGATACAATTGATCCGCATGACGTTTAACTACTCCGTCTGGTACGCGTACGGCGTAGGTAACGGGAGATAGTTGTTTTTGGACTTGACCCGACACGAATTTGTCGCCCTGTCCATAATTTCGGAGCAAGACAGGCTGATCAACATTAAAGGCAACATTCCGCGTTCCTTTAAAATTTCGTTCCGCATTTTCAATTCGTTTTTGCATAATTTTTAATGCCCTAAATTTAGGTGTAAGCCGATCGAGAGCGGTATATAATTTCCGTCCCATTTGTAATTCGGCTGGACTAACGCCTGTCGCACAGTGTGCGGTCGAATTATACGTTAGTAAAAATTTACAGATAGCCTCATCAATAATTTGCAAATTTTGCGAAGGCCCTACCTTTTTTAAAAAATTTTTAAAAGTTCTAACTGCATTTTCCGCTGCTCCGTTTGAAGCCGGATGGTATGGCGGAGTACGAATGTGCACAACACCATTTTTGCTCAAAAATTCTTCCATGTCTGCAGATATCAACGAACTTCCGTTGTCCGAGACAAGAGTAAGAGGAATCCCCCAACAACTAAAATAATCACGAAAAATTTTTATCGTTTTAGCGGACGTTATGTTTTCGACTCGTTTAACATAAACCCATTTTGAAAAAGCATCTATAATTATTAAAAACATGTTTCCTTTGACGGGACCTGCAAAATCGACATGAATACGTTGCCCTGGACCTTCAGGCCACGGCCACGAATGAAGAATCGATGTCGGAGGATTGTCTCGATTTGTGAGGCATTCCCGACAATTCCGTGAAATATTTTCAATGTCTGAATCGATATTCGGCCAATAAACGTATGACCGAGCTAAATTCTTCATTTTAACGACTCCCAAATGAGTACTGTGAAGTTCTTTTAAAATCGCAGGACGTATAACCGTAGGAATAATCATTCGAAACCCCCACATTAAACAATGCTGTTCAATGTTTAACTCTGTCCTTTTTCGAAAGAAAACGTGTAATTCGTTCGGAAGTTCCGATTCAGAGTTGGGCCAATTATTATGAAAAACTCGATCATAAACTACTTTTAGAAGTGGATCTTCTTGCGTAAATTTCGCAATGTCCAAATCGGCCAAAAGTTTGACATTGTCAAAAATTGAATTAATATAAAAATTGTCGCTAGCTAAAAAGTTAATATTATCAGTAGCAGACATCGGTAAACGCGAAAGACAATCAACATGATTTATTTCTGACGCTTTAACATGCTCAATCTTATAATTATAAGCCATTAAGAATACAGCATATCTCTGAATTCTTTGAGCGGACATAACAGGAATTTCCCTATGTTCATGAAAAATAAAGCTTAAGGCTTTATTATCAGTACGCAACGTGAATTCACGTCCGTACACATATTGGTGAAAATATTTTACCCCGAACACTATGGCTAAAGCTTCACGATCAATTTGAGAATAATTTCTTTCCGAAATTGTTAACGTTCGAGAACCAAATGCCACTGGGCGTTCAGTGCCATCCGGAAAACGGTGCGATAAAACTGCGGAAATTCCGACAGGACTCGCATCCGTGGTTAAAATTAATGGCAATTTTAAATTATAATGAGTTAATATTTTATTCGATAAAAGAATTTCTTTAATCGTATTAAAAGATTTTCGTTCTAACGGTCCAAATTTCCACGTGACCCCTGCCCGTGTGAGCGCGTACAACGGACTTGCAAGCGTCGACAATCTGGGAACGAATTTAGCATAATGGCTAACTAGCCCTAAAAAATTTGAAACTTCGGCGACATTTTGCGGTTCCGGTAATTTCTGAATCGCGATAGTACGTTTTTCCGGAATTTGAATTCCTTCCTTGGACAATACGTACCCGACGAAATCGACACAATCGACAAAAAATTTGCACTTATTCCGTTGTAACGTTAAACCCGCAGATGACAATTTGTTTAAGACTAACTCTAAACGCTCCATTAATTCGTCATCCTCCATTCCTGAAATTAATATGTCATCGAAAAACGACCCGACCCCTGGTAAGTTTATCAACAAATTATGAATCACGCGAGAAAAAATTCCTGGAGCCGATGCTACACCAAATGGAAGTCTTTCCCATTGAAACAAACCTAAATGAGTCGAAATCGTTGTTAAACGTTTTGATGAATCATCAAGTGGCAATTGAAAATAAGCTTGGCTGAGATCAAGTTTACAGAACTTTTTTCCCTGACCTAAGGTTGATAATAAATCCTGAATTCGTGGAATTGGGAATTTATCAACTTGCAAATGTTTATTTAACGTGACCTTGTAGTCGCCACATAATCTAACTGAGCCATCAGGTTTTATTATCGGAACTATAGGCGTCGCATAGTCCGAAGAATCTACTGGTGTTAAAAAACCCAAATTTTTAAGCCTCAAAATTTCAGCGGTTACTTTTTCTTTAATCGCAAATGGCAAAGGCCTTGGCTTAAAAAATATAGGCTTTACATCTGGTTTAAGATACAATTTAAATTTTTCATGCTTATAACACCCGATCTCATCTGAAAAAACATTAGGAAATTTTTGCACTATCGAATCTACGAGCGGTACATCAAATTTCAATAATTTGTCCGGTACAGACTTTAAATTTAACTTGACTAACCAGTCGCGACCAGCCAATGGTGGGCCACCGTTTTCAAAAACATATAAATCTAACTTTTTTGTTTCCCTGGTTAAGTCACAATACACATTAACTTCAAAATAACCAATTGGGTGAATTTTAGTGCCAACGTAATCAGAAAACGTTTTATCTGTTTTAATCATTTTTGCACGATCTAAATTATATTTTTTTAAATCATGAGCACTCAAGGCACCTACTGGGCTACCCGAGTCTTCTTGAAAAATAATTTTTACCCCATTAACCTTAAGATTTAATTCAAAGGGTTTAATGAAATTTACTGAATGATCCCTTAAACAATTTAAGGGATCCGCCTCGAACCCTAAGTCCAGGAGAGCGTCTTCGACGCTTAAGTAATTTTTTTTCCCGGAAGACTTAGCATTCTTATCCCCCAAATTATTATTTCTAGGTTTTGAAACCCCTGGGTTACCTGAATTATTGGCACTGCGACACGTTGGTGTAATGTGACCAACTTTTCCACACGTGTTGCATGATTTATCCTTGAAGTAGCATTCGGCAGCTCGGTGGTTCTTCCTCCCACAACGATAACATTTTTCACGTTTTTGATCCTGCAGCTTAGAGCTGTTCTGATTTTTCCCAGTCGATGGCTTCTTGGATTTGGTATTTGTAGAATAATTTATAGCACCATTACAAGCTGCGCCAACCGTTAATCTAGTAGAATCCTGGGCACTGCGTTCCATGACCAAGGCTGTTTCGACACAAGTTTGGTAGGTGAGGTTTTTGATGGTTCCAAGCTTGAACTTTATCGTTTTATCTCGAACCCCAAAGCAGAGCTGATCCATAAGTTCCTCCTCTAAATCGGTAAACTCACAATATTTAGATGCCTGTTTGAGCGCGGCCAAATACTCTCCAATGGATTCATTTTCGAGTTGCTTCCGTTCGCGAAATTTGACGCGTTCGGCCCGCTTGTTTGGAGCTGGAGCCAAATGATCCTTCAATAATTTTGTTAAAGCGGCGATTTGCTTCGTTTTTGGCTCGTCGGGAGCAGATAAATTCTTTAATAAAGAATACGTCTCCCCGGTGAGAGAGGTCATGAACAAATGAACCTTCGATGCATCCGGAATATTATTCAGACCGACATAGGCATCGAATTGATCAATCCAAGTGTTAAAATCGTCAGTTTTATGGTTGAAGAGGGAAAGTTTCCCGTATGCCGGTGTACCCATCGTGGAATTCAACGGATTTTGCGATTGCACAATAACACTCGCTCCGAATTCAGAGCTTTACTATTAACAATACATTGACGTTAACTGATTGACGAAATTACACTTTTAAGTTTTTGAATAAAAAATAAACGAAAGAAAAAAAATCATCCTCGTCGCCATTTATAGTATCTGGACTACGATAAATAAAATATAACAGACATGTTAACTGACTAAGAGCTTTATTTAAACTAAATGAATGCGCGGCGCAGTGTTGCCACTTATGACAACTGAGCATAGAGTAATACACTACATCCCCCATGCTAGTAGGAGAAAAATCAGAAAATTGGTTAATAGAATCAAAATTTTTTTAAAAACAGATCACTAAAAGCCAAATTGTTATTATTTTTACTTTTTATGATATATGGTGCATCAGTTTATGAATTCAAAAGTAAATCAGAATTAAAAATACATGATCAATTTTTTTCCTTTTACTCACTTGAGAAAGATTTTCCAGAGAACTTAAAACTCTCCATCAAAAAACTGAATTTTTTAAAATTTGTTTCGCAATTACTGTAACTTAATTTTTTTTTTTTTTTTTCAAATTCCGGATATTGGAGTATAAATTGTTTTCCGGCATCCTGATTCCATTAAGTGTATTTCGGTTTATGGAATCAACATTTTTATGTCCCGATTTGGCCACATTTAAGTGGGATCTGCTGCACAAAATTATTTTGAGGCTGTGCGAAAAGTACAGAAACTTGATGGTGATTTAGAATTTTTAAGGCTCAAGCGCTGGCATATTTTTTATTCCCAACCAACTTGCAATTGGCCGCCATTTTAAAACGTTTCAAAACATTTTAAAACGACGATGAATTTTCGATCGCTCGCCTGCTTGGATTTTAAACGATGACGTCACTTCCACACGTCTGCCGCGTAATTTAAGTGTCCTGATCGGTTAATGGATATCGGTTATCGGTTATCGGATAACGTTATGTGTGCATTTATTATTTCGGATTTATTCCCCCGATTTTCGAACTGGTCGCTTGAAAAAAAAAGTGCAGTACTTCGTAAACAGTAAAAACCATTTGGAAAGTTTCAAGTTTTAAAGTTGTCAACATTTTATAGTAACCTTTATCGTTTAATCTTAAGCAAACTTAGTCATCTTTAGCAATATTTTGTGGTCTTTTACGAATAAACTGAATCGTACTTTGACTAAAAAATGAAAAAGTAAAACAAGAATCAAAAAAAAAAAAAAAAAAAAAAACTAATGCTGCTTTTCCAGGGTAATATTTCTCTGAACGCATTCTAAGGAATGAGGAGCTTCCCATTTCTTACTTCGGTTAACACCAAATTTCAAGTATTTTTTTTTTTTATGTAGTTGTGGATTTCATTTAAGCGAACTTTATCATTGTCTTTGTCATTCTCAATGAATTTAATTTTTTTCGGCCGGCCGCTCTGCTGGCATCTTCTAGTTGCTAAATTCGATTTTCTTCTGCATGCCGATGATACTTGAACAGGAATCTGGGTGGCTTTTATGGTTGTGCTCCATTTAAACTCTTTTTCCAAAATAATGAAGAGAATAGCAAGGCTGACTCTGTTTTGAGCTCATTCAGATTAGCATTAAATTTAACTATCGCTTTAGATGCTTGCTCTGGATCATTATTCCATGCATCTGTTAAACGAACAGATAAATCAGCCAGCAAGAGTAGAAGAAAGAGTATTTTGGAATCCGTCCCACGAATTTTTAAATTTTTTTTCGAAAAAAAAAATCTGTAGGACTCAAACCACAGTCTAAAAAAAAAAAAATATGGTACGCCGGGTGGGATGGTGGTGGTGGTGGTGGATGGTGGTGGGATGGTACGCCGCATCCCTACTCACCTGTCCAAGCGACCGGTTCGAAAATCGGGGGAATAAATCCGAAATAATAAATGCACACATAACGTTTTAAAACGTTGCGAAACGTTTTTAACTTATCAGGACATTGAGGGGCACAGAGTGCCCCCCAGCCAAGTTAAAAAAAAAAACAAAATACAAACACCCGAACCTAACACGGTACCGACTAAACCTCACGCCTCACCGGGGCACTCGACCTGTGCCTACTTTACCGTACGCATAATACCGCCGATTTCAGACCCCCCTACCTCCGAAAATAAGAAAGCTAATTTTTTTCTGATTTCACCATCTTGTTACCGCTTGCCTTCTGACTCTATGTTCCAATTTGCAACTTTCTAGCTTTTGCCGTTTTCGAAATATTAGGGCCTAAAGTTACGGTTTTTGAGCGTCAGATATATATATATATATTCATATAGATAGATAGAGAGCATAATGTTTAGGGTACTTGGGGGGCACTTAGAAAGTTGAAACTTGGCATGGTAATAGATCTTAATTAGTAATGAACAGAAAAAGTCCAAAAACCCGAAAAATATTAAAGGGGGGCCGAGAAAAGCCGATTTTCTTATTCGCCTGCAGTATCGAGATTAGATAACCCTCAACATTCAACGAAAATAAATGTTAGTAGTGAGGACGACGAACTCTATAAAGAACCCTCTGCTTCATTCCTTTATATTGTCGCAGGTGTTTTCATACCTGGAGCACTTTTTTTTTGAAAGGGCATTTTTTTTTTTGAAAGGGCATTTTTTTTTCTTCGTTGTTGATTATTATTATTTAGGCCTATTTATTTTTTTTTTTAATTTTTCCAACAAACCTAAAACTGCTTTAAGGCGGGGGTGTAATTCTCTCAGTTGGGCTTTATCGGGCTTTATATTTTTTTTTTTTTTGTTTGTTCACCGACTTTATCTTTAGCTTTTTAATATGTCGAAATAAAACATCATGGGGCTGTCGCCAATTAAGTCTAAAATTTTTAGGAGTATAACTTTGAAAAAAAAAGTTAAGACTATTTTATTTTGAGGCATTGTACTGAATTTAATACCGTAATTTGGATTACATTGAACGAACGTTTTCTCTGATATCGAACAAATTTTCTCTGATTTGTTTCAATAATACTTAGAAGATGATTAGCATTTGTTAACTTAATGACCGAGAATATATTCCACTATGAGCTGAAAAAACAGGTATGTTTGCGTATTTTATTGAGCCTTTTTTATCTCGTCCGGTATAACCCCAATGCTTGGATTATATTGAAGGCACTTTTTTTTTCGTGGATTTTAGAGAAAAATATTGATTTTTTATTCCTCTTTCGCTTTTATTATTTTTCATTTATGATTGATTGGGAGTGCAAAACCCATTGAATTTACTGTAAATTGCCTGCAGGAATGCCGTAACCTAACTAATGAACAATAAAAAGGCCAAAAACGTAGCATAGAGTCGAATTTTTTTTTTTTTTTTTTTTTTTTTTTTTATTCAAATAAAAGTCATTTTAAACCGAAACATTGATTTTAAAATTGATAAACATGAAGTACAATTTAAAACAACTTTTTTTGAAAGTTTTTATAAATTAAAAATTGCAATGATCATCTAAAGGCTTTACAACGCTATTTCTTTCTATGGTCAAACGACTGACACTACAAACAAATATTTGTTAAAAAAAAACGTGCAGTTTCATTCGATATAACCCACATAGTTTCAATGTATACCCAAATTACGATAGAAAAGACAAATTGAATTCAGTCATTTCAATTTTAAACAGACCCGGTATTGTAAGTTTCATGTTTTTTGCTATAGTTCTTATTTTTTGCAAAATCCATTTTTTGCAGGCAGAAATATATTTTGGTGTGAGAGATCATTGCTAGCAAATAACTTTAATTTTAACTTAAAAGGTAAAAAATTGTGGACCAAGTTGTAAAAATGGTTAAAATTTTACAAAAACTCGTGATATCTCCAAAAAAACAATTCCTTGTAAAAAGGTTCAGCCAAGTTAATCTTGCAAAAAACCGAAATGCTTCTGCCCTTAAAAGTTCTGATATCAAAAAGGGCAGCCAAGTTCCTACCAGAAATAACCAAATGCTTCTGCCCTTAAAAGTTCTGATATCAAAAAGGGCAGCCAAGTTTTTTAAGGACAGCTTTCATTTAAAATGCCGTTTTTCTACAAAATACATTAAAACTTGGCCGCTTTTTTGCCCCCCCCCCCCTTGCAGTTACAAAAATATCATTACGACACTTATTATTTAACAAAGTTAAAAAACCTGCCAATTTTTATTTACTATTTCCAATTTACTCTAAGTAATAAAATTACTGAGAAGAAAAAAATCAACCATAATACTGTTCGTACCTATATGAGTCACATTATGTGGTAAATTTAACAATAATAAATTTAAATGTGCAATAGTAAAAGTCGATACTACACTAAGCTGAAAAGTAAAAGTAAATTTAACTTTAACTTTTTAATATTGTAAAAGGAATAATAAATTACTGTAATTCATATTTCGACTTACAAAAGTTAGATTTATAATGGATTTCTCTGTGTGTGCACATCACATTTTTCATTATTAGGCTCTCATTTCCAACTTCCAAAATGTTTAAAAAAAATCAAAGTTTAAGCAAGTAAAATAACAAGCATGAAATTAACAGCCGCATGGAGACCCACAACAGCTCTGCTCATTTCTTTAAAGAATTCACGCGAATTTCAAACATTTCGTCAGTTATTACGATTGTTAAAAAAAAAAAAAAAAAAGCGGCCAAGTTTTAATGTATTTTGTAGAAAAACGGCATTTTAAATGAAAGCTGTCCTTAAAAAACTTGGCTGCCCTTTTTGATATCAGAACTTTTAAGGGCAGAAGCATTTGGTTATTTCTGGTAGGAACTTGGCTGCCCTTTTTGATATCAGAACTTTTAAGGGCAGAAGCATTTCGGTTTTTTGCAAGATTAACTTGGCTGAACCTTTTTACAAGGAATTGTTTTTTTGGAGATTTAAATTACGCGGCAGACATGTGGAAGTGACGTCATCGTTCAAAATCCAATCAGGCGAGCTATCGAAAATTCAACGTTTTGAAACGTTTTAAAATTGCCAATTGCAAGTTGGTTGGGAGTAAAAAATATGCCAAGCGCTGACAATAAACGGTTCCTGATTTTTGAGAAAACGAAAAAACTTAATAAGCTCATTGTACAGAATTAAGGGAGCCAGGGTATCGCTGCAGGATAACGCATTGGAATTTTACCAACTGCTCAGTCAGTTTTTTCCCCTCCCAAAAAAAAGAAGGATAAAAATGTTAAAATTAATTTTTGTAAGATTTGGCAGTTATCATGTTTTGTTGTCAGCCATCAATATTTCGCATATGGGAAACATCGAATTATTTGAAATATATTGATTTTTAATATATTTTAGCGGGATGTGGATATTTTTTATAGAAGATATCAATCTTTTCTATAAAAAAGATCCACATCCCGTTAAAATATATTAAAGATTATCAATCTGGATCGAAAATAAAATATCTTCTTAAAAATATATTGATTTTGTTATTATTGACAATCAAAAATTAGTAATGTTCTAGGAACGCGTGGTCCGTAAGCTAAGTACTGTTTTATGGTCCATTTAAAAATTGGAATAAATGGTGCTGAATCACTCTGAGCTTAGGCAAAATTGCCAGTCAAAATGAAAAAATGAAAAAAAAAGAAAAAATTCTTGGCGTCACATTTTATTTGCGACGAAGTTCTGGGAAAACTTCCCACTGTTGGTTTGCTGAAAATAAAAGATAAGTCATATATGACTAATTTCATTTCGTTTAAAACTTGCCTGGGTATTCATTTTATGCATTGGAATGTTTTTAATGAAACAAGACAAAAAAAAAAAATGTATGTAAATGGGCCGTTTTTATTTGGAATGCGCAAAACTGTTGCTCATGTCAAATATAATTTTTCTAAAAAGACTAGACTCGGTGTGTTGAGACATATAAGAGGATCAGTTTTCTTACGAATTTTTTTTTTGCTGGAGGAACTCACCCCGCCCCGTAAGCTTCTTTTACAGAGCAGTTGTCCATAATGAAAACCATATAGTGTGCTCAATATGCCTGACGTCACTATTCCGATTGGCTAAAACCGTGAAACGTCACTGGTCCGTGATTGGCAGCGCCATGTTGGAGGAACGATGGAAGGGGCAAGTGAGCACACTATGGTTTTGACTACGCAGTACGCACAGTTTCACAGTTGCTCTTAACTTGTCGGGATGAACGTGTCGGGACTGGTCGTAAAACCGTTTTATTTTTTTATTTTTATTTTATTCATTTTATTCATTTGAGTTTATTGTTGATTTTGTAAATTTTTTTTTTTTGTTATTAGAATGTGGTGAGATGTTTGATTTGTGGTTTTTGAAATCTTTAGGGTTTGCACAGTGTTTTTGAACGGCCCCCTTAAAATATTTTTTTAAAATGATTTTTTTTTTACTTCGGATATTATTACTATTTTTTTAACGGATTGACTTATGCCGTTCAGATTTATTAAGTTTTTTTTTTTTTTTTTTCGTCGCCGTTTCGATGGAAAGCTGGACATCATCAGTAAGGTAATCTCTTTTTATTTTTTTCAGTTTTTTTTTCGGTGAATTATTTCATTATAAGGAGGTTTTTTGTATAAAGGTTAGAAACTGTCCAAAATTATTCTTGGACCAAGTTTTTAGGGAAAGACGGTTTCTTGACAAATTTTTTTGCCTGATTGTATGATTCGTAAAAGTTAATTTGTCTCTTCGAATAAAAAGTAAATGTAGTTTCTTTGAAATAGATGTTCCCCACAGAAACAATATTGCTTTTTAATGGGGGGAAAAATTTAGTAGAAATAATTCAGTTTATAAAAAAAATTAAGTGATTACTCTCCCAATTTGTGTATTTCCTTGTGATGTGCTAGGTGTACCCTTATTTACAATCACAATATAATGATTTTCAAGACGAACACCCTTAATTTTTTTTTTTAATTTTTTGGTTAAAAAATAACATGCCACAAAAGCCTAGACGTTTTAACAAAATTCATAGATAAGCAGCCTAGTAAAATTATTAGTTTCTGAACCAAGAAACTTTTTGTTTAAAAATTGAGATTGGCATAACTTTACAAATTATGACAATTTTGAAGTTTCTTTGCGGGACTGTTTAACGTTACCCTTGCAAGCCTACACTTACATTTTTTTCCTTAGCGAGTTCATTTTTAATTTTAAAATGACTTTTCTATTACTCATGGTATAAAAAGTCCCTTTTTGAGAATTATTTGGGGACTTAAAAGTAAAACTTTTTGGGACTCTACTTTTTAGTACGGAGTACTAAAAAGTTGACTTTTTAATACTCTTGCTATCGTGTCGTCTGCATCGAAAAAAAAAAGAAACCATGAAGGCCCCGAAAAATGGTTGGCAGCATTGTATCAAGAGTCACGTTATATACGTGAAGAGTCACGTTATATACATTGTTTGGACAAACGAATGTTTTCAATTCACACCCTCATTTTTTTTTTTTTTTTTTTTTCTTTTTTTACATCACACCCATTTGTCACAGCAATATTAACCCCTTGAAATCAATCTTTACGAAAAAAAAATCTCTGTTTCATTCGAAATAGAAAATATTTTTAACCCCAAAGACAACACGGGGCCCTTTCCTGAACTTCGAGACAGTGTTGTCAAGCCTCGCTTCGCTCGGCTTGACAACGCACTGTCTCGAGTTCAGGAAAGTCCCCCGTGTTGTCCTTGGCCTTAAAAATACTATTTTTTTTTTTTTTTTTTAAACTCCTTTACCTCAAAATCCTTAAAGGAGAAATTCAGGGTACAAATGATTGAATGGGAAGTACAAATGATTGAATAGGCTCGAAGTAAAAATGTTAGAAAAAAATATTGCTCTTTATAGTCCTATTGCAACCTTAAAATGTACTGTATGTGTTTTGAATGCAACTATGAGGAAGTAAACGTAAGGGTAAATTCATGGGCACTAGAAGATGAGAAATTCGTTTTTTTTGGATTTTCTAACAATAAATTGAGCAAACACACCAGCTTTTGGCAGTATGCTTGCTGATTTTATAATAAAGAATTCAGAAGCCAAAATTATTTCCTTATGACTAGACTGTTCGTTTAAACAATTGAGCTCAGCCTCCTTAGTCTGTACACCTCGAGGAGGTAGATGATCCAATGGCATCAAAAGATTAATGTATTTCAACATCATACAATGATGTTGAAATACATTAATCTTGTGTGATGCCATTGATGATTTTTAAGCGAAAAATTTCCAGCCATGGAGAAGGCTCTCTCTGATTCTACGCTGGTTGGTCGAATCGTCTTCATATATTTTCTACAAAAATAAAAAGGGAGAAAAAAAAATACAATAAAAAAAAAATTATGCAATAACAATTTTTTTAATAAAAGTTCACGGAATATATACTTTTCTGTAAACTAAAAAAAAAAAATTGAAGAGTACAATAACATTTTTTTTTTTTTTTTTTTTTTTTTAAATGAAATTCATGTAATATAATTTTTTTTTATATAATAAGACAGCAAAAAAAAAGAAAAAAAAATGTAATAATAATACAATGAAGATACTTTTAAACAAAATTTATGGAATATCTAATTTTCATACAAATTAAAGAAAATAAAAAATATCAAAAAAGTTGTTTATCAATGGACCAATCTCAATCAAAGCTTAATGTATTTTTTATCGCCCGGAAAAACTTTTCTGAGCTACTTACCAATAGGGCGATATTTTCCTCGTTAACTGGGGATTCTGTGGTTTTTGTTTTCGGTGATTCTTGATCTTGAATCTCCGCCTTGTAGTATTTTTAGTCCGTCCATTGCACATACAGGACGCCTTTTCTCGTTTTCACGAATTTCCATTTTCTTTTCATGTTAATTCCATCATCAATGAATTTGATGCTAACTGAAAATGAAAAATGTTTTAATAATTATGATAAGAAGATCAAATTAAAACATTTGAAAACTAATCAAAAGATTCTTTTTCCTCATTTGACATATGGAAAATATCAATTGATGTAATTTTTCCTTCATTTCTGCAAGATAGGCTCCCGTCGTGTGTTGTGAAAAGTTCGTTTATATTAACGTTAAATTTGATTCTTTTTGAGCCTACAAAAACTGCAAAAAAAAAAAAAAAATGTACACATATAAGAGGAATTACGTCACCGTTTAAGATGTGTAAAAACGATATATGGCATGGCGGGCAAAGTTTTAATTTTTTTTTTTTTTTTTTTTTTTTTTTTTTTTTAATAACTGTTCACTATTTTATAATTTTTTGAGGCGCCAAAAAATTTCATCAATTTTTTTTTTCTTGCACTCCGGTGATTGCTCACGGAATTTTTTAAACTGCTCTCGCAATTATTTGTCCACGCATGAGCCAAAAAAATTTCGGCTCTTAAAGCCGGCATGTTCTTATAGCCGGAGCTCTTATATTCGAAAATCCACTGTATTCAACCTGCCAATCCTCATCGTTTTCTTCTTCATTCGATTTTGTTGATTCATCTCGTTAATTTTAAAATAAGATGAGACTCATCTCCCAATTTTAACAGAGCATGTTGTAAGAAATTTTCAGTAGGTGACAAAAGACCAAAGATATTAGGCGACGGGCCGCCACCCCTCCCGCCCGTGATGTAAAAAATTTTCAATTTTAAAAATTCAAAATTAGAAGACTACCAATTTTTTTTTTTTTTTTTTGACCTTGACAGGCCTCGAACTTGGTCCCTGAAAGTCCCTAAAGTCCATATTTTTAAAGGAAGTCCTTATTTTTAAAGGAAGTCCTTAAAAGTCCTTAAATTCGAAAAATGGTCCCTAAAAGTCCATAATTTTTAAATCTGCAGCGCATTTACGAAAAATTTCCTATCGTTTTTAATAAAGAACATGATATTATTACGAAGTAAAATTTAAAAAAAAAATTTATAGAAGATTTAAAAATATTTGATAGAAGAAAAGAAAAAAACTATTATTTTTTTTTTTTTTTTTTTTTTTTGCTAGAATTCAAAAGTTGTTTAGTCATGTCACAAACCTTTAAAATCAAGCAACCAGAGGAAGGTGCATAAAATTTTAAAAAAACTGACAAGTTTTAGGCTACTTTTAGATTCTTAAAAAGGTCCTTAATTTTCATGTTTTTGGTCCCTGAAGTCCCTAAATTTCAGACCAGAAACCGGTTCGAGGCCTGCCTTGAATGAACTTTAGATTTCGGGGCGGAGAGGAAAGAGAGAATCAGAAGCAGGTACAGTCTTGAAAACTGGAAAGGAAAGAGGTATTTGAACTTTGCTTTGAAAACGTCACTACCTGATAAAAAGACCAAAAGCAGGCAGCTGAAGGAAAAACGTGCCTTATGAATAGATGTAAGAAAGTTGTAAATCAGAGAAAACAATTTTTACCGAATAGAAAAGGAGAAGAGAATAAAAAAAAAAGTTTGCAGAAGTCTTTGACCGGGTTAAATTTGAGATACCTTCGGGTATCCTTTCTCAATGAAAAAAAGTATTCAAAAAAACAATGCAAAAAATTCTTGGAAGGTTATTTTTAAACATTGATATTTTTACAACCAGCATTCAGTGGACCAGACAAATCTTTTTCAAAATATCCCAGGGAAAAAAATTAAAAACAATTTCTATGGCTTAAAAATAAGTTTCTAGAAAATTTTTTTTCTTGTCACCTAGTCGATCGAATTTTCTCTCTCTGGGTGACAAATTTTGGGCACTAGTGCTGCTTCTCCATTATGGTCCTAAATTAATTTTACAAAATTAATTTTATAAAATTACCGGAAATTATGCGCTTTTTCTTTCTTTCTTCATAACATATTTATTTTTTACAGATTTCTTATTCTTTTTTAAGTCATCCTCATGTTCGATTAGTAAAATAAAAGCATTATTCCCAATAATTTTATAAAATTAATTTTGTAAAATTAATTTTGAGCCATAATGGAGAAGCAGCATTAGTGACATAAATGTCACCCAGTTCTTATGTTACAACATGCTCTGAATTTTAAGCTTAATTTGGATGAAAGTGACCACTCAGATGGACCTCTTTTACTTTCATTTTCTTCCGATGCAGAACTATTTGAAGGTGGAGGTGAAAGGGCCCCTTACAAAACATCGAATTTTCGAAACCTCGAAAGGGGGTTTCGAGGTTTTGAAAAGCGATAAATGATATCGCAAATTATTTCGCTTTTCTGAACATCGAACTTTCAGATCCCCGAAAAGGGTTTCGGGGATTTAAAAATTCGATGTTTAGAAAAAAGGGAATTTCTTTTTTTTTTTCCGGTTTCAAATCCTCGAAAGTAATTTGACGATTTTAAAAGTCGGCGATTTTAAAATTCGGTGAATGTAAAAATTTTCCGAAAATTTTGTAAAAAATGTTCCAATGAATTCAATGCCGACTGACTGAAAATGTAAACAAGTTTCCGTTCTTGCAATAGACCCGGCGTAGCATGTTCTAGGATAATGCAGAATGAGAAAAAAATGAGAAAAGTTTATCAATATGGAATCAATATTTACCTTATTACGGTAAAATTAATTTTTAAGGCATAGTAAAAAAAGGAGAAAAGTTTCTTTAATAGTAAGTTTCAGGCATAATTAACCATTCAACGAACGAAATCGACAGCTGAGCATTTAATAGGTTTTTGGCGCAAAATGGGTTGATCATTTTTTTTTTTAATTTTCCGAAAATTTTTATATTCCCCGAATTTTAAAATCGCCGACTTTTAAAATCGTCGAATTACGTTTCGAGGATTTGAAACCGGGAAAAAAAAAAAAAAAAAAAAAAAAAAAAAATAGAAATTCCTTTTTTTCTAAAGGTTCTAGTTGGTTTACATAACCGGCCGGTCAGCAGGGCAGTGAAAATTTTTTAACGGTAAAAAAAAAGTTTAATTTTTTTTTTTGAAATTCGGTTTTTGCACGTGAAAATGAGATCGGATCGCACCGAAACCGCGCCAAAACGTTTTGTTATGTTTAAAAGGTAAAGATTCGTTATTGAAAACGTATGAAAAAGGCTTTACTCTGCCTAAATTTGATAATTTTTTTTAATGTTTTCGAAATAAAAAAATAAAACGCCATTTTGCTTTTTGTTGTTGAAATAGTTCGTGGTTCCACCGCTAGAGCGCTGCACTAGTCTCTCGGAAATAAACATTTTTTTTTTCTGCGAAAACAATTAAATATTATCAAATATAAGAACTATTAACTGTTGTTCTTGCATTTAATATTATGGAAATTTATCTCTGAACATAACGAAACGTTTCGGGTACGGTTTCGGTGCAGTTAGACCCCGTTTTCATGTATAAAATATTGGATTAAAAAAAAATTTTTTAACGTATTTTTTTATCGTTAAAATGTGTACACCGCCCGGCTAACCGGCCGGTTATGTAAACGAACTAGAACCTTAAACATCGAATTTTCAAATCCCCGAAAAGGGTTTCGGGGATCTGAAAGTTCGATGTTTAGAAAAGCGAATTAATTTGCGATATCATTTATCGCCTTTCAAAACCTCGAAAGGGGGTTTCGAGGTTTTGAAAATTCGATGTTCTGACATAGTACCAATTTCTGTCTTTGAAAAAGTAGTTGCAAGGAACTAACCGTGCACCAGAACCCAATTTAGACGACACAATTTGCTCTTCAGTCTGTTTACTAATGTCTAAGGCACTTTCACGCATTTTCTTTAAGCAAATGGGAGCTTCAGGTGAAAGGTTAGAAAAAAGCTTCGCCATGAAAGGCCAATAACCAGATTGATCAAGCGCTATGTGGTCTTTGTTTCCGTATCTACAAAAATTAAAGACTGATTATTTTGGTAAAAGAGAGATTAATAAAAATAGTTACCCTTGTATGTAAGATCCTTCAGGAATGTTTATTTTCCCCAGATTAGCATGAGCTGAAAAGTTTCCTAAAGATGCCGACATGAACCGAGGATAAAATTTTGCGGATGGAAAAATTGGCTTTACTTTTTTTTTTTTTTTTTTTCTTAATAAAAACAATGACTAGATTCCGAATCCATCTTTTAACTCTGTTGTGACTTTTTCCATAGAGGGAATATCTAACACTGTGGTAGGTTGATCCAAACTTACAAATGGAGGTTGTACAAGTAAACCTGTTGATCGGGTTTGTATGGCTGATATTCTAGACTCTAGGGCTGTTTGACTGTTTAATAATGAACTCACTTTTTGATCTATACTGGACAATCTCTTCATTAGGATATCACTTTGCTTATTGGTCTTTTTTATTATTTCACTTATATCTATTAGTCTTTGAACAATTTGTTTATCCTCTTCTCCACATCTGTCCTGTTGATAATCGGGAGGTTCTAATATAGGTATTACTCCTTCTATAACTCTGGATGATGCTTCAGTTCTTCTTTCTTTTTCACTTCTTACCATGTCATCATCTTTCTGGGTTCTCAATGAGTAAGGGGCAGGTCTTTTCTTCGAGGGTGTGATTGTGTTGTCTTGATCCTTCTTTTTCTTTTTCTCCTTGTCTTTTTGCTTTTCTCTAATTGGTGGTATTTGAAATTCTGTTAATAGATACTCCTGGTTACTATCAGGAGATTTGGGATTGTAGTAAGAGTCCTCTAAATCTATTTGGTCACTCATTTTGTTCTTCTTTAAGTCAAAAGTGTAAGTATTTTTGGCATTGTCATAAAATTCTACTGCTATGTGGATTTGAATTAAAGAACATTTATCTGGCTTTAGGATATTCGCTTTGAAGTTGTTCATTACTACTGAAGATGGAGCCGATAATCCGTGTAATGCTCTGTAAAATGATTTTTTGTAAGGTAGTTTTTGTCGTAAGAAAGTGCTAAGAATGTCGGAAAATATGTTCCAATCCTCTCTGAAGATTTTCATTTTAGATCCATCGAATCTTTTCGGTACCCCACCGTGTCTCCTAAAAGAACAAATTTGTTAATAAGTTTATTAAAAGAGAGTGATTGACATGATATTACCTTGTCTTGCATTGAAGAGGGAGTGTTTCGAAGGCATTGATTATTTCTGTCCAAATCGAATGACACAAGGGGGCTAGGTTGTCTTCAGGAAAGAGCTGGTCAAGGTTTGAAATCAAGATGTGCGTTCTTTTCCAGTCGTAACCGCCCATAAGTACTTCCTTGCAATAAATGTGTTCAACTCCGTGAACTTGATGGAGTTTGTTTAACATTTTTGCATTTTGCACTTTGAATAAATATACTCCTTTATTGGCGATCGTAAATACTTCCCCGGGTTCGAAGACGTCAAGTGTTTCCGCCAACACAAGAACGGAATCAACGTCTTTAGAAGTGTGGTAATTAGTTGTTGATGATTGGAATTTGACACTGAAATCTATTGGGTGGAACGTAACACAGTCCCTCTCTGCGATGTCGAATTGCATTTTGGTTAACTTAAATGGAATGAGTTAAATAATTAAAGAATTCTGTAACAAAAAGAGAAACATGTTAACGTTTTAATTTTTCAGATAGGAATGAATGCGTCTTAGTTCTGTTACGGGTTGTGCAATGTAACATTAAGCTCTACCACCACGACAAGGTGCGCATTCTTCGGTAGAGGGGAGAGGAAGAGGATAGAGTTGTTAGGAAATTAGGATTGAGAGGAAAATAGGGAATTGGTTGAGTTTGAAAGGAAATTAATAATATGTGAATAAGGTTATGTCACTGTTGCAACTGTCATTAATCAAGTCATTAATCAAGTCATTAATCAAGTGCCGGGCATTTTAAAACAAACTGGATCCTGGATCCCTGAAACAAGAAGCATTGAGAATAGAGTTAGGAAATCGAAATATGGGTCAACAAATATATTTACCCGATTGGAGCTATGTCCGGGTATCGTCGTTCGACAAGGGAGGCATATTGTTGAAAAATGGGTCCGTGACCGGCTTATATAACTGAAAGTTTTTAACATAGAGCTTTGTGTTTTTGTCGGGGCTAAAGATTATGGTTCTTTTTTTTTTCTTAGCTTGTTTTTACTAGCATAAAAATGCGAATATATTTAATGTTTTTAAAACCGGCATGTTATTATAATATTATAGCCGGAGTTCTTATATTCGAAATCCATTGGATTTCGCTCCAAAGTAAAAGATAAATAAAAAAATTAATTGGCGTATAAATTTATTTTGTTTTTGCATTTTTTTAATCAGGCATTGATTATTTGATCTTTTTTAAACCTGAGGGCTTGTCCACGGATCCCTTTGTCACAAGTGTAATGGGGATACATGTTTAGCTTATGGATCCCCATTACACTTGTGACAAAGTGATCCGTGGGCAAACCCCTGACCGGATTCGGGATCGGTTGATTCCCATGATCAGAGTTCGGTTTTTTATGAGGAAAAAATTTACAACATTTAAAATAGTAGCGAAACCACATGTCGGTTTTTATAACGTTTCTTACTGATAAATATCACAGACGACATGATTCTAAAAGAATTGCAAAATAAAGTTAAGTTAAAAAATTGAAATAATTGAAGATTAATGAAATGTAACCTCAGAACGATAAGGATGGAGTCGTGTATAAAAGTCGTCTTTTACATGACTCCATCCTTATCGTTCCTTATATTTCAAATATTTTTGAATTGAAATCTTTTGTACAGATTTCGAATAAGTTTATAATGGCATTGAGTCGTGAGGAGAGGAAATCGTGAGAGCCGTGAGACTCTCAAGATTTCCTTCTCGTGAATTTGAGCTCGATACTCATGTATCGCGGATGATGTATGCCTCAAATTTTTGAAAAAATCGGACTGAACATCGATTCGTTTCCGCTAATTCTCCTGAATGAGGTGCGTCCATAAAAAGAAAAAAAAAAACTTTTTTTTTTTTAAAGAAGAAAATTACCAGGATAGGAAGGAATATGCCGATATTGTGGCTTGCTCTGGAGTGCATCCAGCATAAGATATTCACTCATAAGAGAGACGTCTCGGCATATGGGAAGGATTAATTTTTGAAGAAAAATAATTAAATGATCGAAATTAGCTTGTTTTCATTATCAAATTTTTTTTTTTTTTAATTTTTCACGAGTCATTGTTTAACAGTTACTCACATTCGGTAATAAACCGTGTGAAACGTACCAGTTCGCCATGTACCTGGTGTACAATAATAAATATTATTGTATGTTTTATTTGAAATCTCCCATATCATCGCATTATTGGAGAAGCCCTTTAGCACCCGGGGAAAAAGAAGAAACAAAAATTATAATCTTCTTAAATATCTATGTATAAAAAATCTTAAATTATAATCTTCTTCTTCTTCTTCAAAATTGGTAGATGTTATCCACATCGTGTGCACACTGTGAATATGTTTGCACAAGTTTTGTGAATCTGCGCAAGTGCATTGGTATAAATGAAAGCACAAATCGCTGCAATTTTGGCATTTGTCAATGCAGCCGCACGCAACACGCAGTTTTTTGACGTGATACTGCTTTCCAGGCCATGTTTGTGAATTTACTTTCCATTTGTTTCGGGAGACTTTTTTAACGTCTTCAGGTAAAATTGCTGCTTCTTTTATTATAACGAGATTCCTTAGCTCTTCCCAATTCTGACGGAATTTTTAATAATCTTTTTTCCTCCAAGCTCAAAAAGAAATCTATCTCGGCTTCCAATAACATTTCGATGAAGTCGTCTACTCTTCTTGCCAGTTTCCTGTCCATAAAATATTTTTTCAGCTTATTGTGCCAGCTTTCACAATACATGTTGGCTTCGGTCATGCAATGGTAGTACATTCCTGTATGCCATTGCCCATTGCTCTTCTCTGCTGACATGATAGTCGTTAAAATAAGACGAGAGCAGAGAAGTCTGGATTCTCTGCTTATCGTGCACCCTGATTATTTTTGCAACATAAGATCACTTCCACCGTGTATAATATGTATAAAAAATAATTGCTTGATTGATTTACATCAGTTATCAAGGTTATTCCTTCGAAATGTTCGCCTGATAAATCAACTTAGCCATCCTTATTTTATTTAATTTTATTTAAAATATCGTCAACTATTCTTAGCTCGAATTTGATATCTGATCGAAATTTTTAAGGATATTGTTAAAAGGAGATTAGTCCGTGAGCTATCCCTCGGTTTTTTGCTTTAAAGTCAAAATCGGGGGGAATAATTGACATTCAGGATTTTGTTAATTTAGGTCATCCTGAGTGTAAAAATCCATGATGGCCATTCGAGAAAGGTAGCTTTCACAAAATGGCGGCCGTTTCAAAATGGCGTCGGGCCGATTTCTTTTTCGGCCCATAACTTGGTAACCGTTTGTCCGAATTTGATAAACTTTTTTTTTATCGAAAGGTGACATCATGAGCTTTCATTTTTGTTGTTACAAAATTTTTCTAACCCTTTCGGTTTTGGCGGGAAATTTAAATAATTAATAAATTGATGTCCGGCTAATTAAGTTTTTGACCAATAGCCATTGACAGAAATTTTTTTCATGGAAAATCTTCAAATAAATGTTACAAAGCGTTTCTTCAGCTTTAAGAACTGTCCTTGGATTTTTCGTGGGAGAACCAGGAGCGAAAATAATCAGATTTTCCTGTCGCTGGGAATTGGTTTTGCCATTAGAAAGAAGGTAGTAAAAGTAATCAAATTTGTATATCAATGACTATTTTACTTTACTTGTAACGAAAAATTGCAGAATAACAACAATAATTCATAATGTTGTGTTTGAGAATATTCTGTTGCTGTTGCTGTTGCTGTTGCTGTTTCGGTAATCGCTGCTGCGGTCATTATAGTTCCTTTAATGTACCTAATCTCCAGATCTGAACTACACAATTGGCATCAGAGGCAATTCTAGGCGTATTTTAGCCACGGCATTGTTGGTGTTTTTATTTTGTTGTAGGAGCAGCAGCAGCAGCAGCAGCAGCAGCAGCAACAGCAACAGCAACAGCATGAACAATAAAAACTGAATTGTAATGCATATTTATGGACAATTTTTATTTCTCACCGGTAAAATATTTATAATATTTACATTCATAAAAAAGTTGCGAATCTGATTGGTGCTGTCGCTGTCGCCGTCACTACTGCTGTCGTCACTGTTATCTTCAAAATGGTCGGTGAATCATACTTTTATTCGCCTAAAGAATTCATTATTTTTATTTTTTATTTTTTTTATTTTTGCAAGTTGGGATACACTTTAAGCGATTTTCAAAACAACTACACTTAGGGCTGTCACACGTTTTAGTGCAGTCGCAGCTCGCGACCTTAAAAACAAAAGGTTCTAAATCGACCCCCCGGAGGAAATCCACTTTTTAATGAAAATAATTTCTACTTCATAAGTAATTTTGACCCTTAAACTAAAAAGCCTAAAATTCTTATTCTTTCTGGTTTTTTTTTTTATTTGAAAAATCAAAAGGCTCTAATTGTCAAATTTTTAAAGTAGATTTAAAAAAAAAGGATCTAACGTCATTTTTCATTATAGCATGCCCGAAAGTGGGCCAAAAGACTGCAAGAGTGCTTAAAAATTACTCTACTAGTAAACATTCCCGGAAATGTTCTCTTATAATTTTCAAAAAAATACTGAATTTGATATTTGAAAAATAAGACTTAGTGACTTTTTCAATTTAGAAGCAAAAGGTTCTATCGTCTTTAACTTAGCTTACAAAGTTGACAGATCCTTTTGTTTCTAAATTGGAAAAAGTCACTAAACGGGTACAATTTTAGAAACTTTTTAAATAACTTAATTAACAATTATATGATCGAAATGAAACTTTTGGAATGTGTTCTTTATTAGTGCGTTTATGGTCTAGTACCATTGCGATGCCAAAAATTGAACTGGTATCAAGGTACAGTAACCTAAACTTTAAAATAGCTCTCCTTTAAAATTTTGATGTTTTGCATTCAGAATCTTTTGTCGCGAGCTAAAAGAGTTAAGAGCGCCTCTAGTGTAGGAGCGGCAGCCATCCAATTTATGTTTAGTGAGCCTTGTTCATACATTTTTCACCTTGTAGCGACTGTCTGTATCGACACTGCTTACTAGCGAACTACCAATCAGGGATCTGGAAAAGAAGTTTCGAAAACTACCTAGAAATCGCCAAGCCATACGATAATAATTGCTTTATTTGTGTGAACAAGGCTCACTAAATAAAAATTGCATGGCTGACGCTCCTACACCAGAGGCAGTATTAACTCTTGTTAGCCGCGACTGCATTAAAACATATGACGGCCCTAAGTGTAATTGTTTCGCAAATCGCTTAAAGTGTACCCCACCTTGAAAAAACAAAAACTGTAACAATATAAAGTCTCCAGGCAAATTGAAGTATGAATCCTCCACCCAAAATTTTGAAGATAGTAATGATGGCAGCGATATAGACGGCGGCAGTAATAGTGACAGCGAAGCAACAGCACCAATCAGATTCGCAACTTTTTTATGAATGTAAATATTATAAATATTTTACCGGTGAGAAATAAAAATTGTCCATAAATATGCATTACAATTCAGTTTTTATTGTTCATGCTGTTGCTGTTGCTGCTGCTGCTGCTGCTGCTGCTGCTGCTCCTACAACAAAATAAAAACACCAACAATGCCGTGGCTAAAATACGCCTAGAATTGCCTCTGATGCCAATTGTGTAGTTCAGATCTGGAGATTAGGTACATTAAAGGAACTATAATGACCGCAGCAGCGATTACCGAAACAGCAACAGCAACAGCAACAGCAACAGAATATTCTCAAACACAACATTATGAATTATTGTTGTTATTCTGCAATTTTTCGTTACAAGTAAAGTAAAATAGTCATTGATATACAAATTTGATTACTTTTACTACCTTCTTTCTAATGGCAAAACCAATTCCCAGCGACAGGAAAATCTGATTATTTTCGCTCCTGGTTCTCCCACGAAAAATCCAAGGACAGGTTCTTAAAGCTGAAGAAACGCTTTGTAACATTTATTTGAAGATTTTCCATGAAAAAAATTTCTGTCAATGGCTATTGGTCAAAAACTTAATTAGCCGGACATCAATTTATTAATTATTTAAATTTCCCGCCAAAACCGAAAGGGTTAGAAAAATTTTGTAACAACAAAAATGAAAGCTCATGATGTCACCTTTCGATAAAAAAAAAGTTTATCAAATTCGGACAAACGGTTACCAAGTTATGGGCCGAAAAAGAAATCGGCCCGACGCCATTTTGAAACGGCCGCCATTTTGTGAAAGCTACCTTTCTCGAATGGCCATCATGGATTTTTACACTCAGGATGACCTAAATTAACAAAATCCTGAATGTCAATTATTCCCCCCGATTTTGACTTTAAAATTGGATAGCTCATGGACTAGATGAAGAATGGAGCGTTTAAGAGGCAGGAAATTTTTTCTGTAAAACCGACGATATCGCGGCTTTCATCGATGAAACAATTAAAATATACAGAAGTCAACTGCTCCACAGGCTCGTTCCTCCGTAAGATGTTGTTCGTTCCAAAAAAGAGGATGAAATGCACCGCTCTTTGCGGGTGCAGAGCTGCTGTCTGTGCCAGAAGCGGTCCCAATTCCACAACAACCCTCTGCCCTGGCATGAGGTGCAGCTTCGCACTCTCCTATTACGTCATTTATTTCATAACCTAAACCACATTAAGCTGGATCAAAATTAACAGCTTACGTATTTTGAGACCACAAGTAAGTTTATGCAGAAAAGCTTGTTTTCATGCAACGGAGAAAAAAGTTCGGTTCCTGCTACTGAATGTTGAGTTGAGTCATGTGACATCTAATCATATCAGTTAATAATACCAAAAATTTAGCAATTATTACTACGAGTTCGTAATGATTAATAACTTTTAGTAATAATTACCTAATTTCTAGTATTGTCAACTTAAATTTCTAGATGTCACATGATCCAACTTAACATTCAGTAACAGGAACGAAACTTTTTTTTCCGTGTGGCCACAAAAAATAAGGTGCCACAACTTGTTTAATGCCCACAATATTTTGAACCCTTTTTTTCATAATTTTCATGTTACTTTTAACCCCGACCCTGTTTTTTAGGAGTAAAATTCAATTAAGTTTTTCAATTCTTCGAATTTTTCGTTCATAGAACTTCAAGGAACCACTTTCGACTTTCTGCTTAATTGTAAGTCCTCAAAAGTTTTTGCCGGTCATTTTTTCCATCTCTTTTATACCTATTTCCCTGAAATAGGTATAAAAGAGGTACAAAAGTTTTTCCCTCATAGAAGCCGACAAGTTATGAGCAAAAGCTTACTCATTGTTTCCGACTTCAAAAATTACATCAAAAAAAAAATTTTAGATTTATTAATTAGCAGAAAAATGGATTGTAAATGATGCTTTTTTTTATGTCGGAAACAATGAGCAAGATTTTTGCTTTAATGCCCAAAAATTGGCTTATTGTTTAAGCTTTCTCATTTGAAAGCTTAAACAATGAGCCATTGGAAGCTCATAGAAGCCGAGAAGTTATGAGCCATTGGAAGCTCATTGTTTCCGACTTCAAAAATGACATAAAACATTTGGGCTTTGGGAGGATTAAAACCCAACCTGAAAATGTTCAGTTTACTTAGTGGATCTACTGTCCGTAGACAATCGGTCGCTCCTTCTTAAAACAAAAAATATTTTTTGCAAAAGAATTCTTGACATCTAAAAAAAATTAAAAAGAAAATATAATAAAATAATATTACATTTTTTTTTTAATTTTTTTGATTTTTTTTATTTTTAAAAATGCGAAAATGAATACTCACTTCTCGTTCACGTGATCTGTATACCACTTTAAAATAATAATTATAATAATTAAAAAAATAAATAAAATAATAATTAAAAAAATTAATAACCAAAAAATTACCTAAAAAAAGCAAGCACCCCTTTGACGTAAAAAAAAGTATGGCGGAGCGAGCGGCAGACGATACCGTTATTCGGTCCCGTTAGAATAACGGTATTTCGACGTTTTTTTAACCACCGCTTTCGCCAATGTTTTACTTACGTGTTACCTGGCGGTTTTTTTAAAAAATTGGCGCTTTTTTCAAATTTTGTCACGAAAATATTCCCATAAGCTAAACACTTAAAGCTTTACTATACACGGTGGAACAATCTTTGTTGTGTGATTTTATTTAGGTAAACATACGAAACATCGCCATAAAAATTGTTCCACCGTGTATATGAAATAAGAAAACGATGTTTTTTAATATTTCTTTGATTTTAATTAATTATTTGGAGAGTTTAACGTTACTTTACGTGCTTTTTTTGTTTTCCCATATTGAAAATAGTAAAAATATAATCGGTTGGCGCTTTTTTCAAATTTTGTCACGAAAATATTCCCATAAGCTAAACCCTAAAGCTTTATTATATATGAAATGAGAAAACGATATTTTTTAATATTTGTTTGATTTTAATGAACTATCTGGAGAGCAAGGGGTGATTTATAGAGATATCCAACGTATACATATATACAATACATGTATATATATATATCATTTTTGAAAATATACTATATATTTTCTCATAGAAAATGTCATTTTCGTTTTTTAATTTGTAAATTAAGTAAAAATAAAGAAGTAAAAAAATTTATAAAATACAAAATTATGTAAACAATAATTTTGTATTTTATTAATTTTTTTACTTCTGTACTAACTATTTTTACTATTTCCGATATGGCAAGCAAAAAAGTACGTAAAATAACTTCAAACTCCAAAATTTGTTAATTAAATTCGGAGAATGATCGAAAAACGAAAATATACATAAAAATAAATATACGGTATATTTCCGTTTTCTAGGTGATTATTAAAATTTTTTTGAATTTTTTTAAATTCTGACGAAAAGGTTCATGAGGATTTAAAGGATCTTTAAAAAATTATTTAAAATTTTTGAGTAAAATTGAAATATTTATTAAAAAAATATAACAAAATTCGGTATTTTTAATATTTACAAGTTTTTCAACCATCGCCGTATTTTCAACGCGTTGATCCCGGAGCAAATCATTTCCTTATTTCCCTGGGGGAATAAGCATCCTGGAAATTCTGTGGGACTTAAAATATTCTCATATTTTCCTGGAATAATTTCATCGACGTCCAATATCTTCTGATGTAGAATTTTTTCTAGAAATTGCTTTTTTTCGCTGCCTTTGGTGAGAATTAATATGGCATTCCGACATCGGCTATTCAAAATGAGTCCAAGGGCTGAATAATCGGTCCTTCCTTTGGATCCGAAAAAAACGATGGGAATTCAGAATCATGGGGGTCGATACACCCATGGGAATTAATGACACACCCATAGACATTATAAATCCGAAACACCCATGGGCGTTCCAAATCATGGGTGTTTCGGATCAACCAATAGGATTTATAAATCAAATGGTTCAGATTCCTCATAGGCGTTCCGGATCAGGGATCGATCCAATACGCCTATGGGGTTTCCAAACCATTTTTGGTCTATATATCTTATTATTATCCTACTGTCATATCGCTCCAAATTCCTCCCCATTTCTTTTCACTCCGGCGAATTGTGAAGAATTAATTTTTTAAAAAATTCTGTACCTCTTTTTTTGTCTATTTTTTTGGACAGCATACGCATGTCTTGCAATTATAAATGAGCTGACTTGGCATATGCTAAATGCCCTGAGGCGTGAAAAAAAAGGAAGCATTTCTTGTACACAGTTTAAGTGCAGATCAAAATCTCCAATTCTTTCGGCCTGAATAAATTTCCGCAATGAAGGGACCATTTTGAAGTAACTTACCCTAAGTTTTGCTGTCGGCCCTTTTGTTGTTACTTCAAGCATTACCTTGTTTATCCCTAACATTTTTTACGGAACTTAAGTTTTCAATTAATGAAAATTCGGTCAAAATAATAAAGACAACTTATTTAAAGTATCATCTCTTAAGCGACCTCTGAATTTACTACAAATTGTTGCAGCAGCTGAAAATGCCCTTTCCGCTTCAACGCTGGTAGGAACTATGGTGGAAAGATAATTGTAGGCAAATTTTAAATATTTCTTCTATCGCCCTCCGTTTCTCATGGAATCATTTCTGATATTCCATTTCTCATGGAAAGTCCTGATAAATCCGACGCTTTGCTTTGGCCGCCATCTTGGAAAAATGGCGGTGCAATGGGTTCCTTGTTTTTTGTTTATATATTCCTAAATATTGATCGTAGGTAAAAAGTGTTGTTTGTTTGCTCCTGCAGTTGGCGGCAAACTCTGCAATCTTACCTGGTTTTTTACTTTTAACCGTAGCTTGTGTGAAGCAGAGGTATCTTAAACGGTCGATTGTCTTTCTCCTTTTTACCACCGTATAGAGTTCTTGTGAATGCCTCAGATGCCTTCTTGTGACTGACCAGTTCTTAATGTCTCATCTTCGTTCACTTTTTCTGCATTAAATATTTGAAAAATTTCGCGAAGATTCTTGTATCTTTTTAAAATGTGCACAAGCGTTCATTTTCTTTTATTATGGAAACATGAAATGCTGTGACACCCTCTTTCAGCGTGCAGAAGCAAAAATAAATCTTTGATCGAACTGTGTCTTTTTTGTTCTTTTGAAGAGGAGTTGATTTGTGACTTTTGTTTTCTCCTTTGGGGTCGTAGCGACTATTCTAAACCATCAAATCTACATCCGATAACGGACTCCATCATATGGCAATATTCCATTACCGGAATTATATATTATGGGTCTGCAGAATTTTAGAATTAGACAAAATTCTGAAATTTCGTCAGACGAATTTTATTAAATAGTTTGTGCAACGAAGCGGAAGTCGTATTTTTCTAAAAATAAACTAAAAGGTTGGGAGTTTCAAATTCTGAATAAGATGTGTTGTGTTGAACCAAGAATTCTGTTCGAAGAATACGACAAAAAGTTACAATTAAAGAGTGGTTCAATTAATCATTCTGATTTAGATATTATTTCAACTTAATTTTTTTTTGGCCGAATGTTTCCATTACATTCAACAATACAAGTAGGTGGGACCTAATCTTGCCTCTGCAGAATCCTTCGCCGGAGCCGGAACTGGAGTTGAAAGGACTGAAGTCGGAGTCGACTTCGTGCAGCTTGGAGGAGCTTCCTCCGCTATCGTTGCCACCTCCTAATTTCGAATTTTACTTTATCCTCATGTGTCCTAGTTTATAGGATATTCCACCGCACACACATTAGGGTGGGCCGAAAAAAGCGAATTTTTGAATTTGAAAACGCCTGATATGGGAATCGATGCCTTTTTATAATACTATTAACCCCAATTTTTTTCAGATTTTTTGAAGGTCATCTTGAGGTCGCGCAATGACCTTGAAGTTTTTGAAAAGCCCATTTAAGGGCAAAAAATAAGAATTTTTTTTTGCTGAAAAAAGTATCGCTTCCTATCGGAAATTTTGCGTAGATTACGAATATGAAGTCCAAAATCATTTTAAGAGTTCGGTTTTTGAGCTTTACGCCTATTTTTTATACACTGAAAATGCTTTAGGCTGCTTTTTCTTTTACCTTAAAAACTGTACACAAAAATGAATTTTGGACTTCATATTCGTAATCTACACAAAATTTCCGATAGGGAGCGATACTTTTTTTAGCAAAAAAAAAATTCTTATTTTTTGCCCTTAAATGGGCTTTTCAAAAACTTCAAGGTCATTGCGCGACCTCAAGATGACCTTCAAAAAATCTGAAAAAAATTGGGGTTAATAGTATTATAAAAAGGCATCGATTCCCATATCAGGCGTTTTCAAATTCAAAAATTCGCTTTTTTCGGCCCACCCTAACACACATCATTTACTAATCATTACATCATTTACTGGATGAGTTCATGGGCCACGGAACTTTTCAAAATTTGATTGTAATTGCCGGTCTTTTTCATATTCGCACGGTTCAGTTTAATAATAATTTTGACGCGTTTTTTGTAGCACTGTTTCCCTATTACATTTTCACCACCACTTCTATACGTCGCGGCATAATCCTCGTTTAAGTCTTTATCGGAAGAAAACTCAATCCGTTTGATGTTCCAACTGTCGTTACGCCTCAACAGAGGACAGACCTCACGCACAACATTTTCAATTATTTCTTGTTCGTTCTTTGAAGCGTTCTTGATTTCAATTAATTTAAATAAAAATTCCTCTACACATTTAGGTCCGTCGATGACCTGAGTGAATTTAAAATAATCATCTTTGAAATATTTGAGTTCGTAACCAATGGAAACTTTTTGATTTTTTGAATGTCATGACCCTGACCAGTTTCGATTTCTTGCTTTCTTCCTTCAGATGTTTCTTCTTGTGTTCGTATTTTGCAAATATTATTTGCACTAATACGACCACCACGGTTTGCGGTGTTTTTTATTTTTACGTTATTCTCTATGACGGACTTCTGCTCCAATCATAACTACGTTGAACCGAAGTTCAACCGAGTTCTATTTCTTCCGTGGTCTCGCATCATCTTAAAAATTGATATTGTCGAGCCAACCTTTAGAGCACATGTACACAAGTCCATTTAGGCGGAAAATCGAGGGCTGTGCGATTTTTTTTTCTGGCTCGTATTTCGTACGCATAAAATACAATCAGGTACAAGATTTTGAACATCCCTTACACCATATTTTAGGGTTAATAACACTTTCTCTTTTCCTGTCCCTTGGATCTTTTTTGCATTCATATCACCGCAATAACCAAACAGTATTGTACATGCAGTACGGAAATTTAAAAGGACATATGTAGCCAAAAATAAGATACGATTTTAAAATTAAATCTAAAACTTTTTTTTTCAGCGAGAAGATGGTGTATTTTTGCACGGCATAAGAATTCCGTTTTTATTTTTATTTTTGCAAAATTGAATTTTACTTTTGCTTCTAGCGTTCGTAAAACCTTCTACGTATTGACCGTTCAAAAATTCACAATTTGTAGAAGAAAAATCGAAATAAATTTTGTGGCTTTTTAATTAAGTTAACAGTCATTACCTTAACATAGTCATAACCTTAGTTATAACATAGTGATAACCTTAGTTATAACTCATAACCTTAGTACCTTAACATTTTAACCATGAACCGAATAATAAGGTTTTTCCCAGAAGTAAACCCGGTAGAAGCCCAGGTAGAGCCCGGTACAGCCCGTCCCCAAAAGGTTAATTTTTACATCAATCCTTCAAAATTTAGTTACAACTATATTTTATAAACATTATTTTACTGTTTCATATTAGATTTAAACTTACCTTTTTCTGTCCTCTAGTTTATCAGAAATAAAATCATGTTGCTATCCTTAAATCATCTAAATCATCACGAAGCCAAAGCAATAAAACAATTCTTTACAAAAATTGAAAACATTGCATTATATCAAATTAAATTAGTTTTCGTTTGGAAGATATCTATGTTTTTACAAAAAACCCGAGCATCCTATCACTGATCTGGTATAAAATTCGAAGAATTTTTAAGGCGATGAAATGCTTCTAATTACAAATTAATAATTGTAGTAGACTTAAATTAAATAAGCCAATTTTTGGTATTTCTTGATGACAGGGAGTATTTGCTTGGAGAGCTAAAATGACAAGAGAGCTTGGCATACTAAAATACTTTGACAAACTTTAATTATTTTGCCAAATACGGGTTTATTAAAAAAAGAGCAGGAAAAGATTTTCCCATTTCAAGCTGATTGTTGCTTTCTCGGGTAAAAATTGTAGTTGCAGTAATTATATTTATGTCTCCTGGTGAATTTTTGAACGGTCAATACGTAGAAGGTTTTACGAACGCTAGAAGCAAAAGTAAAATTCAATTTTGCAAAAATAAAAATAAAAACGGAATTCTTACGCCGTGCAAAAATACACCATCTTCTCGCTGAAAAAAAAAGTTTTAGATTTAATTTTAAAATCGTATCTTATTTTTGGCTACATATGTCCTTTTAAATTTCCGTACTGCATGTACAATACTGTTTGGTTATTGCGGTGATATGAATGCAAAAAAGATCCAAGGGACAGGAAAAGAGAAAGTGTTTTTAACCCTAAAATATGGTGTAAGGGATGTTCAAAATCTTGTACCTGATTGTATTTTATGCGTACGAAATACGAGCCAGAAAAAAAAATCGCACAGCCCTCGATTTTCCGCCTAAATGGACTTGTGTACATGTGCTCTAAAGGTTGGCTCGACAATACTAAGACCTCTTTTGTAATAGATGTTAAAAAAAAGTTGGTAGTTACTGTTGGGCTCACCATTGAACACGAAATCGGATTAGTGCAGGCTACCGTAAAATTCAGGGGTGCGTTGACTTTCAAGTCAAAAGTAGATCTAGCTGATGGGTACTACCTGGTTTTTGCGCCCCTACAAAAAACCTTAAAAGAACTCGCTTATCGTTCTTAACGTATAGAATTCGCGTGTCTAATAATACTATTTTTAAGACACTAGTGAAATCAAAGCTGGATTCGTTGTCTCGGGTTTTGTTTAACGGGTTTTGTTTAACAAAAAAACGGGAGTATTTTGTATTTCGGGCCGATTTATTTTGTATTTCGGGCCGGTCGAGTATTTTTATATATGTATTTCGGGCCGATTCAGCTGATGGGATTTCCGTTTTTTCAAATTTTTGTAATGAAAAAGAGTAAACAAAATCTTTTTTAATATTTCAAATGAAATAAATAAATAAATAAATAAATAAATAAATAAATAAAAACAATTATAACATTTGCCCCTACCAAGAATTCTACTAAAAATGGCTTAAAGAAAACTAATCGAATACGACCCTTTTCCGATCAAGAATGATCAAGAATAGTGAAGAAAAACCAAAATTTATCAAAAATGACTGATCGAAACCCATAGACATATATACTAGACCAGGTATCCTAATGGGAGCAGTCTCCCTAGGATGTCATTTGTTTTTTTTTAAATCTGGGGGAAAACAGAACGACAATATGGCTACAGTGGTAAACAAAAAATTTATTGATATACCGTAATGTGTAAAAAATTGCAAACAATTACTTCTTTTACCTCAAAAATAGTAAAAGACAACGTTTTATATATAAAAGAATTTAAAATGTAAAATTAATTTACAAATCAATTTTCTATTGTTTACCTACTGTACGCCATTTTACCGTTCTGTTTTCCCCTAGATTAAAAGAAACAAAAGACATGTTAGGGAAGCTCTTTTGTACAGGATGCCCGGTCTAGTATATATGTCTATGTCGAAACCCCTCGCGACTAAAAATGACTAAGACAGTTCTCATATTTGATCATTTTTAGTCATATTTTTGGTAGGTCACATACCTGGTTTCCGTCTTGGATGATTAAAGCAAAACTGACGCCGATCAATGCAATGATCAAAAAGATAACAAACCAAGATCCGATGGAAATGCCACCTGAAAAACAAAAAAGAAACAATAAAAGAAAAAAAAAGACAAACAAAAACACTTTTACCACCACCAAACACCAACCAATTTTACCACCATCAACCATCACCGCCTGAGGGCAAAGAAAAAAAAATTAATGTTAGTATTGTTAAAAAATTAACGTAAAAAAAAACTGATTTCGGTATTTGCTGAAATAACTTACAAATTTTTTTGTCTAGAAATTTTTCTATTTTTTCATAGACGTCTCTCCCCCACTTCCAACCCCAACAGTTGTATTTATTTTGATCCAACAGAGCAACTCTACCCTCCTCCATCTTCATGGTCGCAGATAGACGGCACCATAGTATGGATATTTAATTCTTTATAATCCTCCGGGAGGATTATAAATATTTCTGTGTCATGGGTATCGCACACAAATTTTTTGGTAACCTGTTAAACAAAACCCGAGACAACGAATCCAGCTTTGATTTCACTAGTCTTAAAAATAGTATTATTAGACACGCGAATTCTATAGGTTAAGAACGATAAGCGAGTTCTTTTAAGGTTTTTTGTTGGGGTGCCAAAACCAGGTAGTACCCATCAGCCAGATCTACCCTTTGACTTGAAATTCAACTCACCCCTGAATTTTACGGTAGCCTGCACTAATCCGATTTCGCCTTCAATGGTGACCCCAACAGTAATATTGCTTTTAATATCATGTTACAAAATGCTTGCAGAAGTCTCCTCGATTTTTGCGGTACCTGCTTAGTCTAATTTTCTTCCTATCATCCGTAGTAGATGATGCATACTCCATATAATGCAAGTTTTTTTTAAAAAATAAAATATCTGTTATTGCGAAGTGCAAGATTCCATAACAGGAAACGTAAATTTCGGATTCTCTTCCCGGCCTTTTTTTTTTATTTTCTCTTCCTGCATCCGTTTGAAAATAGAATAAAAATTACTGTTTCTTTTTTAAAATTATTTTATTTTTCATTTTTAAATATTTTACATGATCATAACGATGAAGCGAAATATAAAAAGGGGGTGGTGAAACGAAACTTGATGAAGGGAATATTTTTAAAAACCTGTCTACCATTGAAGTCTCCTGAAAACGTCCTTCATATTATCCTTCATTTCTTTCACAAGTCCGCAGATAAATAAGTTGATTGCCGCCCCCCCCCTCCTCGATCGTCTCCTTCTTAGCCTTTACGGCGTTTAGCTGGAATATGCACCCAGTCATCAGGTTCAGGAGCTGGCTGCAACTGACTCTCCCATTCTCTTCGCATTTCGTCGAGAGCACACCTAGCAAAAGGAGGTAGCGGGTATATCAAATCCCATTCGTTGTCCTTTATAATTTGAGCGCATATCATTTTTAAGCTGATCCTATTCAAAAAGAAAAATATAATTAAGAAAAATAATACTATAAAGCTAAAAACTATAATAATAAAGGTTAATCCTCTACAAGCATTTCCGTAGGTCAGAAATCGAGGGCTCAACGCCATCGCCAATCATTTCTTAAGGCGATGAGTCATCATCTTCGGTACTTGACCTCTGACGGACGGATATTACGGTGGCTATTACTTTTTTAAGGATATATTTAAAAAATTATATTCTGAAAATTTTGGATTTTTCAAATAAATAGTTGGGGAAAATATCTTAAAAATAGATGGTAGTTCTTAGCAGAACGCTTGAAAGCTAGTATAATATTAATTTTTACTTTGGAGAGTCAAATTTTTGCTTCTGAAAAATATTTCCAAACTTTTTTTATAAATCTATCCTTTCTCGGTTTCTTAAGCACGTAAAAAAAAATTCAATTTTTTTTTACGTGCTTAAGAAACCGAATTGAAAAAAATTGAATTTTTTTTTACTTGGTTTTAAATCCTGTGTTATACGATTTGCATCGAGGAAGGTTGTATAATTTAACTATTTTACACTCTACAGGAGTGACTGTAGATCACATTCAGTTGAAATGTTTTTAAAAATTCCCGCTCTTTTTAAATGCAAATGCTTGTTTGTTTTTTTTTCTTTCCTCAGTCGTGGATTTAAATAATTACAAAAAACCTCACTATTTCTATCGTCCAAAACAGTATAATTGTTGGGCTTCAAAAATTACTCAGAAAATGTTCAAAATGAAAAAAAAAAAATCAAGCAATATCGATTTATCGATATGTCAAAGTAAAAAATATCGATATCAAAAATATCGATATTGAAAATATTGATATCTTAAATGTGTATAATTTTTATATTTTTACGTGATACAAAAATTAGACAAAAAATTTATATATTTTCTGTTAGGCCTCGAATTTCTCATTCGAATTTTGGCTTGTTGTCGCCTTTTCAATTTCTCAATTTCTCTTCCACCGATACATCCGCCGATTTCTTTTCTTTTTTCCTTGTTGTAATGCACATCGTGGGCTCGTTTTTTCGCTCTCTGTCGTCTCTTTAATTCTGATTGCTTCTTTTTCCGGATCAATTCTGTGAGGATCGTTCCTTCAAAACGCTCGAACGCGACATCTCACGGGAAATTGATCGAGTGAGAGACTGAAAATTTCGAAAAGCAAAAGTTGACATTGAAATTTTTCTGCTTTACTTCGAGAAATTTAATGATAATACTAATTGCAAGTCAGGGATGTCCAGAGATTGGCGACTGACGTGGAACACTATACCAAACCTGGGATCGTTGTCGTCTATCAAAGGAGCGCTGAAGTCCTCTTCGACCGTGGGCGATAAAGGTGGCGTCTTAGAGCGCTTCGATAGAGTCTGAGCAACCTGTTTCCGTTTTCGGGAATTTCTCTTCAAAGACGTAGTCGACGACAAAGAAGAAGGACAGGAAGGATATGATGAAAAAGAAGAAGAAAAAGACATTTTTCTTCGTTGGGCAACCGGAGGTCGGATGACTGTATCTGAGGCGTCCTTTCTTCGCTGGCTAGGAGAAGGTCGGATGACCGCTCCAGATGGAATTCACCCTTTTCGGGTTCGGCAAAAGACGCTTCGCATTGGATCCCTTCTTTCAACATGGCCGACAGCTTGTGCATATGCTTGCAGATCGATCCAATATAATCACAGCCACATTCATACGTGTGACTGCATCGACCTTCTCATTCGCATGACACATCCCTCTCTCTGGTTGCATGATTGGTTACATTTTTGTACATTTTTTGTACACAGCCACCGAAGGTATTTCCTTTTTTTTAAATGACACGCTACACGTACCATGCACGACACTCGCCAATCTGTCAACATCCCTTTCACGCAAGAAATTTTTCTTGGTGGTAAACTTTATTTTAAGTTAAGTAAATGACAAGTAAATTAAATAGTGGCCTTTTTACATATACTGTACAATCTGCGCTGAAAAGAATATGAGCTAAAACAAAAAAAAAAACAAAAAAAAAAACAAAAAAAAAAAAAAAAAAAAAAAAAAGAAATTTAATTTCCCGGGAACTAAATCGTTTCTTTATATAAAGTTTATAGAGCTAACGGTAGTTTCACTAAAAAAATTTCCTTTAAGAAAATGTTTGAATTTTCGCATTTGGAAAAGCCTCATAGGGGAATGGGTGCCTTCTGGCAATAGTATGAACCCTAATTTTTATCATATTTTTTGAAGGTAATCTTGAAATCGGGCAATGACACAGAAATTTTTACGTCATTACAATTCACTTGTCATCACAGTGATCACTTCTATACAATTTTTTTTTTCTTTTTTTGTTTTTCATTTTTTGTCTGATACCTAGCAAAAGACTTCTTTTGCAACTTTTTCTTTTACCAACGTCAATGCGATTTCAAAGTCCGGCATCACAATATAAGGAGCCTCCCAAGAAATCACAAACAGCCCTGGCCAAATTCTAGAAATTAAGGATCGAGCGTCTCCAACAAAAAGTTAAAATAAAAATAAAAAATAGAAATAGTCTTCTTTGAATTTAAATGAAAATGTAGCTAATCATTTTTTCGGTCTGAAACTTGCTATTTCGGGTTAGAAAACTAGGATTCATACGTCTTTTTCAAATCTGAGATTTCCTCTTCTGTCAATCCCTGATCATGTTTTTTTATTATTTTTATTTTGGTTTGTTTATTGTTGTCTTCGCAAACCGCCGTTACTTCCGATATGTTACTGTGATTCATATAAAAAAAAACTTTGACTTGGGGAATCCTTTTTCTAATAGAGGTACATCCTTTACAACAAATTGGTCAAGGAATTTATTGTCTTTAACTTCTTCGCTTTCTCCTTCGTAAACTGGAAACCTAATCGATTCTTGCTTGTCCTCGGTTGTCGTATAATCTTTAAAACCCTTAGTCGGAAGACATGTATTCTTTCGTATGATAACGCTCATTTTATCATTTACGACGCCAACTCCTAAAGAATGTGATGTGACATCAACCAGATGACACTGTAAAAAAGAGGAAAAAGAAATTGTGAAATCAAATTTTATCTTCTTATTTTAAAAAAAAAGATGCTATGTTACAGATTCTAATTGCAACTTCATTTTCCTTACCCACCTCTTTAAAATCCCGATACTGAAGTATTTTCCCTGCCAAAGTTGCTGCCCCAATAGCCACTGCTTCATCAGGGTTGATGTCTTTTTTTACTTTTTCCGCGCCGAAAAACTCCTCCAGAACTTGTTATTCACCTAAAAGCACAGACCAATGTTAATATTTACAAAACCGACGGTAAAATTACTTTTATCGATGTTTGACATTTGTACTTACATCAAAAGTCTTGCAAAATTTTTTAGCCACGAAATTAAATCCTTTAATTTTTACATCCCCGGTATCGTCCTTTGCGTGTAGTACTAGAATTTTATTTACATAATAACGTGAACGGTCCCCCAATTTACGTTCAATGAGCAGAGTGTATGCTCATTGAACGTGAATTGGGTGACCGTTTACGTTAAATGAGCATTCACTCAATTCGCTCACTTTCATCCCGATAATTTGTTCAATAATTTTCGATTTAATTTTTCAAGCAGCGTTTATAAGTAGAACGTAAACAAACATCTATCAAAAGCATCGATTAAAAAAGTTAAACCTCACTGATTTGCCCATCGAACGTTTTTTGTTTTACTTTTGTTGTTTTTACAAATGTAAACAATTTTTTTCCTGATCCCTTTATTCATATAAATCATTTTAATTTTTTTGATCCCTTTATTTATATACATCATTAATCAAACAAATAAACATCAACCAAATCATGAGTAAAATAAATTCAGACGGCGACGGCGACGGCGAAGCGGCAGTTATAACTAAAGAAAGTCAAAGTAAGCCATCTGACCTTGGGTCGTATTTTTAAAACAAGCAGGTTCTTTAAATAACTTGTTTTAAGTTTATTTAAACTTAATTAAGTTAAAATAAGGTATTAATAAATTAAGTTTTGCAAAACTATTTTTAACTTAAATAAGTACAAATAAACTTAAATATTGTTGCTTTTGCTTGTTTTTAAAATACGACTCCATGTTTTGAATCAATTATCAGTTTTGCAGAGAAAGGTTAGCTCCAAAGGATTTACGGCTAACAAACAATGCTCCTTTTTTTATATTCCGTGGGGTCAATGGTCTGATTATGTTGAAAATGAATAAACCGATTAATCACTGGACCATTAATTCAAATAAAATATATTATTTAGCAGATAGCTATTTCGACCGGTGAGGTCATTTTTCAATGCTAAAACAAAAACAAAATTGACGTTAAAATAAAAAATTGAGAGCACAGTTGCACATGTAGTCAACCAGGTTAGGTTATAAACCTCAACCGGTTTTTCATTAAAACAAATAAATAAGATTTTTACATAACAACATCTTAAAACTAACCTATAAATTCATGGAAATAATCCAAACAATTTTACATATTTGTTTATTGCACAAAAGGAAGAAAAGGGAATTTAATAAAAAACTTTAAAATATCAATGGAACAATTTTGACTAGAGTGAGCCTATGACAGGGAAATTTATTCTTTAAAGTTTACTACCAACCTAAAAAGTGTGTGATCAGCAATTTTTCCACTGTCTGCGTTTAAGGTGTTTTCTCCAAGATTTTTACAGATATAAAAACTTTCCCAGTCACTAAGTAAACTAGAATTCGAAACCGGTTTTAATAAAGATAAATCTCCGGTATAGAACATGTGGCCAGTGTCGAAAATATGATCAGCGACACTCGAAATTCCCGGTTTTATATTTTTGAAACATGAGATATGCTCCTTAAATCTAATAAAGATGTCCCGTTTTGTCATGCCACGTCAGTTTTGTTTTTGTTTTAGCATTGAAAAATGACCTCACCGGTCGAAATAGCTATCTGCTAAATAACATATTTTATTTGAATTAATGGTCCAGTGATTAATGGGTTTATTCATTTTCAATGCTCCTTCTGTTCTCCTCTTAATTTTTCAGTTTAATTTATTAAATATTACCACATGCCTAAAAATGGGTCGATTTTAATTGAGGCTTATCTCTTAAAATTTACAGCGATAATCAATGAACTAAGCCAACCGATTCACTCCAACCTCCCAACAGAACCAACCTCCCAAGCCAACCCTAACCTCATACTCCTTTCAACGTCGCAACAACAAGAAACCGACAACGCAGCTGCACCAACCAATCGACCTCCATCGCCGAATATAATCCCCAGTATCCCCATTCCCTCAACATCTAACGACAGCGCTTCAAACAACGCAGCTTCATCGAAGATTGTAAAAGATCAATAGGTTGAGTTTCCAAATACGTTGTAGCCTCAGATAAGAGCTTGTCGATAGGGAGAAGGACTGGTCCCGACTTTTCCTCAAGCAATTGAGAAACTTAAGAAAAAAAATTGCCAGCGACCACAAAGAAATCGTAAAAAGGCGAGGACGCGCTTTAGAATTCGTGAAAGATCTGATGGAAAGTAAAAAATAAAAGCGCATCTGACCTTTCCACTATCTCTTTGAGATCGGTGCCAATTGTCGTTTTGTTTTATTTTATTTTATTTTATTTTATTTTTTTTTTTTTGTGATTAAAATTATAATATTTTCGGCGTACAGAATTCCGAATCTGAAATAATTTTTCCTAAATTTGAATTCTTCAGGCCGGTACAGCGGCTTTACTCGACCTTTGATCGAAAGTATTCTTTAGCTTTTACAACAAGTTTGATAAAAAAGCTTAAATTTTGACTGAAGTTAAATTTTCAAGGGTTAATTTAACCCTTGCCTTTGGCAATTTGGCCCAAGTATTTTTAGGAAGAGGCCTATTTCTCGGTGAACGATCAGGAATACAAGGAACCAAAAATCAAATTAATCTATATAGTAAAAAATAGCATATATAAATTATACAATAATAAAACACACACTACACAACAGCGACCCATCCTACCTCTACACCCAAATGCGGGAATCTTTCCCGCAATACTTCGAGGTAGAATGGGACAGACGGCCCCGCGTCCCAGTCTGAAGGTGTGCACTGAATACAGGCGAACTAAAAAAATGTACTATGCCTTCTTTTGTTTTGAAGAGAAAAAAAAACTACTTATTTTCACTTGCACATTTAAAAAAATAAGCAATTTAGAAAGAAGAAGAAAAAAAAGTTATTAAAAATAAATTGCTTAAAAAACAATTTTCAAAGAACTTTTTTTTTTTTTTCTTTTATCCCGCGCTTGCCACCACTTTTGGTAAGGTGGTCGAAATAAAAGCAACTTCTTCGGAGGCTGGAATCCATCTCACTATATTCGACGCATCATAAAAAAATGAACTATGTCTTCTTTTGTTTTGAAGAGAAAAAAAAAACTACACTTATTTTCCATGTTGCATATTTGATAAAACAGCGTTTTTTAAATCCCTTTTAATACGTCCCATTTCTTAAGTTACTCACCCTTATGAAACGCTGCTATCGATTTAAAAAAAAAAAAAAAAAAAAAAAAAAAAGCTACCGAGACTCGAATAGTCAGCAAATACGGACGCTCCGTATTTGCTGGCGGTGTATCGGGAGAAATATTATTTGATAATTATAGTAAGAAGTCAAGTTGAGCTTTGCATTAATTTGAAGATGCGTTGGTGCATGGCTGCTGCTTGGTTCATCATGCAGAATATCAGAACGAAAGAACCATGTTTCCGGTGGAAATACTTTCTTCTCATGTTTGTTATTTGTTTGGTATTTACGTACGGACACATAAAATGATCGGATTCTGCAATAAAAACTTTATGCAGAAATGCACAATTGTTGCACGTATAACAACCTTCATTTTAAATATTTCACAAGTATCTTTCCTTATTTATTTTTTATTTTTTATTTTTAATTTTTTTTTTATTTTTACTTTCGCCCTCTAATGACTCTTCTTCATATGCCTTGATAAGTTAAATTTAGAAGACAATTACTTACGCCTAGTGCAATTTATTATTTTAATTTTTTATTTATTTATTTTTTTGTTCACCGTTTGACAAACCAAACGGCGTTTGGTTTGATAAAATTTGAAAAATTTCAGTCGTTTTTTTTCTTTGAATATTCGACTGCTCCGAAGAAAAAGTCCCTATTTTTTTTTTTTTTTTTTTAGCAGTACAAAAACTCCCTATCTTTTTTCAGACAGTTGAAAAACTCCTTATCTTTTTTTTGACGACTTATAAACGATCTATTGAATTGGTCGTTGCTATATACGATAGATCGTAACAAAAAAAAAATAGAGACTTTTTCTTCGGAGCAGTCGAATAGAAAAAAAGGAGGCTTTTGAGAAAATATGGAGTTTTAACGAGTCGGTTTAAAAATATGGAATTTTAGAGGAAAAAAGGAGTGAGTTCGGGCCCTGATAGTATTACATTTTTTAAAAAAAATTGAATTTTTTTTTATTAGCATCTTTAAAAATATTATTTCATCTCTTAATTTTCTTGAAAGTAATTTTCCATAAGTTCCATAATATCCTATACTATACATCTCTCAGACAAACAAGACAAAAAAAAAAAAAAAAAAAGTGTGAACTACCTGAAACGGCTTAAGACAACAATTTTGATGATCCCAACCTTTTTTGGGGATAGGAGGGTGTAATGAATCAACAGAAAGAGAATAAAAAAAAATTAAAGTACATCGACCTCAGTTTCAGATGGTTTTCAAGGGAGAGAAAGAAAAAAGAAAAAAAAAAGAACAATAGTAAAACGTAAACCTAACCTATTTTTAAACTAACCAGTCTTTCCTTTTTTTTATATACATATATAATATAAACATCTATACAATGACCTTAAGGATCGGCAAAAAAAAAAATGACAAAGACACAAGCGGAAGCAATAAATTTCAAACAAGTGCGAACAAAATACTCGTCGATTGAAATACAAAAAAAATTCATGACCCCACAAAAAAAATGTCAAAAACCTCGTTCCAAAATTATCTCTTATTATTCGTTTGGAAAAACACGGCTGGTGTAAAAAAATAAAATAAAAAATAAAAAATAAAAAATAAAGCAATAAATACATTTAAAAAAATTGTTTCATTAGGGGGTAAAAACATCAAAAAAATTTTAAAACATTTTTTTTGCCTGCTGGAGGTCGCGCTTTGCGGAAAAGGACCTTTTCGACTTATTACATTTTTTATTTTTTATTTATTACCAGGACATCTGTCCTGGTAATAAATAAATTAAAAAAACATTTTTTACCGAAAATTTGAATCATTACTGCTCTTTTAACCAATCTGAAAGTATATAAAAAAAAGTTCATTTTCTTTTTTTTTTTCTATTTGTCTAGTTTATCCTATACGGTTATTTCTTACCGTGTATTATTTCTATATTCTCCTTTTTCATTTCCTTGGAGTGATCGAGCACTAACATTTCCAGAGCTTCTGACTGCTCGCGGGTGAGTACAATCGTACTCCTTGGTATGACGACATTGTTCCTGGTCTCTATTTCCATGTTATCAAGTAACAAGTCCTCCAGAGTGATGTTGTTTGCTGGTGGATCCGGTCCAAGACCTCGCAACATTGACAGACTCCAAATCTGGAGTGGTGATCTGTATTCTTCAGTAGACAGAGAATGATAATTTGCCTGCCCTATGAATTCTTCAGCACTCTCCTTAATTCTTGGCACGAAAACATAAGCCAAGGAAAACAGATCTGTCTCGTCAAACTGGCTTAATATGTTCTGGTCTTCCATCCAGTGGAACAGTGTTTTGAAAGGCCGGACAACACATCGATTCATTTCGCTCAATAGTCTTTCTATTCTCACATTGTGAACTGATCGCCCAGCTATAAAGCTGCCGACCTTCTCGTAGCTTTCTCGGTTTTTCGGTTCAAAGGAAAAGTGCTCCAACTCCATTTCTTCTTATTCATCATAGAGCTCAAACTTCATTTCTTCTCCAACTCTTTTATCAACATGTTTCGCATCGAAAATTTAATCTCGTTATACAAATTTTACAAACTATTTTATTGGAGGGTGGTTTGGTGGTCAAAGGGACCAAAAAACCATTTTTTTTCTAAAAAGAAAAAAAAAAAAATTGAAATCACTTGGTGATTTTTTTCATTGCTCGAGATACAATTTCCAGATCTAATTCTGTACCAGATAGGTCAAATGTCCATCACAATCGTGCATGGAGATATACTCTTTTGAACAGTTGGAGCTCAAAAACCGGTTCAGGCAGCGGTTCAAAAGAGTGTATCTCCATGCACGATTATGATACATAGCTCAGTTGACCTGATAAATGAATTCTGTTTGCTTAATTCATAATCCTGACAAAGAAAGTATTTTGAGGTTTGATGCTTTTGTTACTGGGGGAATTTCCCCGCAGGTGTGTGTTTATCTTGTTTTCGATGGAACGCCTCGTGTTGCACCAATTTTCAGGGCGCTTAATTTTATATTTGCTCCGGTCAAAATATTTTTCAATAGAGCAACTTCTTCCATTGTTGTAACACCCTGCGCTAACTCACTCTATGGGGAATTACAATTTTCAAGAAGTTCTGCCACCTTATTTTCATCTGTTTGTTCCTCTCTTTCGCGAGGATTTATTTATAGCCTTGTTTGCAAAGGAATGGAATGATTTAAATAAAACTTTATAAATCAAGTAAACTAGAAGATATAATCAAATTTTTAGATAGCAAAGAGGAAGTGAAGGCTAACTTCCAGCTTATTTCGAAGGACAGACCTCAAGACTCTGTCCTTCAACCCCTCTACTTGTTCAATCATGCTTGGATCTGGAAGAAAGTCTGCAAACCAAATGGAGGCGGAGGGTTCCTTCCGACGCTACGTAATTTTACTTTTATTGGGTATCTCCAGACTTTGGCAAGGTATAACTTGCTCCCAGTTGACTCGTACGCTGCTTTTTTCCTGTAAGGAAACATTGAACCTACGAAAACACAAGTGAGTTTAATTTACGAAAAAATATTGATCACTGACTTTCGTAATCTTCCTTTTAATGTTTTTTTTTTTCCACGCTCTGTCCACGTGCCAAGTGCAGTATAGACAAGTGTTTGATCGGGGTTACCGTCACCCAGGCTTCATAAAACCTTCCTTTCATGTCGCTCATAAAAAGATCAGTTTTTATGGCTCCCGCGTGATTTTCAATGGTGGAAAAAAACGAAGGGAGCATCCGTTCGGTCACTCTGTTATCAAAAACGCTGCTGGAAACCCCTCATTTAGGTCATCTGAAACGAGGATTGTTACAAACTGAAAACCTTCTTACGCTGCCATCCCGTGGGTTCCATCGAAAGTGATGGCTTTTTGCCCGTAGAACTGCAGCATTTCTTTTTGACCTTCGTCAAGACTCTCAAGATCTTCTGCTTCAAATTAAAAAAAAAAAAAAAAAAGAAGCAGATACGTATGCTGGTTACGTATGCTGAGCCGGTTTTGGGGCCGTAATATCATCCATTAAATTTTGCACATCTTTTAATTAAATTAATTTAAGAGTCTGATAGTTTGAGGCGACAAAAAAGTTTTTATTTGCGCCCAAACTAACTCAATGGGATTAAGTTCGCAGTGGTATGGAGGAAGCCTTAATGGAATTCTATTAGATCCATTTTTTTCGTTGAATTGCTGTCTTGTCTTGGTGACTTATTCGAAACAGTTTCCTTTTTTGCTTTTGGTGCTCATTTTAAATATATCTTTTGAGGTTCGATGCGTTTGTTACTGGTGGAATTGTCCGCAGGTGTGTGTGTGTGCGTATCTTCTTTTGGATGGAACGCCTCGGGCTGCACCAATTTTCAGGGCGCTTAATTTTATATAAACTCTAAACTCTAATTGGAATTTAATCTAACCGGGGGATTTTTCTATTGTTTCTTTTAACTTGCGAAGATCCAACACTGGACGTGGAAGTTGATTGAGAAACTCCACTAGAAGACTGGACAGGCGGTGGAGTAGGAACTTTTAAGGTGACGGCAGGTTTAGCAGGTCCAACTGGTATTTGAACACTCGTGGTTGCAGCACTTTCCAACCGAGCAATTAGGTGTTCAAATCTTTGCAATAACTTAGGATCTCCCAATTGAACTAATTGGAGTCTTTCAATCTTGGACTGAAAGTCATTACAAGCTTGTTCGACAATCGGATAATATTGGTCCTTTATGATTGACTGCACAATATCAGTATAATCTTTATTATTATGAAAGAATAAATGACTAATAATAAATGGGATCAATACCTCCTTTTCTAGAAAAGCCCATAACTCAGCATCGTTAACATTATTATCCAATAAACTCATGTAGGTTGGATTATTATAAGCAATGGAATTCAACCACTCTTGATCCATGAATCTGGCTAAATAAGTTCCGTTACATCGTGTGAGTGGTAATACATCATAGAATTCTTCTGATTTTCTTGACCCAACTGATGCTGGCTTCGGAGGGATTGGGGACCCTAAGTTGAGTTTAGCTAATTTCTCTTCGAAGTCTTCTCTCTCAGGAGTCATGGAGACTGAGTCATGAAATTCTTCATCTCCTTTCTGATCAGGAGATTCTGCTCTTTGAGGAATATCTGATGTTCCCGGAGTTTTTACAGAGGAGGTTGGATCAAGAGCCGTAATCTTAACTGGAGATTTGACTGGAGTGTGATGGGACTCTTGGTGAGTGATGGTCTTCTTTATTGCTCCAGTTCCTTTAGGGAAGTCATAGAATTTGGTCCCGATTTTCAATGGCGAAGGTGTTATCGCCATGCGGATCTGATCTGTTGACTCTTTAATCAAATTAGCTACTTCTGTCTTATACCCTTCAGAGTCCATATACTGTCTAAGAGAAATATCAGAGAAACCAAGTTTTGAAAATGCTCTCGTATAACACGTAACCAGTTTTTGTGCGATAGGAACTAAGACTTTCGGATCAGAATTTGTTTGTGAGCAAAAGTCCTTTACCATTTCTGTGACTGTAAGAGTTGACGTAGAAAACGGTTTAACAGATGCTAATACTTCCTTGAAGAAGAATAGTTGGTACTTCGTTGCTTTTCCTTGATCATAAGGTGTTCCGAGATCAGAGTTTACTTGGTTCCTGACATAGCTTTCAAAGGTGTTGGGGTCGAAATACTTCGAGAGAGCCTTAAGAGCTTCGGCGGTTAACTGAGCCATCTTTATCTTCGCTATTATTGCTCCGGTCAAAATATTTTTCAATAGAGCAACTTCATCCATTGTTGTAACACCCTGCGCTAACTCACTCTATGGGGAATTACAATTTTCAACAAGTTCCGCCACCTTATTTTCATCTGTTTGTTCCTCGCTTTCGCGAGAATTTATTTATAGCCTTTACTTAACAAATGAATGTTTACATCATTTCTTTTTTTTTTGTTCCTATCGGGTTCTCCATTAAACGAAAAATAAACCGTTTTTAAAATATTGTAAATACGAACGGGTAATTTATAAAATAAGATCAAACCTTTACTTCGCGTTCCTGTAAAATTTTAAAAAGTTCATGCACAACCGTGTAATACTGGCGTGACGGACTCGTATAATTTGCCATAATATTAAAAAAAAGGTAATTTTTCACAGCCATCAGATTTATTCATATTATCATAATATATATATATACGCTCTCAGTTGTGGAGCTTTTTCCATACGTATAATATTTGAGAAAGGTTTAAATTCAAAAATGTCAGGCTGGCATTAGCTATAGCTAATGTAGCTAGCTCCGCATTTTTACTTAACATCAGTCAAAAATCCTGACGTCTTTTACAGATTTAACTTGCATCCTCCGAATTCTCATCCATTTCGTACCTTAATGTTCCACTGACAAAAATTTATACTCAGCAGGTACTGTTGGCAAAAAATAAATCAATAAATTCCTTCCAACCTTCGTGGACTCGACTCCATTTATTGCCACGGGCTCCACTGTCAGTATCTAGAACGATACATTACAGGATTCTAAAAGCGGCAAAACTGAATTGAAATGTACTTTTTTTTTACCTTTCGATTTTGTTTTCCTCTTTTTTCTTTTTGGTCGGGATTGACCAATCTTTCTCATCTTCTAAAAGTTGACGGGAGTTCTACTTCTTCGTTTTCTTCTTCATTTATAAGTTGGGTTTCTTCATTTCAAATGTCCCGAAGTAATTTCTGTTAGAAGTCAAATTCTTGCCCAGACAGTTTTCCCTTTCCCGAGATTCTGGTTTCAACCTAAAAGCACAACGGACACACAAAGAATCATTTTATCAAGAAACACCATGTAACTATTTTTTTCCAAAGATCTTTAATTTTCGCAAACATTTGAACACCCGATCCCAGTGGATCCTCTTAGGTCACAGACGACAGATTGTAACTGCTGTAGACAATATGTGCGAGATGATTTTATTCTATTTCAGCAAAATCTTTAAAAAAAAATTTATATTGACGACAATAGAATTTTACAAGATTATAGGAATGCTTTCACGCACTAAAGCTTCGTAATAACAGCTGACGGATTTTTTTAAAATCCATTTTTAAAAGAATATGAAAAATTTTGTTATAATTACGATTTTTTATTAATAGTTGTAACATAGCAAAAGTATGGTCTTTACGAACTGGGTTCAGCTTATGGACTGTTCAGGTTTTGGTGACTGTTCTGGCTTTGTTACATATGTAAGTTTGCATGCTATCTGGAAAGAGAATCCAAGCCGAAAAAACTAAAACCTATCTCAGTTTCTATCTTTTTCGTCCACTATCGTCCATTTTCCCAGTATTTTGCGTTACTGAGTGGCGGGATACAAGGTTCACGGTATTTAGTGATCCCTCAAAAAATCTAAATAGGTGCCGCCAAATTTTTCGAATCTTTAGATGAAACCGTAAACTGGGGTGAGATTGACCGGCGGGGCGAGATTGACCGGCCTAGAAAAAGGAAGTTCTGACTGAATTTTTTAAAATCTGATTGTTAGAGGGGAAAGAAAGGGAAATCCTCTAGTAATTTTATTTAAAGAAAACATAATTTAATCGCGGTTACTAACTTTTTTTTTAGGCCGGTCAATCTCTCCCCGGCGGTCAATCTCACCCCAGTTTACGGAACTGAATTTATTAATTTTGAAGTCTAGGGCAAAAAATCGGTCTATACTCAGAAAAAATTAAGGCTGTACGTCCAATTACAGGCAAACAGCTGAAGAACCGGAAAAAATATCATTCAGTTTTTTTATTTTTTTCTAATGAGGAGGGCCAAGCACTAGACGCATAGAGGGCGCGAGGCGCCCTCGAAGCGGCTAGTTTTAGCACAAGACCAGCCGAAGTCTTCTTTATCAGTTCTTCGAGCGAGAAGTGGGTGATAGGTTGGTATGGGCATGTCTTGTTGTGGCACTTTCTCCATTTCTAAGAGTTGTCTTTCCCTTTTTAAAAAATGTAATAATTTTTATGCGCCTAGCTTCGAATCCAAATAGCAGGTTCGACATGTAGGGCGGTACATGTCACTTCCGCCGACAAATTGTCGAGGGTTGTCATAGTTGAAACGAAAAGTGAAAGTGGCGTAAAATGGATAGCTGTTTGTTTCCTTTGCAAATAAGTTCAGTTTAATTTCATATATCCACTTTCGGTCGAAGGTGGTTGTGTCCACATTCATCCCGTAGTATTGTCCCACAAATCGTCGGCCCACTACCGGTCTAGGCGTGACAAAACAATTATTTTTGTAAAAAAAAAAAGATCTATCAATTTCAAACAAAATATTTTCAAATTTTGTGAATATACAGTACTACTCCGAGCAATAAACCTAACTCGGTTTTTCTTGGATTACGTAAAAAAAAAAAAAAAAAAAAAAAAAAAAAACAAGCAAAAATTATATTTTATAGTTTGTTGCAATGATGGAATTCGAAAAAAAAAAAAGCCGAAAAGGCTGCATAGTTTCATGCCCTCAACTCATTTCATCTGTGCCTCTGAAAACCCACGTCGTTCATCCCTAAAAACATGTCCTAATTCCCATCAAGCTTTAAAAGGACCAAAGTGTGCTTACAAAACTTGCAATTACAGGTCGGCGACTCGCCTCTACCGCCGCCGAAATCGTCGAAAAGAGACAAAGATGATTATGATTATGATTAAAACACAAAAACCCGCCATGACCCAGGCCCATTGCCAGGTTTCTTCCGCAACCGGTGGGGATAGGAAGAAAGCGGTGATGGCGGAGATAGCGGAGTGGAAGCTGTTTGGCATTGGGATTGGAAAAGGCAAAAAAATCCGGAATTCCCCATGCTCCTTTTCGGGATGCACGGCATCCTTTGGGGCATGGTTCATCTAAGCATGTAGACATTGGCCTAAAAACCGCACAAGCAAAAGTTTAAAAAAAGCATGCGAAACCGGACGAAACGAATTGCGTCCGGCCTACCTTTTTCACCAACGTATTGAGTTAGTTTGTCTAATTGGTTTAAACGCATCTGGTTTTAAGGATCGGGATCATTCTCATCCCCCTTGACCTTCTTTTTTTTTTTTTATTCCTTTGTAGGGGAGTTCCAAAACTCTTTGACGTCCCCGGCGTTTTTGCATGAGCTGTTTGGGATTGGGATTGGAAAAGGCAAAAAAATCCGGAATTCCTCATGCTCCTTTTCAGGATGCACGGCATCCTTTGGGGCATGGAGCAATAAATCTAACTCGGAGCAATAAATCTAACTCGGTTTTTCTTGGATTACGTAAAAAAAAAAAAAAAAAAAAAAACAAGCAAAAATTATATTTTATAGTTTGTTGCAATGATGGAATTCGAAAAAAAAAAAAAAAAAAAAGCCGAAAAGGCGGCTCCTTTCACTTTTAATTTTTTTGACTCTTGCTTGTTCGGTGCATGATATAGCACAGCTATTAACAAATTAAGAGTTTTTATTAGTAGTTTTGTTCTGTTATTCCTTTGTCGGAGTCCCAGGGGTCTTTGACGTCCCCCGGCGTTTTTGCAGGAGTTATATGCTCCTTTCACTCTTAATTTCTTTGCATCGATGGTATATATCCGTCAGGTCACTGGCAAGACCCGTCCATTCGTCGGCAACAAAGGCTGGCGATCAGGACGTTCCCTTTTCGGAGTCCTGCTTTTCCTTCCAGAAGATCCGTTTTTCCTCCATGTAGCAGTCCTGGATGTCGGCGTCCTCGGCGTTCTTGAACTAGTCGTCGGTCCCGATTCTGTCTCGTCTTCATTCCTAAAAATGTGAAATGAAAAAGTGGATAAAAAAGTCTAATTCTCCTCAATCTTCTTTGCTTAACATTTGTGGTTTTAAAAAAATAATAACAAAGGAAAAGAAATTTTTTTTTTGAATTCTGTTTTGAAATCTGATTCTCCTTTTGAGTAACCTTTCTATCTTTTTAATGTTGTTCTGTGTGACAAATGCAACATGCCTAGACTTTTTAAAAGTTCATATCCTTTGGACGATTATCTCGGCTAAGAATTGATAATTTTCGAAGTTTCAAAATTTTGAAAAAAGAAAAAAAAATAGTTTTTCTTTATTTACATTAACCATCTGGATTTGTTACATAAATAAACTATATTGACACGTTCAATTAACACTTGAAAGAAAAATGTCAGTTTGTCTTATTGGGTTAAACGGATTTGGTTTTGAGGATCGGGATCATTCTCACCCCCCTTGACCTTCCTTTTTTTTTTTTTTATTCCTTTGTCGGAGTCCCAGGGGTCTTTGACGTCCCCCGGCGTTTTTGCAGGAGTTATATGCTCCTTTCACTCTTAATTTCTTTGCATCGATGGTATATATCCGTCAGGTCACTGGCAAGACCCGTCCATTCGTCGGCAACAAAGGCTGGCGATCAGGACGTTCCCTTTTCGGAGTCCTGCTTTTCCTTCCAGAAGATCCGTTTTTCCTCCATGTAGCAGTCCTGGATGTCGGCGTCCTCGGCGTTCTTAAACTGGTCGTCGGTTCCGATTCTGTCTCGTCTTCATTCCTAAAAATATGAAATAAAAAAGTGGATACAAAAGTGTAATGGCCACCCAGGACGAGGTTGGTACAGAAAATCTGTGTTTGCACAATTCTACGAACTTCGAAGTAGCTTCGCAGGAACCTTGAAGTCTCTTCACTATCTCCTAAGATAGTGACGATAACCTCTTGCATGTCCTGCGGTTCGCCCTGCAGGGACGCAAGCAACTTCGCCATATCTTGGACTAAAAAAAAATAAAGGAACTTTTCATAAGACATGATTTTTAATCTTGAATTTCCTTAATAATTGCTGCAATAATTTTAGAAAAGTTTTAGTGGCAACCCATTGAAGTCTGTTTATAATCAAATCTATGGCTTGTAATGCCGGCTCCATGAACCTGCAAAAACAGATTTAAAAAAATAATTAAAAAAAATTAATTTAATGCATATTCATGCATTACTTTTTTGTCATATTGTTTGGCTTTAAATTCCACAACCCGGCATTTAGTTGGTGTTCGCACCAATTTTGAAGGTCTTCTTTGTTCATTGTTTCTGGCACTGGAACAGTACAACAGGGTCCGTAAATCTCGAGCCGGTTTACACTCATTAATGTCGATGTAAAACATGAATTGCTGCAGTTGTAGAGGGGGCCGAGTGAATCTTAAAAAATTAATAATGAATAATTGATAAACTAGTTTACGTCGATTAACTCTGCCCTTATAAAACCAAATCAGTTGCTTCCATAATGACCGAAAAAATTTAGGACAGTATTCTTCGAAAAAACAAATTCAAAATTCAAACCTTCATGCCAGTAGCAGGTATAATAAAAGTTATATTCTTCCTCGACGTCTTTTGCAATTTCAATTTTATATTTAAATAATTCTCTAACTCCATTTACGTCTACCTGCAAATCGGCTGCAATATTTTGTACCTCTGACCATTTTTGTTTGAATTGCGATAAGTCAGCTAAATGTTCCTCGGGATGTGCTAAGAAATTTTGGTAAAAGCGTAAATTTTCCTCATACAATTAAGATACTAATTTACTCGATTACGAGGGGAAACCGAACGTAACTTGCCAATTGAAAGAAGAAACACATTTAGAAGAAGAAATTTTAAAACTTGACTAGAAATGTCTTTAAACTTTAACGTAATAGTATGCGAAAGAATATCAGAAATATTTGTTGCGTGTAAAATCCCGCAACTTTTGTTTTTGTTAGTCTTCTGTTTTCTTATCCCTTTGAATTTTTCGAAGTCCGGAAAATCGAACTTCGAGAAAAACCAAGGTGTCAACAAAAACAAAAACAAAAACAAAAGTTGCGGGATTTTACACGCAACAAACTACCTTCCACCCCCCCCCCCCCCAAAATTTTTTGAAGCGACTGATTCGGTTCAAAAAATTTTTCTACTGACTAACTTATAAATACAATTTATTAAATACAATTCCTTATTGTATATTTATTAAATACAATTCCTATTTCAGATTTTAAATAAAGATAACGGCCGTATCCCGGTTTCAAAATTGTTTGATCTTTTGTAACTTTACCTCATGACGTCATAACTTGGGCGGCCATATTTTCTAGTCACACGTCGTTATGGATTTTTAATGTTACCTGTCTTTTTATTTATTGAAATAATTGTTTTTTAAATTCGATTAAATAATTAATTATGAGGAAAAGGAGAAAGAAGAAATATCGTATTTAAAGGGTTGACGTTTGTTTGTGACTTTTAATTTTATTTATTGGTTTTTTACATGATTTTTAATTTCGTTTAGGTAAGCGTGTGTTTGTTTTTCGTTTTCCCAAGGTCATTCCGTTTTTAAATTCATCCGTGTTTATTGTTCTCTAATTTAATTTTTCGATTTTAGTTCCTCTGAAGATGGCAACAGCCGAAATGGCCATAAGGATGTAAATTAAAATTTTCAATAAATCTGCTTTTTATGACCTTTAAAGGAAGATTTTCATTTCAAAAATTATTAAATACAATATTATAAGAATCAGAAAAAAAGGTTTTTCTCTGATGATTTGATTTCCTAATTTAACAATCGGTGGAATTTCGTCGGTACGAACGGTAATATTGTTTATCGTGATTTCGGATGGTCCTTTTCTGTGGGAGGTGGAGTATCTCGGTATACTTGGTTTAACAGAGGCAGTTTTATAACAGTTTTACACATGTTGCGTGTAAAATCCCGCAACTTTTGTTTTTGTTTTGGTTTTTGTTGACACCTTGGTTTTTCTCGAAGTTCGATTTTCCGGACTTCGAAAAATTCAAAGGGATAAGAAAACAGAAGACTAACAAAAACAAAAGTTGCGGGATTTTACACGCAACATATTCATTATCGGGATGTTTTTATAATGATTGCCCAGTTACCCAGTCCATTATTTTGAAATTGGTGAACAATTGGAAATTAAATTAAAAACAAAAAACCAATCACGCCATATGGCGTTTTCCCGTAAAAGTTTCTGTCATTATCCGGATTTATTAAATTTAAGTAAGGTAAAAGTACCAATTATTGACCAGGCACCAATTACTGACCAGTCCATAAGCTAAACACGTATACCATAAAAGGAAATCGTGTTTAGCTTATGGACTGGTCAATAATTGGTGCTTTTACCTTATAAAGACATCCCACTTGTCTGCTGGTTTTGCGTGTATTCTTTTTTATTTATTTTTTTTTTTCTTCTCATAATCTTTTAACTCCCGCTGATTCTTTGAATTCAAGTTGTGTCGCTCAATTCTTTTGTCGTAATCCTTAATCAGCTGGCCCTTTCTATCTTTTGTATCCACCTACGTATTTGCTTGTTGAAAAAAAATTTCTTTCACTCTAACTTTTTACAAGTTTCTCAATATTTTGCAAAAGACATTTATTGTTTTTTACTTAGTTTTTAAAATAATGTATTTTATTTAATAAATGTTTTGGCAGTTTATGAGGCGCCTTTTTTTTCTGTAATTATTTTTGACGCGCCCGTGAGGTCGCTCTCTCAAAGAGCGTACCGGGAAAACTTTGGTAAAACTGTGGGCCAGTCCGGGTTTCTATAAACCCAAGTCGCTCATCCCTGAAAACATGTCCTAATTCCCATCAAACTGTAAACGAGCTTTATAAGACATATCATCAATAATTAAGGATCCAATTTTTTCATTGTCATTTTTCAAAGAATATATTACAGCTAATAATTAATTGCGATCTACAGTAAATACGAATTGAGAATAAGTTGTTGCTATTTGAATTTTAGTTTCAGCTCTCAGGCGGGCTTTTGGCAGCGATGGGAGTTTCTGTTTCTCCATTTGAGTAACCTACATATCTTTTTAAAGTTGTTCTGTGTGACCTTTTTTTTTTTTTTTTTTTTATTCCTTTGTCGGAGTCCCAAGGGTCTTTGACGTCCCCGACATTTTTGCAGGAGTTATATGCTCCTTTCACTCTTAATTTCTTTGCATCGATGGTATATATCCGTCAGGTCACTGGCAAGACCCGTCCATTCGTCGACAACAAAGGCTGGCGACCAGGACGTTCCCTTTTCGGAGTCCTGCTTTTCCTTCCAGAAGATCTGTTTCTCCTCCATGTAGCAGTCCTGGATGTCGGCGTCCTCGGCGTTCTTAAACTAGTCGTCGGTCCCGATTCTGTCTCGTCTTCATTTCTAAAAATATGAAATAAAAATCTGGATACAAAAGTGTAATGGCCACCCAGGACGAGGTTGGTACAGAAAATCTGTGCTTTCCTAATTCCACGAACTTCGAAGTAGCTTCGCAGGAACCTTGAAGTCTCTTCACTACCTCCTAAGATAGTGACGATAACCTCTTGCATGTCCTGCGGTTCGCCCTGCAGGGACGCAAGCAACTTCGCCATATCTTGGACTAAAAAAAATAAAGGAACTTTTCATGAGACATGATTTTTAATCTTGAATTTCCTTAATATTGAGGCAACAATTTTAGAAAAGCTTTAGTGGCAACCCATTGAAGTCTGTTAATAATCAAATCTATGGCTTGTAATGCCTGCTCCATTAACCTGCAAAAACAGATTTAAAAAAATGTAATTAAAAAAAATTACCTAATTAAAAAGAACTTTGTTGGATTGTTAGAAAATAAATAAAGAAATTTTGAAAAAAATTTCATTAAAGTCAACTTCAATTACATCGACTTACCAAATAAAGTCTTCTGCGCCCATTATTATGAATACTATGAATTGTATTATGATTCCAACTGCAAGGAAAATCAAATAACATGCATAGTCATGCATTACTCACTTGTCATATGGTTTGGCTTTAAATTCCACAACCCGGCATTTAGTTGTTGTTCGCACCAATTTTGAAGGTCTTCTTCCACGTCTTAATATGATATATACATTAGGTGTACACAGTAAAAAATATTATGTAAATATGGGATTAGGAGTCCACATAAATTTTTTCTGTTGTTTTTCTCCAAAAGGTAAACATAAACAGAAACAACATAAAAAATTTATGTGGACTCCTAATCCCATATTTACATAATATTTTTTACTGTGTAGACATAGCATAACACAATCAAAATAATAAAATAAGAGTTAAATATATTCCTACAAACGAACAAGTTGCCGATATTTTTACAAAGGGCCTGACCTCGAAAATATTTAAAAACATGTCAGAGGCTTGGGTTTTTTTTATATTATATTTTTTTCGTGTTATTTTTATAATAAAATCCTCACAACTGAAGGCAGAATTATTGATTTAGAACATGAACATCAAAGTACAATATGGGCTTGCTCGCGTGCAATCGCTAGCTTTTTTTGATTGGAAAAAGCTTCCCCATTTACCATGAGCTGTGCCCGTTCAGAAACAGTTCATGCCAAAAAGGCCTATTAAACCAAAGCCCTGAAAAGGGCTGTTCACGGAACGCAGAGGTATTTATAATTCCTCTATCGTAAAATCTACTGTCACCCCAATAACATCTAGTTGGAAGGGCTCTTCGAACTCGATACGGCGCCAAATTTCGCCCTCTCGTTCTTCAAAGCTGTCTGCACTTATGATAGCTGCCTCGTTGACATCAGTATCTTTCCAGCAGAGATACTGACGGCCATCAACTTCCCGAACTTTGAAAACGAACCTCATCGCCGTACGTCCAATAAATGCGTGTTCAGTTTCAATGTCAAGTGAAAATGGCTCCCCAGCGACTGCATTTAGAATGTAGTTCTCGCAATAATCGACCGTTGCGATCTCAATCGAAATTTTGAAAACTTTCTCCACGACCATCTTCACTCTGAGGGTGGGCAAGGAATGAAAATGACGACTTACGTTTCACCCTTATTCGTAGAAGAAATCCATAAACAGGGTTTTTAGGTCTCAAATTTTATATTCAAAATCTTTTTTTTTTTTTTTTTTTTTTCAAAGTACAAAAGAAGTATTTATTTCAAATTATCATTCTTCGTAAAAAGGATGATTATTTGCTTCCTTTCAAAGGATTTCTATACGGAAGTCTATCTATTTTTCTTTTGAACTGTCAACGCAATCCTTTCCCCATCAAATGTTGTGCAATGTTAATAATGATCTTCAAGATTTCTTTTTTTTGGCTTTTATTTTGTTTTTAGTCATGTCTTTTTGACCATTTGTTAAGTGTCAATCCTTTTTCACAAAGAATTTTTTTTTTTTTTTTTTTTTTATGAAAATAGAAACCATTTTGTTTTACCTTCGGATGGTGTAGTGTTTTCTTATTAACTCACCTGCCCAGGTAACAAAACAATATGATTGGTTTAGAATATACACGGTGGACCAGCGACCTGCCAAGTTATATGGCGCGCACTATGCAAAGAATGAATTTATTATTATGAATACTATAAATTGTATAATGATTCCAACTGCAAATAAAATCAAATAACATGCATAGTAATGCATTACTCACTTGTCATATGGTTTGGCTTTAAATTCCACAACCCGGCATTTAGTTGGTGTTCGCACCAATTTTGAAGGTCTTCTTTGTTCATTGTTTCTGGCACTAGAACAGAACAACAGGGTCCGTAAATCTTGAGCCGGTTTACGCTCATTAATGGCGATGTAAAACATGAATTGCTGCAGTTGTTGAGTGAATCTTAAAAAATTAATAATGAATAATTGATCAACTAGTTTACGTCGATTAACTCTGCCCTTATAAAACCAAATCGGTTGCTTCCATAATGACCGAAGAAATTTTGTCCGAAAAAAATTTAGGACAGTATTCTTCGAAAAAGGAAATTCAAAATTCAAACCTTCATGCCAGTAGCAGGTATAATAAAAGTTTTAAAAAATATATAATAGTATTTACTTAAAAATATTTAATATTTCGTTTACCGGCTTTCATAGAAAAAAATTGATTTTAATTTAAGTCATCTTGATTGGTCATAGATGGCATATAAAATGCCTGGTGAAAAAAATACAAGACCTGCCTTTCGATTTCCTTTCTTGCAGTTCTTTACTCCTTCCTCTTTTAGCGGATTATATTCTTCCTCGCCGTCTTTTGCAATTTCGATTTGATATTTAAATAATTCTCTAAGTTCATTTACGTCTACCTGCGAATCGGCTGCAATATTTTGTACCTCTGACCATTTTTGTTTGAATTGCGATAAGTCAGCGGGATGTGCTAAGAAATTTTGGTACAAGCGAAAATTTTCCACTACTCATAGAATTAAGACACTAATTTACTCGATTACGAGGGGAAACCGAACGTAACTTGACAATTAGAAGAACTTTTAAAACTTAATGTAAAAGTTTTTGTCATTATCCGGATTTATTAAATTTAAGTATAAAGACATAACCCACTTGTCTGCTGGTTTTGCGTGTATTCTTTTTTTTTTTCTCATAATCTTTTAACTACCGCTGATTCTTTGAATTCACGTTGTGTCGCTCAATTCTTTCGTCGTAATCAGCTGGTCCTTTCTATCTTTTGTATCCACCTACGTATTCGCTTGTTGAAAAAGAATTTCTTTCACTCTAACTTTTCGCTACCTCGGGATAAAAGGCTTGTATCTAGTTTTTCGAATTGAATTCGTCTCGCTATAAGCTAAATATGCTTAAGAAGCATCAATTCGAAAATCGAGATACAAGCCTTTTATCCTGAGGTAGCGTTTTAACAAGTTTCTCATTATTTTGCAAAAGCGATTTATCGTTTTTTACTTAGTTTTCAAAATTATGTATTTTAATAGTTTAAAATAGTTTCTAGGTGGTGCATGGTTTGCTCCAACATTCTGAAAAAACATTAAAAAAAATGTTTAATGTTTTTATCATTTAATAAAATTTATTAAATGATAGAGACTTACCGAATAAGTTCGTCTAGAACGTCCATTTTATCCGCTGAATGAAGAAAGAATGCTTGAATGAAGGAACAATGTCGTCTAAAAAACCACCTCTGGCTAGGCAAGTATATTGAGTGATATAAGAATACAAGCTCAACAAAAACTATAAAACTCGTAATTATAACTCGTATTATAACGTAACTCGAAAAAAATATAAGCATAAAACGTCAAGGAACACACCAGGACGTCACGACCGTTTTAGCGGGATAAAAATTCCAAATTTTTTTTATCTCTTTATTTTTTTCCAGGAAATGGCCAGATCGAAAACAAAGAGCGTACCGGGAAAATTTTGGTGAAAATGTGGGCCAGTCCGGGTTTCTGTAAACCCAAGTCGCTCATCCCTGAAAACATGTCCTAATTCCCATCAAACTGTAATTGAGCTTTATAAGACATATCATCAATAATTAAGGATCCAATTTTTTCATTGTCATTTTTCAAAGAATATATTACAGCTAATAATTAATTGCGATCTACAATAAATACAAATTGAGAATAAGTTGTTTCTATTTGAATTTTAGTTTCAGCTCTCAGGCGGGCTTTTGGCAGCGATGGGAGTTTCTGTTTCTCCTTTTGAGTAACCTACATATCTTTTTAAAGTTGTTCTGTGTGACCCTTTTCTTTTTTATTCCTTTCTCGGAGTCCCAGGGGTCTTTGACGTCCCCGGCGTTTTTGCAGGAGTTATATGCTCCTTTCACTCTTAATTTCTTTGCATCGATTATATATATCCGTCAGGTCACTGGCAAGACCCGTCCATTCGTCGGCAACAAAGGCTGACGACCAGGATGTTTCCTTTTCGGAGTCCTGCTTCTCCTTCCAGAAGATCCGTTTCTCCTCCATGTAGCAGTCCTGGATGTCGGTGTCCTCGGCGTTCTTAAACTAGTCGTCGGTCCCGATTCTGTCTCGTCTTCATACGAAATAAAAAAGTGGTATCACACTTTTGTATAAAAGTGTGATGGCCACCCAGGACGAGGTTGGTACAGAAAATCTGTTCTTGCCGAATTCCACGAACTTCGAAGTAGCTTCGCAGGAACCTTGAAGTCTCTTCACTACCTCCTACGATAGTGACGATAACCTCTTGCATGTCCTTCGGTTCGCCCTGCAGGGACATGCATTACTTACTTGTCATATGGTTTGGCTTTAAATTCCACAACCCGGCATTTAGTTGTTGTTCGCACCAATTTTGAAGGTCTTCTTTGTTTATTGTTTCTGGCACTGGAACAGAACAGCAGGGTCCGTAAATCTCGAGCCGGTTTACCCTCACCCTCTAACTGAATTCTCAATGATTGCCATTTATCTTAGTAAGAAATCAAGTGCACTCGATGGGCCAAAGACACGGACGAAAAGTATTGGGTTGTTGAACACAAAAAATATTAAGTTGTTGAAAAAACGTAAAATATTTCTACAATGGCTATTTATTGCACCTGTAAAGTGCATAAAGGTAAACCAACCGCACTGATTACAGGTAGCTGTTTATACCTTTTTTTTTTCTGAATAAAGTAACTTTTTGGTCAAAGGAAAGGTACGAAATCACTTTATTTCGGTTTTGACACCAGAAAGTTAGTGACTAAATGATTACAAAATGATTATACACCTGTATGAGCACAATAACAATTCTTTGATCACTTTTTTAAAAAAATTTTGGTTGGTGAATGCCACTGAACAATTTTCACACTGAAATTTTTCATTTATTTAAGGATAATTGAATTAATTTTTTTAAGCATGATTATTACCTTTTCTTGTTCCCGCGTGGAGGCATTCTTCTCCAGTTGGATAATGCACCTTTGCAGCCTTTCTATTTCGCGCTCTTGACCTTCCAAGCGCAGGAACTGAAACTCCAACATGCCCTCCAGACTTTTTATCTGCCTTGATCTGGCCAAACCCAGGATACCCCGGAGGAGCACTTGGTTTTCCTGTTGAATTAATTGAATAAAAAACGTATCCTTCATTAAAGTAGTGAAGTCGATTTTCTTTTCTTGAACGTTCACTGACAACTCTACCATATTCTGCTTAACTAAAAGTACTTTCGGATTGACTCCATTTATTGCACCTACTTATTTCTTCCGCGTCAATTGCAAAATGGTCCTCAAGATTGAGTGACAAAATGAATAATTTTTCAAAACTGCTGTTAGGTTTGTTATTTATGGATTCGGTATTTTTTGATGGAGAACCCAATAATTTTTAATGATGCAGTGCAATTGATGGGTCGGTCTTAGTTTCTGAAGCTGGAAATGAAATCCTTTATTTCTTTACTGGAAGCTGTATTCATTAGGTTGCGGGATGGGTAATTAAACCTATTAAATCGTTAACAAGGGACGATTTTGGATCACAAATTTGCTTGTCATTCACTCTCTTTATTTAGGAGAAGAAAGAGTACTATCTCTTTTTTTTTTTTTGGAAATTTCCCGGCTTTAATTTAAATTAAATTCTAAAAATTACCAATTTTCTACTTTGTAATTTTCATTATTACTGAGACAATCACTAAAACTTAACTTTTAAAAAGTCAATGTTGAAACAAAAATTATTATCAGTTTATGGTTTCTCTTTAATCTGATTGTTTATGTTACATTTTCCTCGCTTTTTTTTCCGCAAAATATTTGATAACATCTTTAAAGCCTTAACTCTCTAGCTTCTATTCTATTTAGGCTTAAATTCTAGATTTTCGTATTTTTGTGAAGAATCACCAATTACATAATTCACTTCATACCTATATGTGTATTCTTCATGCATGTTATCCTTCTTTGCGCCATAAAGCGTAAGATATGAAGAGGAATGGCTAATGACAGGAATGTTTACTCTGTATATCAATTCATTGTGCTTAATGTAAGCTGGCGCAGAAACATTTAATTTTAATGCATCATTAGTAACGATTGAAAAAAAAATTATATTATACAAAATAATATTATATATTATACAAAAATTTATTATCGAAGTACTTACTGGTACTTCGATTCCACTTCCCCTAGGACTCGGAAGGCGTAACGCAACGCTGCCCGAATGCGTTGCAAATCTCCTTCCTCGAAATTCCTAGCAGACACCCGTCAAAATATGTCTGTCAGGTCCGAATTTATTTGTTCCTGTAACGGAACATAGAAAACTGGAGTTTCCTGGAAAAATAAACAATAAGTTATTGATATAATAAATAATGTTAATAATACTGTATAACAAAAGGAATATATCATACCTGACCATTCCTAGTCCTTTGCGGAGCCGGATTCCTCGTCCTCGGAGTTTGAGGAGTTCTTGATGGTGCCGGACTTCCAATCCGCATGGGAGTGGAGCGGAAACGGGAAGAAACAGACTGAGAAGGATTCCTCATTCTCGGAGTCCTCGGAGTTCCTGTCCTCGAAGAACAATTCGACGGGGAGAGAGACGATGACCTTAATCGGGACCTGCAAAAAACCAGCGTCTCATCGTCTTCATTCCTAAAAAAATAAAATGAAAACGTGGATATAAAAGTGTAACTTCGAAGTCTCTTCACTTTCTCCTAAGACAGTGACAATGATTTCTTGCATCTCCTGCGGTTCGCCCTGCAGGGCTGCAAACAACTCCGCCTAGGCATAACTCCAGGCATACTGTTTAATATTTCCGATTCGGAGAACTTGCTCTGTAACTCATGGTTTTTTTTCTCTTCCATCATTCTTCTTTTTCTCAATGGCTTCTTCAAGTTTATGTTGTGAGGTTTGAAGTTCAACCTCCAAAATTCTCTTCTGCAGCTCCACCAATTCTGTTTTGACATCCCCCAAAGTCGTCCAACTTTGTTGTCAACATTCCATTATTTCTTTTTCTATCTATAATTATAAAGGTAAAAAATTGAAAAAATGAAAAATAATTGTGTTATAAAAAATAAAATCTTTCGACTTTTAGAAAGATTTCTCTTGCATTATCTTTAGTTTGTCATCCCTTTTTCAGTTTGGTGACAAATACTGACGCAATTTTTATGGCTTTTCAATCAAATTGTATTCTTCTTTGACCTTTTTACCCCATTATTTTGTTTATGCTATTGTGTCTCTCCTCGAAATTTCGTCGTTGCTAGTCCTTGAAACTATTTTTTTTTTTTTTAAAATTCAAATATATTACTATACGAAAGTCGATCCATTATTGTTATAAAGGGTCATTTTTCCACGAAATCTTATGTAATGTTAATAACATGTGGCCTTTACAAACTTTCTTTTTTTTTTTTTTTTTTTTAACTTGTTTTTGTCATTTCTTTTTGACCATTTCAGCGTCGAGGGTGCCTGTTACGATTTGGTAATCTCTTCCAAATTGTATCAATTCATTATTCCGAGAATTCTATTCAAGTAGTATAGTTAAGGAACAATTATCTGCCATATAGTTGAGCGCCTTTCTTCATTTTTATTTACCTGGTCCAATGGTTTAAATTGTTATACAGGTAAAGGCGGAGTTTATGTCGATTAACCTCCCTATCCACAGCTGCAACAATGCAAGTTTTGATAAACGCCATTAATGAATGTAACATAACAATAACATTTAATTTTTAAGTAAAGTTGATTTAATATGAATTATTCTGAGTTGTTTTGATATGGGATTTCTTTTGACAAGAAAGCATGTGTTCATTACCGCAAAAATTTTAATTTTCATTTAAAATGAGTTAAATAAAGTAATACTGAATATAAATATGATAATATATTTTTGAAAACTAAGTAGAGAAAAAATTGATTGGAAGCTGGATTCGAACCAACGAGCGGTTAAGGCGTTCTCCCACGGATTGGGGTTCAGGGATGTGTTAGTCCTCGTTGGTTCGAATCCAGCTTCCAATCAATTTTTTCTCTACTTAGTTTTCAAAAATTTAGTTATCCTACCTGAGGAATAGAAGGTGGATTGTCTTTAAGCTAAATGATAATATATATTCGGAAAATGGGAAGTTGGGATAATATAATTAATATATATAATTCCAGCATAAAGTTATTTAAATTTTTAAAAATAAATTACATAATATTCCGAATTTTTGAAGGAAAAATTGAATCTGATTTTTTTTCCCCGAAGATCTTCAGTTGAGTAATCGCAGTTGGAAAGCGCCGATCTAGGTAAGGTGGTAGAAGATTTGATGTAAAAAATTCACCCTACCACCCTAGTGAGTGCTTAATCGTTTAAAAATTAAAGTGGGCATGAGAAAAGAAAAAAAGTCGGTCATCTACTTCTCATCTCGGTCATCTCAAGTCTAAATGATTTTTTTCACCATGTGGCACGTTTTGATGATGGTCGTTACATAAAATTAAGTTAAATTAAATGGTTGCTTTTACTGCAGCCAGGATTTGTTCGAGAAGTTTAGAAGGGGAGCATGACAAAGAAAGCGGTACAATATTTCAAATGGTCCAGATGTCTGTATGTTCACAGTTCGTTGAACTATGAGCATACAGGCGTCTGGTTTATTCCGACTGAACTTTTGCTTATTGAAGGTCAGACGTGGAGGCTCAAACCCAGTGTGATTTAGATGCAGGTTAGCAAGGTACAACAAGGATGGAATCCCACTAGATCACACTCTTTTGGTTGTATTTTATCTACAACAGTTTGATAACTTATTACTGTATCCAATTTATAAGTTGCAGGACAGTTTCCGACCAATCGAGTGGAAGGATGAAGCTTCCATTACTTAGATAATATAGCGATAATGTTTTGATTCCATAGGCTATCCGCGTAAGCACAGGTTTCGTAGCCGTCCTATATTCCTATATTGTCCTATATTTGAAGTATGTCCCATATTTGTCCTATATTGTCCTATATTTTAGAAAAAAATCGATTTTGTCCTATATTTTTGATACATTTTGCATTTATTTTGAACTTTTAGTTTTTTTCTCCCTTTTTTAAAATTTTTATTACAAGTTTGGGGGAAACCCCTGAGCACTGATGGCCCGGGCAATTTCCCCCTCGGTGAAGTACGTCCTGTATTCATGAATGGAAGACGAGCAATAATGATAAAGCGCTCTTTCATTAGAACAAAAATCTTCTACTGAAGTGCCGAAATCGGTATTTTGTGATCGCAACCAACTACGCAGCTTTCGAGCGACCGAGTGCCTGGATCTGTGAACTATGAATTTCCAGAGGCAGTAACTGTAGTTTTGTAAGCTTGAAAGAAAAAGCTACTGCTATATTAAATCTTTATTTTTTTGTTTCCTGAATTGTTTTTCCACTTTTAAAGAAAATAAAATTTCCAAATAAGAAATTTGTGCAGTGGTAGAGCATTTGAATGTTTCAGTTTTTGTTTTTTTTCCTATTTTGTCCTATTTTTCTTAAAAAAATTGTCCTATATTGTCCTATTTTTCTGATAAAATTTGTCCTATATTTTTTCGGAAAAAGTCCGAAATTTGTCCTATTTTTTTTTTTAGAACACGCTACGAACCCTGCGTAAGCAACGTAGTCCAATGAGATGACCTCACTTACGTGGATAGGCCATCCCTTTTTGGAATTTTACATGAATGAGCACGAAAGACATGATGAGGTGCCTGTGGAAGTACTCACGGGTAGGTCTGTTTTTCATTTCAAACCAGGAACGTTGTCGCTGGTGAGGAATTTCAGGAGCAAAGGTCGCGTTTTTTAAGGATTAAGGCGTGCAGGCGCGGTCTCAGCTCTTTCCCATGAAAGCGGTACTATAATCTTAACCTACAGAAATACATTTCTTTTCAATCTTTGGTTGAGTCAGCAGTGCCTATACGTTCGCAGTCTTTCGCTGGGGAACCGAATGCGCACGCATAGGGACTGCTACTCTTATTTATAGTAAATTCCTTATTTACGGCAAATCTCAAGAATTAAAGGGGTTCTTGTGATCTGATAAACGTAGAGAGCGTTTGTCCAAGCATTTTTATTTTGTAACCTCGGCCTCAATTTCTTTGCCGTAAGAACTAGATCATGATCTCGATCTAAATCAGTTCACTTCCAACCAGCCGGCCTTCTCAAGGTGAGGGTCCTTTAGACAAATCTCATAAAAAGGCACTCCAATATAAAGGTTCTAAAGAGAACAAATCCCAAGATCTTCAAGTTTCTGAAAGTTGAGAGCGGTACTACGGCTTTCGGCTTGCAAAGACTTGAACAGTATTTATTAATTGTCCACATAGACTGAATGAACATTTCTGTTGACTCTGTCTATGTGGACAACAGAAAATGTTCGCCTTCTGCTCGAATATGAAGTAGCAATGGAAGATTATGAAGAAGAAATAGAAATTGAAGACAGTCGTTGGGATGCCAATTTGTCATAAGAGCTTTGATTGCTCCGCCCTTGGTCGCGGAAGGAAAAGTAGTCCAATATAGGTTGGGACGTAAAGGAGAAGTGGATTTGAAATACATTCGGGATACGTCTAGTGATTTATATTATAAGGAATTTTTGCCAGCATTAGGGTTAGAGCAGGGGAAGGTTAAACTACAGTGAGGAATTTGAGATAGTTGATTCAAGATAAAGCGACTCAATGACGATCTTCTCGTTTTTCCGAGCGGCATTATGGGTCCGAAAGAAACCATCCCGGCGTTGGAATTAAAAAATGTATTTAAAATTGGAGATATAGTTCATGTAAATATTGTGTCCTTTTATTCTCCGGTTCACTTTTATTTTCACATAGCAAATAGCGAGGAAAAATTGGACAAATTATCAGAGGAATTAGAGTGTTTTTATTTAGATAGTAATAGCGGATATGGAATCCCTAACAAGTTGATCCTCCAAAAAAAAAAAAAAAAAAAAAAAAAAAAAAAAAAAAAAAAAAATATGCGCAGCTCGTTTTTCCGCCAAATGGTATAGAACGGAGATAATTACGGTTCCGTGCGAAATAAGAATGAGTAACGTTGATCAATTCTGATTTAAATTCCTTTTCTTCGGCCATGATAACTCGAATCGATCCAATGGACCGATTCGAATGGTCATGGACGATGAAAAAGAAGAAGAAAAGAGAGGGAAGACTCAACTTCAATCCAAGGATTCAACGATCGAACGAAGGACTCAGCGAATAAGGGGTGAAGGGAACTCGATTTTTGGCTTCCATTCCAGAGTTTATTCATGTTTTGGAATAAAAAAAACGTGTTTGCATTGGATTCGTGGCATCGCGCCAGTAAAGATGGGGATAATTCTGATTTTCAACTTCCACTATTCACCCACTTCTTCGTTTCTTATTTATTGCTGTTACTGGTTGGTGTCTTTTCGGACTGATAATTGTGATAGGGAACATTGTCCCATTGTGTTTAACATCCATTAAAGACAAGGCTACTTATTATCGTCATCGGAAAGTTTCTCCAGATCATCTACGGTAAAATGTATCATCTCATAAAGTTTAATTTTCCAGAATTTAGTATTTTTCTAAAATCTTTGATCTGCCTCCTTCTGTTTTATAGCACTCTAATTTTAATCCAGAGCGCTTTTTTCTGATGTTTTTTTTAATTAACGTGTATTGGTTTTTTACCTTGGCCGTATCTCGAACAAAACCCCCTTTGGCTTGGAGTTCGGTTAGTAAATAAAAATGATCATTGTTCTATGGTACTACGTTTATTTCCTGTTTCATTAATAGAAACTGCCATTCGGCTATTGTCACTTGTTCTGCTGTTGTCCGTGTAAGCTACAATTAGTGGTTCATCCGCTAGTGGCAAGCCTTATGTCCTCAGCCTTCCGGCATCAAGCAATTTAATACTTCTTTTTAATCTTAAAAAAATCGATTATATCAGTGTTTTAAATTCTTTGATTTATTTGTTCCTGTATTCTAATTAGCGATTTATTTTCATTCGGGAATTAGGAACATTGAAGTAAAGCCAATTAAAACAAAATGTTTCGTCTTTTTATTAGACTCATCATAACATGTTGTTTTAATTGGCTTTACTTCAATGTTTCGAATTCCCGAATGAAAATAAATCACTGATTATCAGTATTTTCTGATTAAACACCCAAAGCTTTAACAGTCACCGAAACCTGAACAGTGATCAAGCTAGTGGATCAAGCTGTATCGTTGTTTCTTCCTCTTCTTCCTTTCTCTTATTTTCCCCTCTTTTCGGCTTTCCGGTTAAGGTACATATCAATAAATACTCTTTCTTTATTATTCCAGGCAAAAGCCTTCTGATGCCAGCGGTTGGCAATATTTTTTTGCCAGGATCGTCATCTGGAATAAAGAAAATCATTAATTAATTTTTTTCTTTAGAATTTTCGGAAAAATTGTAATACTTACATTTTTATTTTCACTGCCATCTTCGTTTTTATATCCTAATTAATAAAGGCTTCCATCGCTGATTGAATTGTCTATTTGTTCTAAGTTGAATTCGTTTTCAATCATTTCTGCAATTATTGCAGGTTTCCAAAAAGAAAAAGTATTATGCCGCTTCTCCATTATGGCTCAAAATTAATTTTCTAGAATTAATTTTCAAAATTTCCGGAAGTACTGGGCCTTTGTTACTCTATGGATTTCTAACCCAAGATTTAAAAATGGAGTCGGCCATTTTTACTACATTGCCTTTTTTGTATTCTTAATCCATGGTCGAAAATTCATAGAATAACTAAAGCACAGTACTTCCGGAAATTTTGAAAATTAATTCTAGAAAATTAATTTTGAGCCATAATGGAGAAGCAGCATTACCCACAAGTGGCAATTAGAAAGTCGACATGGTGAAAACAAAGAAATAAAGATCATTTCGTCGTTGCGCGTTGTAAAGGAGCAATATGCAAATGCTTCTTCGAAAAGTGAACATAAACGTTCGTTTTCATATTGCTCCTTTACAACGCGCAACGACGATTTATCCTTACCTTAGAGGGTTCATAAGCTAAACAAGGTTTCCTTTTATGCGCATGCGTGTTTAGCTTATGACCTGTTCAGGATTAGGTGACTTTTTCAGGTTTTGGGTGTTTTACCTTAATATTTTTATTTTAGAAAATTTTAGTTGGAACATTTCCTTACAGTGCTTATTTTATTTTATTTTTATCTCTTCCAAATTCGAATTAGCACTGATTATTATGTCTACATTTCAAAATTTTATGAATGCTTCTTTCGTGTTTTATGAAGTCGTTTTAAAATCTAGGGTTTTAAAATCAAGTGCCGCATATGTAAATAATAGATCGATATTCAATGCTACTTGCATATTTATTTTTTGAACAAAATTGTCTTTGGTTTAAAAAACTGTCTTTACTAAAATATATTTTTTTTCTTTTTCAGGTAAGTTAAATTCCTACCGGCCGATACCCAATTTAAAGCTGCAGAAATATTATCATCAAAGGGAAGTATTAAAAAGAATAATCGTATTAACACCAATGAGCCTAAAATTTACTGTACATGTTTTTTTTTTTTTTTTTTTTGCACTGTATGTGTTTTGAAAGCAACCTATGAGGAAGTAAACTTATGTCGCTTCTCCATTATGGCTTAAAATTAATTTTCTAGAATTAATTTTCAAAATTTCCGGAAGTACTGTGCTTTTGTTAATTCTATGGATTTCTAACCCTGGATTTAAAAATGGAGTCGGCCATTTTTATTACATTGCATTTTTTGTATTTTTAATCCATGGTCGAAAATTCACAAAATAACTAAAGCACAGTACTTCCGGTTTTGAAAATTAATTCTAGAAAATTAATTTTGAGCCATAATGGAGAAGCAGCATTAATTTTTAATTTTAATTTTAAGTTAACTTGTTAAATTTATCCCTAACATTTTTCACGGAACTTAAGTTTTCAATTAATGAAAATTCGGTCAAAATAATAAAAACACAACGTATTTAAAGTATCATCTCTTAAGCGACCTCTGAATTTACCACAAAGTATTGCAGCAGCTGAAAATGCCCTTTCTGCTTCAACGCTAATAGGAACTATGGTGGAAAGATAATTGTAGGCAAATTTTAAATATTTTCCTCTATCGCCCCCCGTTTCCCATAGAATCATTTCTTTTTTTATAATGGTTTCCAGCTTGGGTTCTTTTTGAGAGGAACAGAAAATGAAAGCTGAAATGCTACTCGAAGCAATTCAAAGTTAAAAAAATTAGAACACAATTTTTTTTCTTCACAGACATGTTTGTATACTGATATTGTATAACATAATGAAAGTCCTGATATATCCGTCGCTTTGCTTTGGCTGCCATCTTGGAAAAATGGCGGTGAAATGGGTTCCTCGCGTGGTTTTTTGTTTTGCATCCTCCTAAATATTGATCGTAGGTAAAAAGTGTTGCTTGTTTGCTCCTTCCGTTGGCGGCAACCTTTCCAATCTTACCTGTTTTTTACTTTTAACGGTAGCTTGCATGAAGCAGAGATATCTTAAACGGTCGATATCTTTCTCCTTTTTACCACCGTATAGAGTTCTTGTAAATGCCTCGCCAGCTTTTGCTGTCTCATCTTTGTTCACTTTTTCTGCATTAAATCTTTGGAAAATTTCGCGAAGATTCTTGTACCTTTTTAAAATGTTCTCAAACGTTCTTTTTCTTTTGTTATGAAAACATTGAGTGCTGTCACACCCGCTTGCAGCGTGCAGAAACAAAAATAAATCTTTGATCGAACTGTGTCTTTTTTGTTCTTTTGAAGATGAGTAGATTTGACTTTTGTTTTCCTTTGGGGTCGTAGCAACTACTCTAAACCATCAAATCTACATCCGATAACAGACTCCTTCGTATGGCAATATTCCATAGCCGGAATTCAGTGCAGCAGTCGATTAGTCAGTTTTGAGTGAGTTTGTTTGGAGTGAGTTTTGTTTCCCGTGTTATTAATATTTTTTCAGATGGCAAAACCTTACGACTTAAGGTTAAGAAACAAGTCTCGCCTAATAATTAGCAAAGGAAAAGTATACTTTAAAGAGGATTTGAGCGAGAGCGTAGGTAGTAAAATTGCACTTGATTATGGATTAAGAACTCCGAGGCATAACAAAGTAAATCATAATAAAGAGGTTTTTTTATCTCTCAAAGTGGTGATAAAAAAATTGAACGATGAGTATTTGAATCAAATGATGAAGACAGGAAACATAAGTTCTTTACATGGAGAAAAAAGTTCGGTTCCTGCTACTGAATGTTAAGTTGGGTCCTGTGACATCTAAACATTTGAGTTGATAATACCGAAAATTTAAAAAAAAAAAAAAAAACAGCTTTTCGCTTTGTTAAGATGTAATTTCATTATTCTTTTGTTTTCTATATATACACATTATTATTCTTATGAGAAACTTAAAAAAAAAAAAAAAAAATTTTTTATTGAAACTTTTTCATTCACTCAAAAAAAAAAAAAAAAAAAAAAAAAAATATATATACAAATAACTATAAAACAAAATAGTTAATGTTTACTTCTTGGTTTGATATGATTCCCCTACTTGTTTAGCAGCCTCCGCCAGCAAAGATAAATAATTTACACTGGGAAAATCTAAAGTTTCGGATCCCTCCGTGATGATGGCTTCTAAAGGTACGGGACTCAGAGTCGAGCTGAAAGCCGGGTTCCAGATGGAGGTAGGGGGTTTCTGCTCGTTCGGGAAGGCTAACGCCCAAAGCGATGGTGGTGTCGTAGAGGGAGGAACTCTCCACGTAGCGTTCAAAAAAACTGAAGGTTGAGGCATCCGAGACGTTGAACGTTGATCATTTGGTAGAGATATCAGGTTATGATGCGGTGAGGTCAGGTCAAGTGGAGGTGCTGTCAGGGCCGTTTCGAGTGTCGTAGAGGGAGAACTTCTCCACATAGCGTTCGGAAAAACTGAAGATTGAGGCATTCGAGACGTTGATGGTTGATCATGTGGCAACGATATCAGGTTATGATGCGGAGAAATCGGACCACGCGGAGGTGCTGTCAGGGCCGTCTCAAGAATGGAGGTACTGTTTTGATTAAATCGAGGAGCTAATTTCTGCATGTGTCGGTAGCGAGACCTGGTTGATTTATACATTGTTAAACCCCGTGCGGACTATAAAAAAAAAAAAAGGGGAGAAAATTTTTTTTATAAAACAATAGAGGGTATTTGCACTACGAAAGTTATAGGTACTTACTAAATGATACATCCAGCGAGAAACAAAGAAATCTGTGAGGGACGGATAATTTATATCGCGCTGAATCCTTTCTAAATCCGTTGATGATAACCCATTGTCGGCGGTTCCGACAACGGCTAACAAATCTATAAGCTGAAATACTTGAACCCCAATAATGGGCACTAAACACATCAACCACGTAAGAATTGTTGAAATAACGATTCTGGTATACTTAAACGCCATTCTGATTCAGACTGACCAGCAAAGAAATAAGAAAGAAGAAAAGAATAGGCAAAACCCCTGAAAGGTAAATTTTCGGGACACAGGAAAGCATTGTTAAGATAGATTGATGTTGAAATTTTATCAAAATATTCGAATTGACCAGAAAAAGCTGTAAAGCACGATTCTGATATTATCCCGGGAATATCGTAATTAAGAAATAGCCTATTTCCTGACGTGAGGACCATAATTTTATAACAGTATTCTGGAGAGAAAAGGTAGTTATAAGATTATTAAAAAAAAAAAAAAGGGTAAAACAGAAAAGATGGTGACATACTTATATCAAATGAGGATGATAATCTGTATCCAACAATTAGTAAAGAAGAGTAAAAGAAAAGATACCATTATCTACCTCATCTTTAATCTTTAGATTTAAGTTAGATTTTAGTTGTAATTTAGAAATAAGTTTAGATTTTAGGACAAATACGGGTATTAAATCCCAAAGAACCCCGCACGAATTCTACATATCTGACGAAATGGTCAGATATGTCCGGCAGGGTAAAAAGTTAATTCAAAAAAATGCAATGATTCTATTCAGAATAGGTTTATGCCTATTCTAAATAGTTTTTACGGATGATTTTAAAAAAAGAAATGGGACTATTTTTTTTTCGGGAGGACGCGAAAAAAAAATTACGGCGCCATTTTCCGTGCCCGTATTTCTCTTTTTAAACGTGTTAATGGAACATGGATGATTATTTCGATGACAAATGACCTACTTACCGAATTGTCGCATCCTGGAGAATGCCGGGAAGCCTATACCGCGGCCGATTAACGTACTTTTTTTTTAAAATTTAAAAAAAAACTAAAAGTAAACAAACTTTTTTTTGTTTGTAAACAAAGACGACTGCATTTATTAACGGTGTTTTTTTTTTTCTGAAGTTGGCCATCAAACTTTGTCGGAGTTTTAGAATAAAGGCGCCTGTTTGTGAATTTTTAAAAAAACTGTTGGGGATTTTCCGAAAATACACATTATCGGTTTTAAAATAATTTTGTGGTTTCGGAGGAGGATTAAATGATTCGTGCGACTCTTATACAGGATAAAGACGGCTTTTGAGATTTTTCGACGATATATCATCCGTTTGAAAATCATATAAAATTTTATTTTTTATTTTTTGAAGGTTATAAGAAAGGGCATTGCAATGCATTTCTAATGATAATATAATAAACGTAATAATGCTGTCTTAAAAATTTAAAAAATCTGAAATGATTCGGAACTTGCATTTTGCAATTGAATTTTTTTTTTTTAAGTGGTTAGGTCAAGTGCACAAGTATAAAAGCAGTTGGGAAATACATTCGAAACACAAAAAATTCCATCCGATCTTCGGGAAGAAGTCGGAGGAAAATTTAAAACCGGTCATTTTCGCCGCGGTCGCTGTACAGTTCGCGTGGCGCGTTGCGATCGGTCTCGAGTAGACCGTCCACGAGTCGGAGTTCGAAACTCGCTACTACCAAAATTTTTTTCCCCCCTTTTTTTATTTTTTTTTAATTTTAACTTTATTGATGAGTCATTAGCCGCGGATAATTATTTACCGAAAGATAAATCCTTTTTCAAGGAAAAAAAAAAAAAAAAAAAAAAAAAAAATCTTTTTTTTTTATTTTATTGTAAATGTTTTGGAGATCATCTGGGGGCAGTACAGGGACACGAACATAAAAGTCCGGGGCTCGTGCCCCTGTACTGCCCCCGGATGGCATCCAAAATATTTAAAATAAAATGGGAAGCGTTCAAGTAACTAAGATTTACTCCGAAAAAAATTCTAGGAAAATTGAATGATAACGGAAAATTATTATTTAAATCAGAAATCGCTTTTCTCCTAATGTAAGATTTTATTTAACGGATTTGAAGGTTCCGTTTGGGTGGGAAAGACTTCCGATCAGACGGGAGTCTTAACATCATTTTTTTTTTTTTTGAAACCCGGCATTTCTTTTTTCCTTTGAGAAACATAATTTTAATTGCGGTTGCTTAATGAATTTAAACAATATAAAAACGCATCAATCGCATACGAATATTGAAACATGAGTCGATAACAATGGCGATCATTTATTCTTCGGTAAAAGTTTCCTTTTTCTCTGCTAGAGCGCTCTGGTTACGTCGGTAAAACATACAACTTTTTTATTGTAGATTTAATTCAAAGAAAAAACAGTTGGTTTAAATTTTATTATAAAAATGCTTTCAGTCATGTAGTATGTAGTGAAATGATTGAAATATTTTTTTTTCTTTTTTGAAGGAAAAAAAAAAAAAATATATTCTTTTCTAGAAAACAATTTTAACCCGTTAACTTTGCCATAGATAATGCTTTAAGAATTAATTTACTGTACCTATAGCATTTACTCGAAGCATCTACTATAGTGCAAAGAAGAAGAAAAATTGTATCCTACCGCATTTTTTTAATAAAATTTAACCACCCTGGTGGAAATTTTGAGATCATCAATGTCGGTGCAGCATCGATCCAACCTCGGACGTCCATTCAGAAAGTTAACGCTTTTCAATATCGGTCAAATGATTTAACATATTTTTCATATTGGCCGTTATTGGAGATCGGATCGATCATGGCTAAGATTGGCCCGATGGCGATCCGAGGTCGACAAGCGTTACTTTTCAATATCGATACGACATTCCGAAATTTCCACCAGGGAACTTTTTTTTTTTTTTTTCCTTAAATAAATCTACAATAAGATGTTTTACCGACGTAACCAGAACGCTGTAGCAAAGAAAAAGAAAAATTTTTACCGAAGAATAAATGATCGCTATTGTAATGGATTCATGTTTCAATATTCGTATGCGATTGATGCGTTTTTATGTTGCTTGAATTCATTAAGCAACCGCAAATAAATAGTTTTCTCAAAGGGAAAAAGAAATGCCGGGTTAGAAAAAAAATTATGTTAAGAGTCCCGTCTGATCGGAAGTCTTTCCCGACCAAACGGAACCTTCAAGTCCGTTCAATTAACTTAGATTAAGAGAAAAGCAATTTCTGATTTAAATAATAATTTTCCGTTATCATTCAATTTTCCTGAAATTTTTTTCGGAGATAAGGAAAAGAAAAAAAGAAAAAAAAAAAAGTAAAGAAAAAGATCATCGTCATAGGAAAGCAAACGCTAATTACCCAAACCACAATTTGAAAAATATGTAGTATATTTCCTCAATTTTTTAATATACTTATACATTAATAAAAATAAGCTTCAGAGACGTACTTAGTCTCGTTTAAAATATCTTTTAAAGGGCTTTCACGTGATGTACAACTTGTCCTGTTTTTGACCTTTTAATATCTGAGGTCATTGATCTCAACTTTCAAGGTCATTGATCTCAATTAAAAAGCTCAGGAGTTACAGGAATGAGAAAATTTATGTCACAATCGAATCGCATTATCCCAAGCACCACGGTCGGGGTGAGCAATATTTTTCGAAAATAATAATTTCAGTATTTGAATACTAATAAAAACAAATTTAGGTCTGCAAACAGCGGTGTTAAGCGATTTTAAAGCTCACGAGCTACAGGAATGAAAAAATTAATGTCACAATGGAATCGCTTTTTCCCAAGCACCACGGGGTGAGCAATATTTTTCGAAAATTATAATTGATTATTTTTGAATACTAATAAAAACAAATTTTGGTCTGCAAACTGCGGTGTTAAGCGATTTTAAAGCTCACGAGCTACAGGAATGTAAAAATTAATGTCACAATGGAATCGCTTTTTCCCAAGCACCACGGGGTGAGCATATTTTTCGAAAATTATAATTTTAGTATTTTTGAATACTAATAAAAGCAAATTTTGGTCTGCAAACTGCGGTGTTAAGCGATTTAAAAGCTCACCAGCTACAAGAATGAAAAAATGAATGTCACAATGAAATCGCTTTTTCCCAAGCCCCACGGGTGAACAATATTTTTCGGAAATTATATTTTGATTGTTTTTGAGTACTAACAACCAATTTTGGTTTGCAAACTGCAGTGTTAAGCAATTTAAAAGCTCACCAGCTACAAGAATGAAAAAATTAATTTCACATGGAGTCGCTTTTTCCCAAGCACCACGGGGTGAGCAATTTTTCGGAAATTATAATTTTAGTATTTTTGACCAAACCAAAATTGGTTGTTAGTACTCAAAAACAATCAAAATATAATTTCCGAAAAATATTGCTCACCCCGTGGTGCTTGGGAAAAAGCGATTCCATTGTGACATTAATTTTTTCATTCCTGTAGCTCGTGAGCTTTAAAATCGCTTAACATTGCAGTTTGGAAGCCAAAATTTATTGTTTTTATTAGTATTCAAAAATACTAAAATTATAATTTCCAAAAAATATTGCTCACCCCGTGGTGCTCGGGAAAAAGCGACTCCATTGCGACATCAATTTTTTCATTCCTGTAGCTCGTGAGCTTTAAAATCGCTTAACATTGCAATTTGAAGGAAAAATTTATTGTTTTTATTAGTATTCAAAAATACTAAAATTATAATTTCCGAAAAATATTGCTTACCCCGTGGGGCTTGGGAAAAAGCGACTCCATTTCGACATTTATTTTTTCATTCCTGTAGCTCGTGAGCTTTAAAATCGCTTAACATTGCAGTTTGAAGGCAAAATTTATTGTTTTATTAGTATTCAAAAATACTAAAATTATTATTTCCGAAAAATATGCTCACCCCGTGGTGCTTGGGAAAGCGACTCCATTGTGAATTAATTTTTTCATTCTTGTAGCTGTAGAGCTTTTAATTGCTTAACACTGTAGTTTGCAAACCAAAATTGGTTGTTAGTACTCAAAAACAATCAAAATATAATTTCCGAAAAATATTGCTCACCCCGTGGTGCTTGGGAAAAAGCGACTCCATTTCGACATTTATTTTTTCATTCCTGTATCTCGTGAGCTTTAAAATCGCTTACATTGCAGTTTAAGGCAAAATTTATTGTTTTATTAGTATTCAAAAATACTAAAATTATAATTCCCGAAAAATATTGCTCACCCCGTGGTGCTTGGGAAAAAGCGACTCCATTGTGAAATTAATTTTTTCATTCTTGTAGCTGGTGAGCTTTTAATTGCTTAACACTGCAGTTTGCAAACCAAAATTGGTTGTTAGTACTCAAAAACATCAAAATATAATTTCCGAAAAATATTGTTCACCCCGTGGGGCTTGGAAAAGCGATTTCATTGTGACATTCATTTTTTCATTCTTGTAGCTGGTGAGCTTTTAAATCGCTTAACACCGCAGTTTGCAGACCAAAATTTGCTTTTATTAGTATTCAAAAATACTAAAATTATAATTTTCGAAAAATATTGCTCACCCCGTGGTGCTTGGGAAAAAGCGATTCCATTGTGACATTAATTTTTACATTCCTGTAGCTCGTGAGCTTTAAAATCGCTTAACACCGCAGTTTGCAGACCAAAATTTGTTTTTATTAGTATTCAAAAATAATCAAATTATAATTTTCGAAAAATATTGCTCACCCCGTGGTGCTTGGGAAAAAGCGATTCCATTGTGACATTAATTTTTTCATTCCTGTAGCTCGTGAGCTTTAAAATCGCTTAACACCGCTGTTTGCAGACCTAAATTTGTTTTTATTAGTATTCAAAAATACTGAAATTATTATTTTCGAAAAATATTGCTCACCCCGACCGTGGTGCTTGGGATAATGCGATTCGATTGTGACATAAATTTTCTCATTCCTGTAACTCCTGAGCTTTTTAATTTGAGATCAATGACCTTGAAAGTTGAGATCAATGACCTCAGATATTAAAAGGTCAAAAACAGGACAAGTTGTACATCACGTGAAAGCCCTTTAAAAGATATTTTAAACGAGACTAAGTACGTCTCTGAAGCTTATTTTTATTAATGTATAAGTATATTAAAAAATTGAGGAAATATACTACATATTTTTCAAATTGTTGGTTTGGGTAATTAGCGTTTGCTTTCCCTATGACGATGATCTTTTTCTTTACTTTTTTTTTTTTCTTTTTTTCTTTTCCTTTATCTCCGAAAAAAATTTCAGGAAAATTGAATGATAACGGAAAATTATTATTTAAATCAGAAATTGCTTTTCTCTTAATCTAAGATTTAATTGAACGGACTTGAAGGTTCCGTTTGGTCGGGAAAGACTTCCGATCAGACGGGACTCTTAACATAATTTTTTTTCTAACCCGGCATTTCTTTTTCCCTTTGAGAAACATAGTTTTATTTGCGGTTGCTTAATGAATTCAAGCAACATAAAAACGCATCAATCGCATACGAATATTGAAACATGAATCCATTACAATAGCGATCATTTATTCTTCGGTAAAAATTTTTCTTTTTCTTTGCTACAGCGTTCTGGTTACGTCGGTAAAACATCTTATTGTAGATTTATTTAAGGAAAAAAAAAAAAAAAAGTTCCCTGGTGGAAATTTCGGAATGTCGTATCGATATTGAAAAGTAACGCTTGTCGACCTCGGATCGCCATCGGGCCAATCTTAGCCATGATCGATCCGATCTCCAATAACGGCCAATATTGAAAATATGTTAAATTCTCATTTGACCGATATTGAAAAGCGTTAACTTTCTGAATGGACGTCCGAGGTTGGATCGATGCTGCACCGACATTGATGATCTCAAAATTTCCACCAGGGTTGGTTTAAATTTTATTAAAAAAATGCGGTAGGATACAATTTTTTTCTTCTTCTTTGCACTATAGTAGATGCTTCGAGTAAATGCTATAGGTACAGTAAATTAATTCTTAAAGCATTATCTATGGCAAAGTTAACGGGTTAAAATTGTTTTCTAGAAAAGAAATATTTAGTTTTTTTTTTTCCTTCAAAAAAGAAAAAAAAATATTTCAATCATTTCACTACATACTACATGACTGAAAGCATTTTTATAATAAAATTTAAACCAACTGTTTTTTCTTTGAATTAAATCTACAATAAAAAAGTTGTATGTTTTACCGACGTAACCAGAGCGCTCTAGCAGAGAAAAAGGAAACTTTTACCGAAGAATAAATGATCGCCATTGTTATCGACTCATGTTTCAATATTCGTATGCGATTGATGCGTTTTTATATTGTTTAAATTCATTAAGCAACCGCAATTAAAATTATGTTTCTCAAAGGAAAAAAGAAATGCCGGGTTTCAAAAAAAAAAAAAATGATGTTAAGACTCCCGTCTGATCGGAAGTCTTTCCCACCCAAACGGAACCTTCAAATCCGTTAAATAAAATCTTACATTAGGAGAAAAGCGATTTCTGATTTAAATAATAATTTTCCGTTATCATTCAATTTTCCTAGAATTTTTTTCGGAGTAAATCTTAGTTACTTGAACGCTTCCCATTTTATTTTAAATATTTTGGATGCCATCCGGGGGCAGTACAGGGGCACGAGCCCCGGACTTTTATGTTCGTGTCCCTGTACTGCCCCCAGATGATCTCCAAAACATTTACAATAAAATAAAAAAAAAAGATTTTTTTTTTTTTTTTTTTTTTTTTTTTTCCTTGAAAAAGGATTTATCTTTCGGTAAATAATTATCCGCGGCTAATGACTCATCAATAAAGTTAAAATTAATAAAAAAAATAAAAAAAGGGGGGAAAAAAATTTTGGTAGTAGCGAGTTTCGAACTCCGACTCTCGTGGACGGTCTACTCGAGACCGATCGCAACGCGCCACGCGAACTGTACAGCGACCGCGGCGAAAATGACCGGTTTTAAATTTTCCTCCGACTTCTTCCCGAAGATCGGATGGAATTTTTTGTGTTTCGAATGTATTTCCCACTGCTTTTATACTTGTGCACTTGACCTAACCCACTTAAAAAAAAAAATTCAATTGCAAAATGCAAGTTCCGAATCATTTCAGATTTTTTAAATTTTTAAGACAGCATTTATTTACGTTTATTAATATTATCATTAGAAATGCATTGCAATGCCCTTTCTTATAACCTTCAAAAAATAAAAAATAAAATTTTATATGATTTTCAAACGGATGATATATCGTCGAAAAATTCTCAAAAGCCGTCTTTATCCTGTATAAGAGTCGCACGAATCATTTAATCCTCCTCCGAAACCACAAAATCATTTTAAAACCGATAATGTGTATTTTCGGAAAATCCCCAACAGTTTTTTTAAAAATTCACAAACAGGCGCCTTTATTCTAAAACTCCGACAAAGTTTGATGGCCAACTTCAGAAAAAAAAAAACACCGTTAATAAATGCAGTCGTCTTTGTTTACAAACAAAAAAAAGTTTGTTTACTTTTAGTTTTTTTTTAATTTTAAAAAAAAAGTACGTTAATCGGCCGCGGTATAGGCTTCCCGGCATTCTCCAGGATGCGACAATTCGGTAAGTAGGTCATTTGTCATCGAAATAATCATCCATGTTCCATTTAACACGTTTAAAAAGAGAAATACGGGCACGGAAAATGGCGCCGTAATTTTTTTTTCGCGTCCTCCCGAAAAAAAAATAGTCCCATTTCTTTTTTTAAAATCATCCGTAAAAACTATTTAGAATAGGCATAAACCTATTCTGAATAGAATCATTGCATTTTTTTGAATTAACTTTTTACCCTGCCGGACATATCTGACCATTTCGTCAGATATGTAGAATTCGTGCGGGGTTCTTTCGTTTAATTAACAGGGGGCGAATGATATGATACCCATATCATGGGATATTGTATAAAAAAAAAAAAAGTATGTATTAAAAAAGAGTTAGAGGTACGATGATTGCATCAGATTGTTTAAACGAAATTTGGGAGGAATGAATCGATTGATTTCGAAAGTCTTTATTTGCTTGACCTATACCTTTAAAACTCATTGGAAAGCTCTTTCTTTTTAAATGAATTTAATATTGAGACATTTTATACTTTTCTGGGAAATACTGCAGAAAGTCAAAGAAACTGCTAAGATGAGATAGGAGAACATTTAGGTCATCAAATGTGAAAGAACAAGTAAGAAATGTAATGAGTTTTAAATAAAAAGCAATGGAAATCAATCGAATTCACCATTCCTCGGGCTTGAGTCAAGCCCGCTCCTTCTCTCCTAAAAACTTTGCTGCTGAGTCGGTGGCAAAATTTCCTTATCCTTTCGCTGCAGAGTTAGTGGCGAATGTTCCTTTCCTTATTCATTTGCTGCCGAGTCGGTGGCAAAATTTCCTTATCCTTTCGCCGCAGAGTTAGTGGCGAATTTTCCTTTCCTTTGCTGCTGAGTCGGTGGCAAAATTCCCATTATCCATTCGCTGCAGAGATAGTGGCGAAATATCTTTTTCCATATATTATTGCGTAGTATATATAAATAAATAAGAGAGGAGCGAGGGATGGGCAACTATTTTTAACTTTCATACTAAGAAAAATTAAATCCAACAAAAATTCAGAAACCGAAATCAAGAAATGATACATTACTTAAATGGACAGTTATCGAGTATTATCAATTTTTACATATTTTAAAAGGAATAGTAAAGCTTATGGAGGGAAACGTTAATTACGAGAATTCTATATAAATAAAGAAAGATATTTAATTTCTACAAGCTGATTATTTAGATATTTTTATTGTCATTTTATTAATTACTTCATCATTGTCATTTTATTAATTATTTCATTATTATTATTTTATTTTATTGTCATTCTATTAATTATCATAATTTCATTATTATCATTTTTTTTTATTTTATTAATGTCATTTTATTAATATTTCATTATCATTTTATTTTTATTGTCATTCTATTAATTATCATAATTTCATTATTATCATTTTTTTTGTCGTTTTATTATTGTCATTGTATTTTATTACTTTATTATTATCATTTTATTTTTATTGTCATTTCATTAATTATCATTATTTCATTATTTTCATTTAAATCATTTGTTATTATCTTACATTATTATTATTATTATCTTTAATTGTAAGCACGGGGTTTTACAATCTCCCGGATATCAACTACTAGTTTAAGCCCACCAGGACTGTACCTCAGTCCTAAGGTGGAACTTAAGAATTACAGGATCTTCCTAACTATGTGGCACGTCTCCATTATGGTGGTTTCTTGCAGCTGACTAAGAAGGTTGTTACCACTGCATCCCGGGATTTGCTCTAAAAGTGTTCGGCAGTCTTGTCCTATTGTACCCGTTGCGCCAATGATAACGGGGATGATTTTGATTTTCATATCCCAGAGTCTTTCAGTTTCTATCTGGAGAGTTTTGTACTTTAGAAACTTCTCAGCCTGTTTTTTTGGAATGTTGTTATCATTTGGGATAGCCACATCAATAATGTATCCAACTCTCTTTTTCTTGTCTTTTATGAAGATGTCCGGCTTATTATTAGGCACGGTTCTGTCGGTATGAACCATGATGTTCCACAAGATGGTGGCTTCGGAGTTACTCTCCACATTTTTTGGCTTATGTTCGTACCATTTGTTCACGACCTTAAATCCGTAGCTTTGGCAAATTTGATAGTGATTATTATTATTATTATTATTCAATATATCGTATGTCACTTACATCAAGATGACTTATTATTTCAATTTACCATAAATACCCAAGGGTTGGATTAGAGAAGAATTACGTTTGTAGTTTTACGTTTAAAAAAGAAATAAAAAAACTACTGGCATCCCAATTAATGAAACCCATTATCAAATAGGCTGAAGATTTCGTATCACAACAACATACAGTGTTTTATTCGTGCGTTTTCGTCATTGAATGTTACTTTTTGCATCGATTTTGGAATTTTTTTGATGAAACGAATACGTTCCGGTGTCTTGCTGGAAGGTACACAAATATCTTACAAAACAAGCAACTATATATAGTCCCAAGATCGATCAACCAAAAAAAAAAAAAAAAAATTACTAAGCTATAATTAAATAAAACCTATAATGAAGATATTTGTTTCCATAGAAACAGTAACATCTTTTGATTAATGAACCCCTCAAACATCTTTTGATTAATGAATCCCTGATTTACGTTACCGAAATTTAGAGTTTGGAGGCAACCCTTGTTTCGGGGGAAAAGTTAAGTTTCCCAAGAGCTCCGTCTCTAAAAGCTCTATTCTGGCCCTTATTATGGGCATAATGGATTTTTGGAGGTTGAGCTTACTTTGCAATCTCTGAAAATTAAAGAAAAAAAAATTAATTTCAATACATAACAAATAATAATAAAATAAAATATTTGGTTGATTTGGATGAGGTGGGATTGGAACAATATGAACAATGAGTTACACTAACTTTATTTATTGCAATAAATAAAGTTAATATAACTCATCGTTCTTATTGTTCCAATCCCGAGGGAAGAATTTTCTTCCCTCAAGGTCTTCAGCTCTTCCTCTTTCTCAGCCACCAAATCAACTTGTGATAGGCAAGTTCCTTCAGTGTCATGCAACAGTCTCCACAATCGTCGAACTTCCGTTTTTGACCTGGAAATAAATTACATCCAAGAAAATTCTAAAATACTTTTCCTACTACTAGGTAGATATATAATTTTAAAGAAGGAAATTCTTAATAAATGTACTAAAGAGTTCATAAAAGCTGCAATCTATCTTCTATATATATAAAAGAGAAGACCAAAAAATTCTTCCACTTTTTTTTACAACCAAAGAAGACAGGCATTGGCGTTGAAAACCCACGACCCATGCCCCTTTTAATAATAAAAGCGATTTCCCCAGGCGGCTTCCAGATGAGAACGGGGCTGTATTTTTCCTGGTCGAGCTTGGCCATCTTGGCTCTTACGGAAGACAGGTCGGGTAACCTTAGGAGCCTGATCATGTTGTACGCGATGTTCCTAATTTGCCTCCGGGAAATTGAGAGCATCTTGGTGATCGCTTCGGTGAAGTTTTCTCCTGTTTTCTCGCTCGCCGAAAGTACCCTGTATTGAAAAAGTATTGTATATACATTTGAAAAATGGAAAACACATTTAGAACCCGAAAGAAAAATATTTTTGGTATGGACCAAAATCGGAGACCGACCCCTACTTTTGAAACACCCTAATATACGTTGTATATTCCTACCTGGCAGTCCTCCTGGATTTTCTCCACTCTGACGCCTTGACGTAACTTTTTTTTGATGAAATCCAGATCCGAGTCATTCATGTGACAGTGTTTTTGTAGACTGGGATCGCAGACGTGGTTGTGGATGCACAGATACTTCACCACAACCTCGCCGTCAGATTCCTTCCGGCAGAACATCCTGGCAGGGCACTGGAGAGCTGGAGTGACCCCTGCCTTCCATAAACCTAAAAATATTTTGAAATTCCAAACATCGATTAGAACCAAACCGCGATCAGAAAATTTTTTCACAAAAATTTTACGCTAAAAAATTGGTGTTCCCATTTTTTTGCCATCCTCCTTCTGTTCCCATCGCGGTTTCACACATTGGAAGTTGCAGGTGAGGAGCCACCATGCAAGATCCCCCGCCTTTTTCTTCACATTCCTCTTGTACAACCGCAGGTGATGGCTTTTGTCTTCCTCAGTTTTCCACTCCAGAAAGGCTTCCACTGATGGGAATGTAATCTCATCCGTTTTCACCCCCCATGAGTGGACTTCCTCCAAATGCTTGTATAGGCTGCTTACATGGTAAAACCGAACGGAGCACTTCTCAACCAAGCAGGGGCGTGAATATGATAATTTCCCTTTCTCGTGGCTGGTCTTTTTATGCCGTGCTAGATTCTCTCGGGAGGATAAGAAAGCTTTACAGATGTCGCATATTAGCGCTTTCTTATTTTTTCTTCGGCAAGGATGCCTGGAGTAAGATGATTTACTTTTATATTTTTCATTACAATCGTTGCAAAGTCGTCCTTCTCCTTCGTATATCCTTCTTCTGCTTCCTGCTCCGCTTCGTGCCACGCTTTCTACAGCTGTCACGCTGTACACACGCTTGAAATGAAATACGCCGATAACATATTGCAAGAGGAGACGAAGGAAGATCCTCAATCCAACATGATGCATTCTTCCTGTAAATAAAAAAAAAAAAAAAAAAAAAATGTGCTTCATTTATAATATATGTATGTATGTATGTATGTATGTATAATTCTTACGGTATAATTGAAGATGGCAATTAAAGGCCCGTTTTTAGCAATCTCAAATGTTTTGCTGCGAAGAATAAGCTGAGATTGTGTTTGCGTTGTGTGCCATTCTGGAATGATGATAAAAGGTTTTAAGTTTTCTTTCTTCTCTTTTTTTTTTAATTACCTACAATGTTTATGCTTGTTGGTTCTACTTGAAATATTCTTTTTCATGCTTTCCAAATGTTACCTTGTTTTTAGTAACTTAGAAAATCCTCCTGATGCTTCAATCTGTTTTGTATTAAACATTCATGCCCATCGTTGGCCGATGTACCTCTGGCATGCAGCAAATATTGCAATATTCTCTCTTTGCGAGAGTGCACCTTTCAGTTCTGTGTGTTAAGGCGCAATTCATGCTTCTGGGGAGAGCAATGCCCTTGTATTTTTGTGTCGTTTTACTAGCCTGACGCAGTCTGATTGCTTCCGCTAGTAATTGTTCATTGTCTTCTTCTAGATGCCTCATCCTACTTTGAACTTAATTCACTTTGTTGTACACGGTCTTCATTTTGCAGGTTCTTAATTTTATCCGCCGACTGTTCATAAAAGGTTTTTATTCTTTTCCAGGCTGGATATGAAAGTGGTTGCGACATCTGAAATAGAATATTCTATTTTTGATTGATGATTTTAATTTCATTCATTTAGTTTTTAATTTATGCTATTCCATGCATTAATTTTCTTCTGGAAAAAAAAAAAAAAAAAAAAAATTAACATTAAAAATTTCTCATGAGGAATCATTGGAGGACACTGTGCTCCATCCGTCCCCTTTGTCTTCTGCATATCTTCTTTCGTCCCTTTCCATCTTCCGAATGATGGTCCTAATAAAATTCGCCGTTTTTGTGTAATGGGACCTTTTTAATTTTATTTGGGCAATCCGCCTTCCTTTAGAGTGCCTCCATTTGTATTTTTTTGGGGTACTTTTCGCTTCTGAATGTTTTCGTAAAAGTTGGCTATTATATAGTTCTTTTCTTTCTCATCAAATGGCGATTTTGGAAGTTTTCTTTTTTCCTTAATATTTTTTCTCGGAGTTCTCTCTGAAAAGACATGGAAAATTGGATTATTGTAATAGATTAATGGAAATGAATGAAGTAATAAAATTTGTACAATAAATATCACAAGTGATAAATATCAACCAAAGACACCGACAGGGCTTTTTCTTGTCGGTGTCTGGTTGATTTTTTCAAATCGGACAATCCGTTCAGGAGTTATAAACGAAAAACGAATTTTCTTCAACCCCCAAAATCGCGCATAAGGGGTTGCAAAAAAAATTTTTTACTTCACCAAAAATCACCTCTAAGGTACCCAAAGAAAGTACCAATGAGAACTCAAGAATTTTTTTCGTGAGCAGCTACCTTATGGTTATTCTGTAGCAGCCTTTATTCATATAATCATATATATATATATATACGCTCTCAGTTGTGGAGCTTTTTCCATACATATAATATTTGAAAAAGGTTTAACTTCAAAAATTTGAGGCTGGTATAGCTAATGTAGCTAGCTCCGTATTTTGACTTAATAAGAGTAAAAAATCCTGACCTCTTTTTCGTCACAGATTGCACTTATTTCCTTCAAATTCTCATTCATTTTATACTCAAACGTACCACTGAGAAAAATTTTCTACTCAACAGGTACTACCTGGGAGAAAAAAAAAGCAGAGAAAAAAACAATACAATACAATAAAACAGTGGGCTAGTTTTCCAACTGATTATTTACCTCTGAATTTTTTTTTTTTTTTTTTTCCAATTTTCCTCTTGTTAGTAAAATAAGAAATAAAATAGAGCGCACCACTATGCAGGTGTATTATACCTATTGCGATGGTAATGATGCCATCCCAAGCTTCTGATAAGAGGCTGAATCATTTTTTGCTGAAACAGCCTCTTTTCTTCCGCCATCATCACGTTCTTTATTTGGAGGCCAAGAACAGTTGTTTCTAATTTCGCAATTTTTTCATCTTTCTTTTTCAACTGAATGATGAAAAAATTGAGCAACGGCTCTAAAGACTCCAAATTCCCCGATTTCGCCAGCTCAATAAGGCTGGCTGCGACTTCCTCGTAATCCTGTTTAATTAAAAAAAAAAAAACACATTTTTAAACAATTATTTACACAACACATTTTAACATAATTACTCTACTTACGAGCGATTCAGAGGCTTTGCTTTCCTCGATGGATACTGGGAGGGCTTGGGGGCTTTGAGGATGGACTCCTCGATGCGGGTGACCATCATAATTGTTGTTGATCATATTATTGTTGTTGGTCATATTATTGTTGTTGGTCCTCCATCCTCTCGATTGATGCGGATGACCATCATTTGCGGGCGATTCAGAGGCTTTAAGAGCTGCTTTGCTGCTCACTGTTCTCTAGAAGAGAGAACAGTTGGACTGGATGGACTTCAGAGACTTTATCACTGGAATTCTAAAACAAAAATACAAACCAAAATTATCGTAGGAAATATTCAATATAGAAAAAAATATATTCAATATACTTACATTCGGATGGGCAACAGTATAGTTATTGCTCGAGTTCCTCCTATACGGATGGACTCGAGTCGAGGATCCTCGATGCGGGTGATCATTATTGTTGTTGCGATTGTTGTATCGATGCGGATGATTGGAATTGGAATTCTAAAACAAAAATACAAACCAAAATTATCGTAGGAAATATTCAATATAGAAAAAAATATATTCAATATACTTACATTCGGATGGGCAACAGTATAGTTATTCCTCGAGTTCCTCCAATACGGATGGACTCCTCGATGCGGATGATCACTGGAATTCTAAAACAAAAATAAAAACCAATATTATCGTAGGAAATATTCAAAAGTTGATTCAATGCTGACAATCGACGGGAATTTTGCAAAAATGAATGGAATCATACAAGTATTACGTAAGCATTATTTTTGCATTTAAAGACTCCCCCCTGCCCTCCTCTATAATAAGCAAAAATAGGTTTCCTCATATCGAGGTTTAACATTAGCGTAAGCATTTCCAAGACAAAGCTCCCTTTTAAGGGCTTATGAAATATTTGTACTACCCCAATTCAAAATGTTCCATGTTCGACACATAAAACACCAATGAAGATTCAGGTTCTTTTCAAATTGCAGTCTCAGGCTGAAAAATAAAACTAAAAAACAGGAACATTTCTTACGCCATAACTTAAAATTATTGGTTGATAATATTTATAAAAGTTTAATTTACATCTTTTTTATTTCATTTTATTTTATTTTATTTTATTCTTATTTTTTTATTTAATTGCTGAAACGATAATACTTTTTAGTATTTTTCTCAGCTTTAGCTATTTGAACTAAAATAACAGCGGTAAAGAAAGATTGAGATTGAAATCGAAAAATCGCGGTAAAAAATGCTCAATTGTGATTGGCCGGTTTTCTAAACGATCCAACGGTTATTTATCTGTCATGGCGTCGGTTCGGTTAGGTTGTGTATGTTGTGATTGTTTTTCGTTTATAATCAGGGACAAAATGAATTATAATTTTCGAATTTAATAAATATATTGTTAGTTAATGCTTGTGACGCTAGTGCATACCAAGAATTTGATCCGGGGTGGTTATTTATCCGAAAAAAACCGGTATAATAAAACGACATCTTAACAGATAACCTAAGAAAATTTCATTAATCTATTTCCAAAAATTTTACTAAATCGTTGTTGGTATGATGTGCATTATGAAAACTTTTATCTAATATTCAATATAGAAAAAAATATATTCAATATACTTACAGTAGGATGGACAACAGTAGGATGGGCAACAGTAGGATACTGTTCCACCATGTTCCAGTAGGATTACTGTCGGCAACAGTAATCCTTACATGAAGAGTTTCCATTTTCTCAATTTTCTCATCTTTTTTTTAAGCTGGACGATGAGAAAATTGAGTAATGGCTCCAAAGCCTCCAAATTTCCAGATTTCGCAAGCTCAAGAAGTATGCGATGGTAATGATGTCGTCCCTGCAGTAATTGCTGGTCCACGAACTCGATCCGGCTTCTAATAAGAGACTGAATCATTTTCTGTTGAAACAGCCTCTTTTCTTCGGCCATTACCGCGTTCTTTATACTTTGAGGTTTACATGAAGAGTTTCCATTTTCTCAATTTTCTCATCTTTTTTTTAAGCTGGACGATGAGAAAATCGAGTAATGGCTCCAAAGCCTCCAAATTTCCCGATTTCGCAAGCTCAAGAAGGCTGGCTGCGACTTTCTCGTAATCCTGTTGAATTCAAAAAAACACATTTTTAAACAGTTACTTGCACAACACATTTTAACATAATTACTCAACTTACGGGGTTTGGCGATTCAGTGACTTGAAGAGGCACATTGTCACCTTTTTTGCCGGTGACTTTATCACCGGAATTCTAAAACAAAAATAAAAACCAAAATTATCCTAGGAAATAACATCGATTTTGGAATAGGGAAGATGCATGGGTCAAAAAAACGGCCTCAGACCTATGCCATTTGAAAGAACTTTTTAGGCTAAACTCAAAAAAGATTCAATATAGAAAAAAATATATTCAATATACTTAGGTGCTTCAGCACCCCAATAAACTTTCTCGCGATATTTGGAAAAGAGAGATAGCGAAATCCAAGTCAACAAATTAAATCGATATATTGATTTAATTGAAAAAAAAAAAATGATTGCGTTTGCTCAAAGTAAAACTGACGAATCGAAAGTGGTCCCGCCTTTGCCACTTGTATTTTATGACGACGTCACATGAGCGACAACGGTATCCCCTGTTCTCGTCCTGAAGCAAATCAAAGAGGACGAATCAAGGTTTGCTCGATTCTTTCGACGGCGGTTGTCGTGACGGAAGCATCTGGGAAAAGGAGAAAGGCGGGTATCGATACTTACCAAAACCTCGAACTCGGCGTCTACGTCTATCAGCGCTTGTTGGGGACCCGCCGTCGGCTCCTCGGCGACTTTTTCCTCCTGCGTTTCCTCCTTGCGTTTGACGATGCTCTCTATAATGAATCTCCCTAGCCAAATCGACTTGGGCGAATCGAATTGGCCTGCCTAACAAATATTTTTAATGGGTCTAATCTTCCAATCCAAAACATTTTCAACAGGGTTGTTTCACACAATTTAACGTTTGCCTTTATCGTACTAAACTGATCATGGTAGGAGAACTGCAGCAAATGGCCTGACATTAAAGCATTTTCGCCCCTTGTTATGGCTTTAGAAAAGGAGTCTACAAAGAAAGCTTCAATCATGGAGAAACTGACAGGTTTTGCAGCCATTTTTCTGAGGAGAAAAAAAAAAGTGCATAAAAAATAAATAATTATCAGCAAGACCAACAGGACATATTTTCTTTTCCTTAAAATAAAAACAAAAAAATTCACAGCTTATCTACCCCTCGAAACCACCATGCAGGATCCCCCGCCTGTTTCTTCACATTCCGCTTGTACAACCGCAGGTAACGGCTTTTGTCTTCCTCCGTTTTCCACGCCAGAAAGACTTCGGGTGATGGAAATGTAATCTCATTCGTTTTCACCCCCCATGAGTGGACCTCCTCCAAATGCTTGTAAAGGCTGCTTACGTGGTAAAACCGAACGGAGCACTTCTCCACCAAGCAGGGGCGGGAGAGTGATGGTTTCCTTTTCTCGTGGCTGGTCTTTTTATGCCGTGCTAGATTCTCTCGGGAGGATAAGGAAGCTTTACAGATGTCTCAGATTACCGCTTTCTTATTTTTTCTTCGGCAAGGATGCCTGGAGTAAGATGATTTACTTTTATATTTTTCATTACAATCGTTGCAAAGTCGTCCTTCTCCTTCGTATATCCTCCTTCTGCTTCCTGCTCCGCTTCGTGCCACGCTTTCTACAGCTGTCACGCTGTACACACGCTTGAAATGAAATACGCCGATAACATATTGCAAGAGGAGACGAAGGAAGATCCTCAATCCAACATGATGCATTCTTCGTGTAAATTTAAAAAAAAAATGTGCTTCATTTATATGTATGTATAGATGGATGTATATACTGTATGTGTCTTATGCACTTGTCTTTTGGGTCTTTTGGGTCTTTTCAATCTGAATTCGGGTTAAAAAATAGGAAGGGTCACGAGCAATTCAAATTTTGAAAGGGCCGGTATATTTTAGCACTGTATTTTTTTGCAATTTTTGGGCTATTTTTTAAAATTCCTGCTTACTGTTTATGACAAGTTTGGTAAAATTTCGAGAGGAGAAACTGGAAAAATTACTAATCATTTTTCGTAATTTTACCAAATATCTTTCTTGAAAAATCACTAATCATATTTGGTAATTTTACCAAATATGTTTCTTGAAAAATTGCTTACGAACATTTGGAATATTACCAAATAATTTTTGAAATTTTACTACCTTTTTTTTTTTTTTTGAAATTCTCCCAATTATTTTTTTGAGAATATTACCAAACTCGTTTTTGGAATTTTACCAACCTTTTTTTTTTTTTGGAAAATTACAAAGCGGTTTGGAAATTTGACTTTTAAACTTTTTTTTGAAAAATTCCAAGAATTTTTTTTACAGTGAATGGAATACAGGATTATTAATGGAAATAAATGAAGTAATAAAATTTGTACAATAAATATCACAAATAATAAATATCAACCAAAGACACCGACAAGAAAAAGTCCACGACCTTTTTCTTGTCGTTGTCTTTGGTTGATTTTCTTTAATTGGTGTATAACGATTTTGGGTTCCCAGAATGGGTATCGTTATTTTGGGTTCTTTTTAAATGAACGTTTGTTTTTCTTCTTTCTTGTATAACGGGTATATTTCTTAGCTTACGCAGATTTTAACCGTATATTTTCACCACCAGAATAGCTTAAGTACTCAGAAGGAACTCGGAAGAGCTCCTTAGATCAAGTCTACTCTCGGATCAAGCCGGGAGAGGTTATATATGATCCGTTACGTAACCTGATGGTTACGTCCGGTCATATTCGACTCCTCCCAGCTTTTTCGCTGTAGTTAGTTTCCCTGCAACCGGGGAAACTTCCTTATAAGGAAGTTATATTAGTTAGGAAGTTATTGCGGAAAATATTGTGATGTGGACGGCAGAGAAATTTGTGAAAAAAATTGGGGAAATTGGTGGAGATTGGCCGAAGGATAACACCAAGGTGGACCCCAGGCATACTGGGGTTGTTGTCGCGGTCGTTTGGTCCAAAATATTTTTGTCCAAATTTATTTTTGGTTTGTAATTTTTTTTGGCCTTTGCGGTTTTAGTCCTACAATGTTTAGTCATTTTTTGTTAACCCAAAAATTTTTGGTCAAAAATGGACGAACAAATAAAATGAACGTTTTACACGTTGGAGATTATTGTTTTGGACATTTTATTTTGGACTTTTGGTTTTGGACGAAACGACCTCAAAGCCACAAGAAATAAAAAAGTTTTCCAATTTTTTTATTTATTTTTTGTTTTGCTTTTTCTAATTCTGAGTCTTAAAAAAAAAATTTTTAAACTGAAGTAGATAAAATGAATGATCGACAAACAAGAGATTACTTACATTGGAATAGTGATACCAGCAATTAATTATGACTGTTCTTGGAAAAATGTTCCTTGATGCTCTAAATATAGCTTGTTCATAATCTGACATTATTCTAGTAGGATTAAGCTGCAAGATATTGCGGACATGAGCCAGCACTTGCTCATATAAACCTCTCTGCCTTGTGGTCATTAAGGCAATTGCAATGCAGAATTTTTATCCATTCCCTTCTTTTATGGATAATGTGATGTTCACCAATTTCAATTATTAATTCCCGAAAATCATCCTTGTACAGATCTAAATCTATTTTTTTCCCCTATATATTTTCGAATAACTTTCAAAATTTTACCCTTATTTTTTGATTACCTTTATTTTTTACTTACCTTTTATTTTTTGATTTTTGATAGTTCCGATACCGCCTTTTTTCTCAATCTATTCCGAACGCCAGTTTCTTTAAATTTTACCCTTATCATCATCATTACCCTGTTCGAAAATTTCCTGTGCTTTTAACAAATCGTTTTTATCGTTTTCTGGAATGACATCAAAGAAATCGTTTAATATCTTTTCTTGATCGTATTCCTCGAAAAGGGTAAACTGGAGAAAACTTTGGTTAATTTTAAGAGGTAAGAGAAAAAACTTTTCATAGCCCTTATCAATGATTCCTGTTACATTACGGATAATATCTCCATCTATTTCCTTCAAAACGAAGTATTTATTCCCTTCGCATAATTTTTCATAAACTGCCTCGTTGAATTCCTTTAACAACTCCTTCTTAGTCCCTTCACCACAACCCGCCTCCGATCCTCCTTCAGGTCTCTTAGATCTTACTGATGCATCATCCCCGAATACGTTGACCCCTTCTTTGACTTTTTTCATCATTTCCTCAAAAACATTCGACCGCTTGAAAGCGGTCAATGTTACGGCTACTGGTCGGGTTACTGGCGATGTCGGGAGTTGACCTTTTCTAGGGAGTTTACCTCTTGTCGCTGTTGACAAGGAACCACCGTGAGTCGCTGGAACCGTTACTATTGACGTAAGGTCTGAAACAGTAAACAACTGAGTTGACAACTCTGCCCATGTAAGCGAAAATTTAATAGCGTATCTTCCTTTCCGGAATTGATTGTTTGTTTACATAAGTTAAAAATACGACAGACGTGCCAACTCCGAAAATGAAGATACGCTATTTTCGCTTACATGGGCAGAACTGAACATTAAACAACAAATTTAAAAGGGGGGGGGGGTGACTAAAAAATAAACAAACAAAGAAGTAAAAAACGTAATAAGTAAGGAATTGCAAATAATTTCTCTTATTACATTGATTTTCATCCAAGGGTGTAGTACAGAAATAGAATATTGGTAGTTTGGTTGCGAAAGACCTACGAATTAAAAACTCGTGTACGTTTCCATGGGGAAAGTCTTGATGCCTCACAGAGATAGAGATACCGTCCTCCTGACTTTTCTTGTTTTATTTGGGGATTCCTCCGAAGGTACACTGCAAGTAAAATTATTCATAGCAGGCATACTTTCGATGGCTATTAGCTAGCTATTTCAAAATTTTAGATTTCTATTAGATATCCATTCCCAAATGTAGACATCTTATAAACATCCTATAGGTGGAAAAGGTCTATGTGGGATGTCTATAAGATGTCTACATTTGGGAAGGAAAAGGAATTGAAAAATTCTTTTAAATAACATTTACTTACAAGGGATTCGTTCATTGGTGTTAACACCAACGAACGAATCCCTTGTAAGTAAATGTTATTTAAAAGAATTTTACTATATTTAAAAACTCGTGAATACTATTATTCATTTTAATACTTTGCTTCAGTGATAGTATTTTTGTAGCTTTAGCTTTTAATTGAATACCGGCAAATACTTAACTTACCTGAAAAAAAAAAAAATATATATATAAATCTATTCACCGTGTGGATCCTTATCGCTGTCGATTATGTTCTGCTGCACCTACTTTTAGTTAAATGGGTTTCCAGAATCATATGTGTACGTCATTTAGAAAAGGTACCATCGGGGAGATGGCGCTTAGAATGCTGTGAAATTGGAATGCATAACAAAACAATGTTTGTTTACAAACAAAACATTCTAAGCGCCATCTCCCCGATGGTACCTTTTCTAAATGACGTACACATATGATGACGAATCATGAGTTACAACAAGTGATACCATGCAATCGATGTGTCAGCCCCAATGATTCGGAAGGGAAATGGACTTTCCTTAAGGAAAATAAAGCACTCAAACATTTCAACGAGAAACATCGCCCTGGACTGCATACAAATGCAGCGCCGGTTCATGTACCGAAATTTTTCAATTTAAAATTTCTCTGATAATGCACGAAAGAATAACATTTTAAAATGCGATACGTTAATATGTGCGAACTCAATTTCGGGAAAGATCTCAAAGTATTCGCGGACCATTTGAGACAAGTTCATAGCAAATATTTGTGTCTTATCTGCTCATATGACACGAAAGAATATAAAGATGAGGAAAGTTTGGAAAAACACATCAATTTGAGGCATCATGTCAAAAAAATTGAGCAATTATCTTTTGGTGATTTCAGTGCAGATTTTCAATAGGAATAGCTATGAGAACATTTCGATGTTTCACCCATACAGATATTCAAAATCTTATGATGAAAGAGTTTTTTAAAACTTTTATTTAATACGTTCTGTGGTTTGAATTTATTTCATTACATTTGATGATTTTTATTTGTCCAGGACAATTAATTTCTTTTCTTTTTTTGATTCAATAATTGTTTTACCTAGTTTTAAGTAAAATTTTTTAAACTTTTATCAAATTTAAACTTTTGTAAACTTGAAATCGTAAACTTTTAATGTTTCTGCGCAACCAGAAAAATTGTGATCATAATTTTTCTGATCCTTCCAATTTGGTCAAACATTTGCGTACGATTCGCCATTTAAAGATACGATGTTTGTGTGAAAACATTTTTGTTATTATAGAGGGTTAAAGGAAACATGTATCAATTTGTTCGCGAGACAAGATAGTGACCGTTTTTGTACCAATAGAAAATACTAAAAATAACAGCGATCTTTAAGCTTAGATCTGCTATTTTACATTGATACGTAGCTCTACTGTTGCAAAGTTTTGCAATTTTTTTGCTTTTAAATAATTATTATTTACTTTCGGTTAGCAAAATCGTAGCTAGGGAGGTGGAAAAGAGGGCTCATATTTCCAGTTCCCCTCGTCAGCTATTTTTCGGGCATAAATTTTTTTTTTTTTATGAGAAAAGTATGGCTTTCTATCGGGAATTCTGCGAATATGAAGTCCAAAACCACTCTTTAAGTGTACGGTTTTTAAGCTAAGTGGGAAAAAAGTCTGAAGAATTTCGGTATTTAAAAAAATGCCTAAAGCTTAAAAACCGTACGATTAAGGAGTATTTTTGGATCTGCCGCTAGCCTGACAAAGAACTTTTATTTTTCGAGGAAATTTTAATTTTGGGGTTAAAATTATATGACTGAGCTTTTAATTCAGCTAAGAAATTAACTTTTTGTCTAAAGTAGCCGAATGATAAAAGAACGCCTTGTTAATTTTTATTTTTTAATTTGGCAAAATTTCCAACTTTAGCCTTCCAATTAAGTTGAAGTCAATTGATTTATAAGAGGGCCTCCGGGGAAATAACAGTAGACTTTTGAATAAGACACTACTTCTTTTATTTTCAGGCCAAATCTTCGGGTGACATTAAGAATTTAAATTTGTTGATGGCTAGAAGGAAATCGAATTTTAATGGACAAGAAATACATTTTTTTACAGTTCTGTTTTATACTTCGCTTTAAAAAAGTTACTAATGTGTCAGGTTAATGAGAAAAAACTCTCCGTATGAAAATTATTGCTAACAACAAAATTACTTTTTAAATCTTTATTCAGTGTTTTTTTTTTCTAAATAAAACACTTCAACTTACTTCAACTTACTTTCACTTAGTTTTTCAATTGTTAATGCAGCTTTTAATTGTTTATATGCCAGGGACTTCAGACTATTGTTGAGTAAAATTCAAAAATACCATAGTCTGCGGCATCCATAACCCTAGTTATTGTCTGAAAATTTTTATCATCATTTGCATTATTTTTCAAAAGTATAATATTCATTTAAATATAGAATTTAAATATAAAAACAACTAATTTAATTCAAAACTTAATTCTTTAATTTATTATGAAATCTACTAAAATCTAAAACAGGAAATAAATTGATAAACGAAGGAAGCGTATCAGGACTTGGAAAGAAACTGAAGCCATGAATGTAGAAATGTTAAAGACAATCTACCTATATAATAAAACCCCTCCGTTTGTCCGCGTTTGTCCGCGTTTGTCCGCAGACAAGCTAATTTTAACGAATTCGACGAAAAAATACATAAAGTTTTCGTATTTTTATATA